>OX467711.1:62712823-63107823 GCA_950111635.1 Agelastica alni | reverse complement strand
GGGTTGTCCAGTTCCCATGTCGTTTCCCGATTGTCTTCTGCAAGGGCAGTCTGTTGACGAAACTCCTATTGGCTGCAAAAAAGTATTGGGCGTGATCGGCATACTCGGCGGTTATGTCCTAATTTTCCGCATTTCCAACAGCATTTGTTCCTATCAAAATTCTGTATTTTGTTAAGTCCTGAGTACGTAGGACATGTGAAATTTTGCCGTGGCTCGTAACGAGTTTTCTGTGTCGTTCGATCTTGCAGTAGTATTTCCCTTTGAATTTCTTTATGTTCATTAACTAATTTTAAAAGTTCTGCCATCGTCCTGCATTTCTCTCTTCTTACGTATAAGTGGTTTTTGAAGAGCATGTTGGAATATATTCTGTCTATGGCTTGGGATTCGAAAAAGCCTTTGTGTCTCCTGATGGATGATTGGATGTTTGACAGGAATTATTTGAAGTTTTCATGAGGCTGTTGGCGACGGTTCCGTATAATGTCTTCCAGATGTTGAATGTTTTGATGTCCACTGTAAAATTTGTCCATTGTGAACACTGGCTTTTATTGTTTCTGTACCATAATAAATGCCTTTCTCTTTAGAATGATAGGAAGTGCCTGAAATATATGTTTATTCTGTATATTGTCACATTATTTTAGTTCGTCGATCGTTTCTAAAAAATCTATTGGGTCTCTGTATTCATCATAATATATACCCCATTTCCTGATTATTTTTAGGGTCTGTAAATTTTTGTCCTCCTGCGGTTGGGAAGAAACAGCGTTAATTTTGTCCTGTGTGTCCGGTGTATCTTTTACGGCCGTCCGTAAGTGGTTTACTAGTCTAGTTCTCAATTCTAAAATTTTCCCGGTCGAAACTAAACCTCTGGAGTCTAATTCTGCGCGAATATCTGCTTGACGTAGTCTGTAAACCCAACCAACTTTTTCATCCGTAACCTCTAATCCGTACGCCACTTCATCGCTATCAGATGCCATTCTTATTGTTTTGTTGTATCACGTCGGCTTTTTAGAAGTATCTATCTGTATCTGTTTCGGCGGTCTCCGTCGATACTGGGTCAACGCAATTTAATTTTTACTGCTCGGGCCCATTCTGTAATGCGTTTTACCCAGTTAGCCCAAGAAGACAGAGTTCTATTAAATTAAATGTTTATTCGTAAAAATAAAAAACATATACAATAAATAAAAGAAAATAAAAACAAGATTCTTTCAGAATTCTGGTAACTCGACGTACTTCACACGACGTGGGTGGCTTGACTTCGACGGAAACGGTATATACGACTAATCGTTTGTGTAGTACGGTTCGAGTAAGGACTGAGTTATCGACAGATCAATACTTCATCGGTTTGATCCATACGACGTAAATATCGTTTATGGCCAGTCAATACCCGGCCTAACGGTGATTCCGTGTCGTGGAACTGTAGGTATATTTCAGGGCGTTCACAAACTTTCGTTGACACCGAAAGTCGACGGTGGTCCTGGTGGGTGTGTGCAATGTAAGATCAATACTCCTCGACCAACACCTGTGTAAAGCGTTCAAGACCAGAGTCAATACCACTGGTCTAAGCCTCGCACAACAAGGTGCCTCTACTGCTCGGTGCACGGTCTTTAATATCCGTCGTGGTGGTCTCCTTCTACCATCAATCCATCCGGAGTGGGAGTTCAACAGGTCTGGTGGTGGATATAGTCATCGTAGCAGTGGCAAGAACTGGTTTCTCGGGTGGAAATTAATAGTAACGTACTTGTGTCGTTACATCTCGATTATCTCAAAAACAAAATATGATATCGACGTAGGTTCAACTGCATTCGACGCATAATTACGCAATTTAAAATTGTTTAGATTTTTAGCAAAATTGGTTAAACTGTTGTTTTATGGAGAATTAAAAAACTGAAAAAAAGGTAAACTACCTGAATTTTGCAATTTATAAATTATAGTATTTTTAATACAGAATTTGGAGATCTTTTGAATAATATGATTATTGCATTTTAAAAATATTTGTATGAAATAATTGATGACAATATATTATAAAAAGAAATAGTTTTAGTAAACAAAAATAGGAATTGGAGAAATTTAAACTTGTGTCAGTAATGAGAGAATAGCATTGAAGACGCTATAATGGTGAAAAATTATTGTTAGTAATAATCAAGCATTGTTTATAACAATTAAATATTGTAACTAACAAATGATTATTGATCATAATCATTAAAAAAAATTTTTTTAGTTGTTATAAACATTTAAAAATAGCTCCCGCTCATGAAATGATAAGAAAAAGTTTAAAAGAATACGGTTGACATAAGTAGAATATTGTTAATGACAATTATAATTTGTAATGAACAATTTTAAATCCTTTTTTATATTAATTTTTATAATAATAATAATTATAACAACAAAACATGGTATTTTTTTATTCTTTCCACTTGGAAGTTAGTCGTGTGGACCTCTCGGGTCGCACCCAGACCACTGATATTTTTAAAAAACTTTTTATTTTAAAAAATTAAACGTTATCCTAAAATGGATTAATACCAATTAAAAAATATAGGTAAATGAATTGTAGTGTAAAATATTAATAAACGTTGGCAGATGACGCCGATCCCTTTGTATCATTTAAAAATAAAAATGGAATTAGCAAATACTTATTTTTCAATTTTGAAAGCAAAAAGACCATTTACTTGTTGGATAATATATCGCATATATACCTGATGAAATGTTGCTTTCAACCTTAATTTATCACTGGTCTTTCGTAACATCTTTCTTACATCTTTCTATTTCACAAAATTCATTTAACACAGTTCAGCAAAAAACTGGAACATTCTCTACGGAGAATCTTAACGACAAAACAAAAGGAAAAATTAAGCGATGCATTCGATCGAAGTCAGAGCTTTCAATTCGGAAAGAAAAGGAAAGCAACTAAATTTTTCACCTTTCGCAATTTGGGTTGCAAATTAAATTGTCTAGGTAAAAATTCGCCGGCACATTCTAAAAATAACAGTCTTTATTTATATTGTAATAACAAATGCAATAACAACTTCGTATGCTCATGACATTACCCTTTATTATTAACAAAAAAAATCTTGGATCACTTTAAATTTTCAAAAAGCTATCGAAATCAAAATTTTGAAATCCACTAAAAAAAAGGACATTAAATGTGTCTATTTTTGTAGGAAGTAAAAAAACCATGCTTAACTAGCAAAAGGGAATTCTAAAAGGACTGAATTATTGTATAACAGTCGAATGGCATTGTCTTAAGGACTGTTTGTTTTTATTAAGCCTTTTGTTGGGATAATTTTGTTTTTAAAAAAAATTGTTGTATTTAATGACTTTCACAATATATGCCATACCGCATTTTACGATTAATTTTTTTAAAATAATATAATAATTTATAAGCAAGTTTATACATACATAAAGTCACGCCTTTGTCCCATAGGGGTAGGCATAAACCACTTCCTTCCACTTGCTACGGTTCTTACACACATCTTTTGCTACCTCTACTTTTATTAGTGCTCTCATACATGCTCGTCGGTTTTTGGTACTCTTGACCTGGCCTTTCCTCAAAACAAGGTTGATCTGATCAAGATATGTTCTCCGAGGTCGACCTCTACCGACTTGTTCATTTACACTTGCCTTATAAATTTGTTTCGTCAATCTTTTTTATCCATTCTTTCTACGTGTCCAAACCATCTAAGCATTCCTTTATCTATCTTTGTAACCACATCTTCTTTTACACCACAGCGTTCTCTTATCTCACTATTCTTTACTTTATTCAACCGAGTCACTCCGGCTATACTTACTCACTCAGACTACTTATCTCCGCAGCATTAATCCTATTTTCATGCTTCTTCTGCCAAACACAACATTCACTACCATATATAAGTGTTGGAACCAACACACCTCTATGCACAGTCAGACGTGCCTTTTTTGACACGTCTGGCTATTCATAAAGCTTTGCAGTGCCCTATTGATTTGTTTTCCTGCCAACACCCTTCGCTCAATGTCACTGTCATACTTTCCATCTCTCGTAAACTTTGAACCCAAGTACACAAATTTATTTTATTTGTTCCACTTTTTCTCCATCAATCGAAACTTCACAGTTTATCATTTTTTTTTTCTTTCAAAAACCATTACTTTCGTTTTTCTTACATTTATTTTTATCCCTTTGATTTTCAGGGCATCATGCAAAACATTACCTATCGCCTGCAACTCCTCTTTTGATGACTTGATCATCGGCGTAATGAAGGCATTTGACGATCAAATCATTCATTTTCAATCCATACGCACTCTCTTTCAAATCTTTTATACAAGTTTATACAATATCAAAAATATCATTTTATAAGACTTTTATACCTTTTGTACAAGAATTTTATAATATTGTTACAAATTTTTGTTCTTTCTTGGGTTTGGTGATTTTAAACTTTCGATACAGCAACAAAACAATTTTTATTGCAATACTTTTACACAATAAATTTTTACTTTTATAAATCACTTAGATATTCAACTTTTACAACTTTTTATAACTATTTAAATTTTATAAATCATAAACACTTTAAAACTAAAAACTCTCCGCGGCTGCTGTCCTTTTTATACCTGTAAATCATAATTCGACCCTTTTTCGCAAGACGACAGACCCATCTGGACGCTGCTAGAATTTACCAGGTGAATCGCGGGTCGGCATAACAAAGCACAAAGCAAATTCGGTCTATGCCGTCGTCTCTAGGTAGATCGACAGAGGCGGATTCAAATATCGTAACATTATACTATATAACTAGTAGCTACAAAATTATAAAATAGTTGCTTAAAGTTGTCTTATTAAAGCTGTATAATGTATAATAAATATTTTATAGCACTTAATTGCGTAATGATCTAAGAATTAATAACACCTTCTTTGATCACAAAATAAACTACAAGTACACGTTCAGAAATATCCGAGAACAACAATCGACAATTGACTACATCGTAACTAACAGGTCTGTACACCCGACACAAATACAGGATATAAGAACCCTAAATTCGGCTGATGTGGGCAGTGATCACAGCTTACTACTAGGAAAAATTAAAATAGGGATGAAAGTGAAAAATAAGGAAAAATTAGAACCATTGACACAAACATAAAAAATATGTGTTGAATCACTTTAGGATATTAGTATAATAGAACTGTATTAAAAATGATTACAGGAAAAAGTTGACAAGAACCCAATAAGCGAAGCCGAAGAAATAAATGAAAGTTGGAAGAAACTAAAACGAAATATTATAGAAGCTGCAACGGAAGCTCTTGGCACCCGAAATATAAAACAACAAAAACACGGCTCCAATAAAACCCCATGGTTCTGCAACGAAGTCAAAGAACAATGCATCAAAAAAAGAAAGGCTTATTTAAAATACATGACAACTAAAACGCCTGAAGCCTATAATGATTATAAGAGGTTACGAAATGCCACCTACACACTAGTAAGGCAAATAAAAGAACAGTATTGGGAATCCTTCTCGAGAAAAATGAAATATAACTTTTATAGCCTCCAAAACAGATGTGGAGATTCATCAGACGCCAGAAAAAAGAAGCAAGTGAATTTGTTAGCACAAACCACATAACGAAAGAAACTTGGGTCCAGTATCTTAAAGAACTATACAAAAAAGAAAATACTGAAAGCATACCAGACACTTCAGAAATCGCAACTAACGAAGTAACTGAAATAAAAGAAAAGAATATAGAAACGGCATTAATGAAAATTAAGAACAGAAAAAGTCCAGGCTTAGACGGTATTCCAAATGAACTTTTTAAATATGGCGGGAGAACCCTGAAAGCTAACAGCCATAATTCACAAAATCCTTTTACACCAAAAAATTCCGGACGAATGGCGCCTAAGTACCACAATCTTACTATTTAAAAAAAGAGACAAAAAAATACCCGCAAACTACCGAGGAATAAACCTTATAAATACAACCTTAAAGCTAGTAACAAAGATTATAACAAATAAAATAAATGAACTCACCACATTGGGCGATGAACAACAAGGATTCAGATCAGGACTGATGCGATATTTGTCCTGCGACAAATAACTAAAAAATCCACCAAGTATAACAAACCAGCCTTCATGTGTTTTATAGACCTGGAAAAGGCGTTTGACCGAATACAACTGGAGGACGTGGTACACATCCTATACAACAGGCAAATCCCATACAACATCATAAAAACCATCGAAAATATTTACCAGAGAAACAAAATACAAGACAAAATTAATGGCACAACTACCAAAGAAATTTCTGTAAATAGTGGTATTCGACAAGGAGATTCCCTTAGCCCCTTACTGTTCAACATTGTTATGGACGAAATAATAAAAAGCACTCGTAACCTGAAAGGGTATAAAATGGGGAACAAAGACGTCAAAATCCTATGCTATGCCGATGATGCTGTTCTGATTGCAGAAAACGAAGATGACTTACAGAGATTAATATTCAAATTTAACACAACGGCAAAAAGTCTAAAAATGAAGATATCTGCAGCAAAGACGAAATGTATGACCACTTTAAAAACACCTATCAGATGCAAACTGGTTGTGGATGATAAAATTATAGAACAGGAGATGAAATTTAAATACCTAGGCATAGAAATATCAGGATACGGTGACATCGAGGCGGAAGTAAGAAACCAAGCGGCAAAAGCAGCACGAACCTCAGCTTACCTGAACGATACAATCCTCCGAAACAAATATATCGGAATAGAGATCAAATCCCGAATCTACAAGGCGGTTATCCGACCTATATTAACATACGCAGCGGAAACTAGACCAGATACACAAAGAGAATATTCGAAACCACCGAAATGAAAATAGTGCGCAGGATCGCTGGAAAAACACTTTTTGGCAGGGAGAGAAGCAAGAACATTAGAAGAACATGTAAAATAGACAATGTAAATGAATGGATTCTGGGAAGAAAGAAAAAGTGGAACGAACACATAGACCGGATAAATGACGACAGAATGGTCAATATAACTAGAGACAAGTCGCCCTTAGGGCGCCGAAGCGTTGGAAAACCCCGCAAGAGATGGAGTGACAACCTTTCCAATAATTGAAAGCAGAGGATACGAAGAAAAACAAGCAAAATTGCTTACATTAAAGAAAGAAGAAGAAGACTTAATTGCGTTGCTTTATAAAACACTTTTATACGTGAACTTTAAATACTATAAGAGTTTCTCCATTATAAATGCCCTTTAGGATAAAACAGTGTATGACAGAATAAATTCGTCCCAAGATCTGCGTTATAGGACTGAAGTGACTTTTGCATTAAAATATTTTTTTAAAATAACAATGCCATGGTGATATGAGCTACTTTCCAAATAACAAAACAATGTGCTTTATTGCATTTTCATACGTGGTCGCAGGAAAAATTCTTGTAACCATATTATAATATCTGGCAACCTCTACTTTTCGCGAATCTCAATATAATTATAACTTGTCAAAAATAGTTGTATACTGCCCAAATATTCTTCCTTATACAACAGTTTTATCGCATACCGTTTTATTTTACAATGAAATATTGTTTGAGGCATTTTTTTGGGATAAATTGTTGTAAATTGTGTAAATCGCCTTGTTTAAATAGGGAATTCTTGTACCGTCTATCGCCGCCATTATGAGCAATTAAGTTAGAAACATGAAACTAAATTGAAAAATGTGACTTTATTTTATTATTTAGAGAATTATATTATGAAAGAATTGTCATATGAAGTAGTAAACTATAAAAAAAGTAATTTAACGATTTTTTATTTTATTATTTTTTTTAAGTATATACTTGAAACTTATCCAAAATTAAAGCACTTTATTTTTTTGCCAAACATATACCTACAATCTATCAGTAAAATTTGCGGAACATCAAAATTTGTGCTATACAAACCTTCTAAATGATTTTATAATTTTTACTACCGATGTCCGCACAAGCGGCACAAGTAATTTTAATAAGTATCCATTTTTACAATAAAATTTATAATGCTCTTTTAAATTACAATATAATTTGGTTTTTATATTTTTTACTAAAAAATAAAATATTTTTTATAGTAGCTGTATAACTAAATATAAGAGTTGTATAAATGTGTATAAAAAAGTCATATAAAAGTTGTATAAACTTTTAATAGAACTCTTATTCTACCAAACTGTTGTATAAAAATGGGCCTTTTTTGGTTGTATAAGAATTATTTAATTGTTTTGTAAACTTTTATAAGAATTTTAGTATCCTATAAGATATATCTTGTAGCTGTTTATACAAGCCTTATGGAATTTAATTTGCTACTTGGGTGGTGACCCTTTAACATAACTGGGGTGTGGACAGAGAGGTTTTTTTTTAAATTAATAAAGAAATTTTACAGTACCACCTTGGTCCATTAAACATACTTTCGCTGGACAATGCGTGATTGCTAATCTGTTAAATCGCCTATTTAACCTTTGCTGGATGAGCGGTAGCGTAGCAAAAGACTGGTGCAAGGCCGTTATCGTTCCCTTTAGTAGCAGGACTGTAAGAACTACCAAGGCATTAGTTTACTCAGCATCGTGGCCGCAAACTGTATGCAAAGGTATTGATTAAAAGAGTGACGAAATGTTTATTTTCAATAGAATAATAAAGACTCCTCCCTGTAATAACCACTATAAATGAGCTGGAACGCAGCATACCTGAAGGTGTCTGGTTGTCTAGCTTAAATTAAAAACTTATCAACATTGCATGCTAAATATAAATTTATAAACATACTTTTTTTATTAATTCACATTCTACAAGTTCATTACAAAGATATTAGGAAATTAGTTCTTTGATGCACCATCGCAATAATTTTTGACTTAATCGCCCTGAAACTGCAGAATAGTCCTTTGTTTTACAGCTAGTATTTCTGTTTACTAAAGAGTTTCGATCTGAACTAAATGGAGGTAAATACTTATTATTTCAATAAGATAATACACAACTCACTTTGGTATCCGATGTTGTTTTATCTAATTTTACATAAGTACTTGCATATACTGAAGTACCGGAATGTTGGAAACCTAACTAACGAAAAAAGAGAGGCAAGATGGATTTCGTTTCCGAATGGAGAGTTGAGTAGTAGAATTCGGGAAGCTACAAGTGTCTAGACATACAGGTGTTCCTGGTTTTGTTTGACTGAGGAATCCGGAATTTGTTGAGTGATCCTTGGTGGAAATTTCGTTTTACTTATCTGACCATTAACTTCAACGTCCTAACTTTTGATAGAGGCCTATATTGGACATTTTGACATTTAAAACTTTGTTGAAATAAATGTACTAAGGGAATCAAACCAAATTTCTATAGGAACTTGGATTAAATACTTAACCAAACGGCAAGGGCGGCGGGAGTAGCAGGTTGTTTAAACGACTCTATTTATATTTATTATCTATTATATTTATATAACGACGCTACTGTCTGAAGTATTTGATAGAATTCAATTGGGTATTTCCGAACAATCAAGATTTGTAATGACGTGCCTAGAATTTTCTTGATTGGCTGTGACGGCACCGTGGCATATTCCAGTGGAATATCGTAAAATCGTTACATTTTTCAGTTTGGAATGATCCTCCAATAATCAGTTACAATTATTTACGAGAATTTTTAATTAGTCTCTAAAAGGATCGATAAAAGTTTAAAAAAGAAATATGAGAAAACTGAAAAAAATTTTAGAAAGACTAATGAGAAATAATAAAAAATAAGAGTTTACTCAGCATAGTTTCATTATATGAGGCAAAGTATCCATTAAAATTAGCTAATAATTTATTAATTGCTAATATTATAAGTTTTAAAAAAAAAATTATTTTATAGTATTTGGTACACAAATATTTAAATAGATTTAATTTCAGGTGAAACTATATAACTTCTTTTGTAAGAAATTCTGATATGGTGACACTTTAGCTGTGGCATTAGATATCTTTGAGGCATTTGATCGTTTGGCATCAGGGTCTCCTCGTTAAGCTTCCATCTTATGGCTTACCCCCTTAGCTGTGTTCGCTGCTAGCTAGTTTTCTCTCAAGCTCTCAAGCTCCCTCCATGTGGTGGTTGATGAAGTTTTATCTGACTTTCTACTAATAAATGCTGGTGTCCCGCAGAGATTAATTCTAGCTAAAACTATCTCTACTTTACATCAACGACTTGTTGAAAACAACTTTATGTTTAGGACACAGCTTCGCAGATAATAGTATCCTCCATACCGCTTTCTCTTTTAGGGCTCCTATATCTGCCGGTAAAACCAGAAATTAACGAGAAAGAAATGTCAACAACATAAATATGGACTTGTCAACAATTCTCGCATGGGGATCCAATAATTTGGTAGAATTTAATGCAAATAAAACACAAGCATGTCTTTTCTCTAGAAAAGCCGATCTCACTGTGTCCAACATAATATTGTGAAGAGTAACCATACAATTGAAGTCATTCATCTCGATGCTTGGTATTACTATTAGCAATAACCTTTCTTGGGAAAATTACGTAAGGTCCATTGCCAAATGTGCATTCCAATAATTTGGCTTTTTGTTTCGTGCCAAGAGCTATTTTACTTCCAGTAAGCTGCTTATGAAGTATAAGGCACAGATCCGACCTGTCCTGGAATAATGTTCCTATATTTGGAGTGCGGCATTTAAACAAATCCTGAAACTATTGGATTCCGTTTAAAATAGGGCAATTCGTCTGGTCGGTGATGTCTCGCTTACAAACCCGTTCACTTCTCTAAAACACCGTAGAAAAGTTTTGATTTGTCTCTATTTTATAGATATTTTCATTAGCGATGCTCTTTTAAAATATCAACAATCGTTCCTCTTTTAACTGTTTATTCGAAATTAACCCGTCAAGTCCAGACTTTACATCCCTTCATGGTAACTTTAAAGACCTGCAGAACATTTCTTTCCAAACACTAGTTTATCCAACGAACAGCAAGGCTTAGTAATCGCATCCGATATTCGTAATGCATTGTCATTTATATTTTTATAAGAGTAATTCACGTAGCTTTCCGCCACTGTAGAAGATTGCCTGCCACTTAGTCGCTTTAATGATAGGGTATCACCTCCTGCATCAACTAATATAGTGGCTGACAACCTCCTTAAACAATTGCCAGTATACTGCTTTTTTCCGGCAGCTGAAAATATTCAGCAATTTTACGTGGTATACTAACGATTGTGTTTATCCCCACAACCTGTTTTATACATTTTCTATTTTTGTGATTAACAAATAAAGAAAGTTCCATTTCAGGAGGACGCAAAAATCTTGTACTTTTGACATATGGTATAAGACGTTTCTGGTACTACAAATATACGTCCAGTTTTGGTTTAAGAATCTGTAATATTAATTATCAAAAATTTTCCGTGTCCCGAAAGTGTTTTATTTTTATATTTCTAAGCTCTTGTTTACGGCATGCTTCGCTTAATTCAATATTGAGGATAACCTAAAAACAAAAAAAAAACTTTTTTTATGTGATGATAATTAGCGAATATGAAAAAAGGATACCAACCCAGAGCGAACAATTTCCTGAGGACTAAAGAGGACAAACTCATAACCGACCACCAAGAAGCGTGTCCACAATCATTTCCTTTCTATAATCCCTTCCCCTTCTAATAGTCGCAGTGCGGGCCGTCCGCGGCCCACACAACTATTTTTATAAAAAAAAAAAAAAGTCATGAACACTTCCAACGACTTCTTAATTTCGACAACAACAACGCCTACACACCTACCGTTCAGACAGCTGAAATACTGGATGTCTTGCCCACCTACAAAGAAGTACAACAAGCCACCTTAAACCTTAAAAATAACAAAGCACCAGGAAGCGATAATATCACTGCAGAATGTTTTAGTTATGGGGGGAAAACCTTATACCAAGAATTCCACCAACTGCTACAAACCATATGGACCGCAAAATAAATACCAAATGAATGGAATAAAAAAGTCATCGTCCCCATACATAAAAAAGGAGACAAAATAAAATGTAGCAAGTACAAATGTATTGCGCTACTAAACACAACGTACAAAATATTGGCCATTGTACTCCGAGGAAGACTCAAGCCATACGCGCAGAAGAAATCGTAGGAGAATACCAGTGTTGTTGTAGGAGGGGCCGCTCCACCACAGACCAGATATTTATCATCCGACAACTAATGGAGGAATGCTGGGAATTTAATAAAGTGTTCGATATAAACAACGGCCTTAAACAGGGTGATACCCTATCACCGCTGCTTTTTAATGGTGCTACCAGAAAGCCTGAAATCTGTTCTCCAGCGACGGTCTTTCACAATAATGGCCCCAACCTTCTCCTAGCTTTTGCGAATAACGTGGATATCATTGGAAACAGCAGACTAAATTTAAAAATACATTCAGCAACTTCGAAGAACATGCTGGAAATATGGGGCTCAAGATTAATGAAGAAAAAACAAAATATATGCACTCCACCAGAAATAACCGGATCAGAGACAGAGAAGGTATAAACATTACAATGAGTGACTACAACTTCGAACAGTTTAAAAAATTCAAATATCTGGGAACAAACTATTAGAAGACACTGATGGGAAAAAAGTTAACTGTAGAATACAAGCCGGTAACAAATGCCTTTATGCAACTTATAATCTACTAAAATCAAAGAAAACATCAAGACGTACAAAAATAAACATATACAAAACAATAATTAGACCAGTCGTGAGTTACGGATGTGAAACGTGGACGCTGACCGTGGTAAATGAAGAACGCCTCCGAGTCTTTGAGCGGCGAGTACTCAGAAAAATAAATGGTCCAACAGTAGATGCAACAACAGGAAAATACAGAACTTATACCAAGAGAGCTAGAAGACCTATACGGAGAGCCTAACATTGTCCGAGAAATAAAATCCAAACTATTACAGTGGGCGGGACATGTGAGAAGACTACTGGATAATCGCACTGTCAAGCTTATGTGGAAGGAAAAACCAGATGGTAAAAGACCCCTAGGCCGCCCACGACTACGATGGTAAGACAATGTTGCCAAAGACCTAAGGACAATGGAAATCCAAAATCCACTCGATACCATGAACTACAGACAACAGTGGAGGACTATTGTGAAGTCGGCAAAAACTCACCCTGGATTGTAGCCACGGAGCAGGTTAGTAAGATAATTACACATTTTAATTCTTTACCTTTGACCACAAATTTTTATCATCTTCTGTGGCATCTTTTAAAAACAAATTAATTTATTCTGTAAACAGGATTTTCGATTTTTTACTTCTAAATCCATCCGATCGCCGCTTCAGTTGGGCAATTAGTTGTGGATAATCTGCTATGTTAATGTTATTATTAATATTTAGTGTCGTTCTCAGCATTGAATAAATGGCCCATAGTGAGAATGGCTATATAATTTTTGATAGTTTTTTAAAATACGCAAGGAAAACATTCTCCGAAAATGACTAAACGTTATGCTTGTGTCGCTAATCCATAAGTTTTTGATAGGTAATTTCGTTTGTTTCTTTGGATTTTATAAGTAAGAAATTATGTGTGGCAGCTTGAGCTTTTTCTAAAATCTCCGGCAGAGTGCTCATAATTTCATAACTTTCACTACTAACAGAAATATTCGTAGGTAAAGTTGAAAAAATGTTCGGATACAATATCTGTTAGTTAAATCGACAACATAAATGACATGACGTCTATTTCCATGGCATGCTAAGAAAACGCAACTTATTTTTAAAAAAATGATATAATGTGTTGCCTATATTTAGAGGCATTACTATTTCAATCCAAAATGTATTTTGCTAATGCTAAAAGATTTATGATTTTTAATTGACTAAATTTATGTTTTTTTTATCAAAACGCACGTGTATGTTATGAGATCTCATAACGTGCATGTTATTGTTAAATGACACTTATAAGAAATATCGTCAGTGCGATTTTTGACGTTTACTGACATGGGCGTAGAAATTTATGATTATGATATGATTAATGTATGAATGGATGTTGGCAGCAGTCAGAATCAAAATGAGATTAGTTAAAATCAAATTAGCTACATAAATTTTTAATAGGCATTAGTCAATTCCAAATTGGCAATAAACTAAATTAAATTATCATTTGTCAGTTTAAAGTTTCTTTGTCAGTGGCAAGTGTGTATTATGTTAATTTGAATAAAAATACATTTTAGTTTTTTACTATATAAATGGGATAAAGGCATTATTAAGTATTAAATAAGTATTAAATATTGGTATAAAGATAGATGGATGAATTCCTTAAAAAAGTAAATGAGCAACACGAAGGATTTATCTTACGCAGACTTAGTCACGCGTTTTTTCCGTAGGAGTAGGGGTAGGCAGAGACCACTTCTTTTTACTTGCAATGGATCTTACACACACCTTTTGTCCCTTTACTTTCATCAGTGCTCTCATACATCCTCGTTAGTTGTTGGTACTCTTGACCTGGCCTTTCTTCAAAACAATGTTGATCTGATCGAGATATGTTTGCCGAGGTCGACCTCTACCGACTTGTCGATTCACACTCGTCTCATAAATGTGTTTCATCAATCTTTCATTCTTTTTACGTGTCCAAACCATACAAGCATTCCTTTATAACCACATATTCTTTTACACCACAGCGTGCCCTTATCTCTATTCCTTACTTTATTTAACGGAATAACTCTGGCTATACTTCTTACACAACTTATCTCCGCAGGGAAGGTTTAAAAATGTTATTCTGCTGTTTTCAAGTGGCATCCTTTTACCATTCCACACTTTTTCTTTAAAATCTCAAATAGCAACCCCTACCTTGTAAAACATTAAATGAAAACCCAGGAGAAATGCAAATGAGCCAAATAAGCAACAATTTATTTTGTTGATTTATTTTGCAGATAACATTAAACAAGGAGAAATTACAACAGAAACTAAAATAAAATTAATAACAAACAGCTCCTTTAATGTATTTATAGTAACTGTTTAAAGTGTGCTTCGTTATTTTGTAGGCAATAATATAACCCATTTTTAAATTTTTCTCAAACTCTAGTTATTTACTTGTAAATCGTCTACATTTTTCATTTATTCTAAGCTTTAGTTCTTTGATGTCCTCGGGAAGAGTTTTGTAAACTAATGTTTTAAAATAGCTCCACAGAAAAAAGTCAAGTGGTGTTAGATCTAGAGATCTTGCCGGCCATTCTATAAAACCCCTTCTGCCAATCTAATATTTTGAAAATCGTTCGTTTAGCTGTTGTCTTACAGCTAGTGCGTAATGTGGTGTAGCTCTGTCCTGTTAAAGGTATATATTCTGTTTATCATGCACCACGTTTCCCTGTTCATTTACCTATTTTTCTAGTAACTGAGTAATAAGTGGATTAATTTTATTTTCCAAAAATTGTAGGCACAATTTTTTCGAAATGTTTTGGTAAATAAAAAGTGGTCCAATTATCTTATTTTCTAGAAGCCCGTACATTGATCTTTGCTCTAAACTAAGTATTATCCTGTCGGAACACGTAAGATTTTTCGCAGTACCTACAATTATGTTTGTTATTAAAGTTTTTAAAAAAAAACGTTGATATATTACTGAAACAAATATTTTTAGCAAAATTTGCGTCTTCTTGTATTTTTTTGGGACATTGTTTTACAAAATTTAATTCTGCAGTCATAGTAGTCTAAACTAAGCTGATGAATAATTATTATTTTATAATTAAAAAACCCATACAATTTTCACACTTTCTGTATAAAACCAAAAGAAATATTTGTTAGTTTTAATACTTTTGGAATGAAATAGGTAGGATCTATAGCGAAATGACCCAGTACTTTCACTTGTGCAGTTTTGTCGAGAACTCTGGGATTATAATTTTTTTTATTACAATGAAATACATTTTCTCCAATGTTCGTACCATCTCTATAATTGTCCGGTGGCCTATATTTCTTTAAGGATGCCTTTCATTAAAAACTAGAGCTGTTCCTCAAGCGCTCTTGTTTTAGAGACCGTAAATTATGATTTCTATTCCTTCTTGCAGACAATACACCATTTTAAAATAATTTAAAATACTACAGCTATAGCATATTTCACAAATATACGGTGGTTTTGGATTATCGTTAAAAACTTGATATATTTAACTGTACATTTAAGAAGTACGAAAGTAAATTCCCTTAATAGTTTTAAATAAACTTCATAGACAACGAATAATATTTTATAAGGGACTTTTTGTTTGGAAATTAAGGGTCAATTTTTGTTTTGTTAGCACAGTTAATTTTGCAACCAAATCTGTTCTTAATAACGTTATTTATTGTACATAATAAGAGAGGTAGGTAAGTAATCCAAACAAATATTATTTCATTTATTAAGTTTTAATTTGGTTTGTTAATTTATTTTTGTTAGATTTCTATAAAAGTAAATAGTAATCCTGGGTTATCATTGTAGTGGGTACCGACATTAAAATCGTATAGTACCTATTGTAACGTCAAGTAGTGTATATATACCTAATAGACTGCGAAAATTCCGTGACGTGTTTTAAATGTAGATGCATCATTTTTAAATGTACACGCCTATTTTACTGTGGAAAAGAACAATGGAGGTCCGTTGCTACCAGTTTTATTTATACGTAAGTGTGTGTGATGCGATGGATATCAGTGAAACAAATTTAACCTCGGTTTTAAAAAGTGTGGAAAATGGAAATAGTGAACAAAAATTTATAAAATATAAACCCGGCCGATATCCAAATACAGTTGACTTTCCCAAAGCTTAAAAATTTGAAATTGACGACATTGTCTACAAAATGCGTGAAAAAAAAATGTCTCTTTTGATTTAATATAAAAAAAAAAAAAAAAGTATTTGAAATTTTTGAAACAAGTCTTTGGAGAATTTTAAAATATATAGGGTTATAGTTTAAAAATAAGGAAAACCGAAAGGCCTTGTGTGAAAAAGCTAGAATCGTGCACAAAAAAAATTGAATTTAAGAAATTAAACTCGCTGTAAACAAGAATCCTCTTCATTTATTTCTTTGGACGAAACTTGTATTTTTGCTAAAAGTGAATCAAAATAAATTTGGCAGGACGATAACATAAAGTCTATAAAACACACCGACGGTGAAGAAAAAAGTCACATTATTGTGCATGCAGGTGGAAAGCATGGTTTTGTTGATGAAGCGGATTTTTATTTTTTTCAATATTAAAATCGGCCGATTATCATGACAATATGGATACAGAGGTATTTGTGAAATTATTAAAAGAAAAACTATTACCATCGTTACATAAACCATCTGTCATTGTATTAGATGATGCTTCGTACCATTCGGAAATTTTAAATAAGCAACCAACAAACTCCTGGACGGTACAGAAAATAAAAAAATGGTTAACAAACGTAAATAATTTATTTTCATAGTATTGCTTATCATTGCAAATTTAATCCCATTGAGTATCTTTAAGGAATATGCAAAACTTATTATGACAATCACATTGAATCTAATGGTTACAGTAATAAAGCTGTTTTGGAAACACTGGCAACGAGCACTTATTAAAAAAATTGTGTTATAAAATGTGAAAATTTAATAGGGGAATGGTGGGTTCGTGAAAACCGCATCGAAGCAGTTAATCCTGTTAACATTTACAATCCGAATAAGGATAGCGACGACAGTGATTCCGATCATAATGACTATAAATCTAATGCTTATAACACCGTAAGTACTACATGCTTAAACATATTTATTAAATTTGTACCGATAATTTGTTTTTTTGCATTCCATTTTAACATAATTAAATATGTGCCTATTTCTAACCAAAAAACTCATCGAGAACTACATTAACGATTATTGTCCACAATAAAGCAAAAAATAAAAATTAAACCTCTCAACAAAAGCATAATAATAATAAACAAAAATTTTTCGGGTTCTAAATCTTAGGGGAATTTACTAATGTACCTCTCAACACAGTGCGTCCGTTAAGTCGATGCCTCGGTGACTAATCCGATACCGTCGTATATTGGTAGAATGAACTATACAAATTATGGCTTATTTAATGTCACGAATAACTAACTAAATATACATTTAATATTTTTGAAAAAAAGAAATGAAATGACAAAAAATATCAAAAAAGGTGACATTTATTTAAAAGTAAGTTTTTTGATCCCTAATTAAACATCTACCTGTTCAACAGGTAGGTTTTGTTATGATATCATGTTATTTTACAAAAAAATTTACTATCAGCAAAATAAATCAATGGAATGAATTGTTGTTTATATGGCTGATTTGCATTTTGCTTGTATTTTTATTTGATATAAAATAAGGTAGGGTTTGCTTTTTGATATTTTAAAGAAGAGGTGGGAGATGTTAAAGAGGTGCCACTTGGAAACAGCAGACTAACATTTCTTAACCTCTTCCTTGATTTTAAATTTGACGTATTTTTTGTTTTTCCTAAATTTACGCAAAATTAAAAGTTATTTGAACTGGATGGTTTTAATATAAAAACACTTTTTAAGTAAATGATTCATTATTTTGTAGTGTAATTTAAAAAAAATACCCGAAAAACTTGTTTCTCTGTTAATTAACGCTGAAGAACATCAATTATCCGATAACGTGCCAAGAACAGCACAATTTAATTAGAAGCTTAAATTGATACAACTTTATCTTTCATCGCTCACACAATAATTCCACGGCAAAACAATTACTGGGACAGCATGCACAAAACACCGCATTAATACATTGTTTAACTTTTTACTATAAAGAAACAAGTTAGGGACAGTAAAACATTAGTTTATGTATGCACATTAATATACTGATTTCCGAGATACAATCAGATAAAATAATTCTATGAAAAGGTCAAAATATACAAAAAAGAAATATATGTAACAAAATTATTTAAATTCATATTATTGTTGTGTTAAAATTTAGTATTAAACATATTAAAATTATTTTATTACGAAATAAAAATTATTACTTGAAAATAAATGAAATTAAAGAAATGTATGCTCCACCTAAAGCTTGAACTTTTATTAACACTACAAAATTTCCTAAAGCGTTTATTATTACTGACTCTTTAAGCTCTTCTTTGTCAACCATTATTTGTCCACTCCTGAACAAAGGCCTCTTTCATTTGTTTCCATGCTGTTTTGTCTTTCGCTGTATGGTATCATCTTCATCGTGCTATTTTTTTAACATCATCCGACCATCTCCTCTGTGGCCTTCTAACAACTCCTCTTTGTTTGCCTTGGTCTTTAGTGTACAAGACCTGATACCCATCTGTCCACACTTAGTCTGGCAACATGTCCAACCCATTGCCATTTAAGCTCAGCGATTCGCTGTAATATGTGCACTTCTTCGTTTTTTTTCTTATTTCTTTGTTACGGATTTTATTTTGTAAGCTAATGCCAAGCATTGCACGTTTCATGGCCCTTTGCATTGTCCTAAGGTATTGGTGTACTTCTTGGTCAAAGCATTTGTCTTAAGACCATATGTTGCGACAGGCAGGATGCATGTGTTAAAGACTTTTCGTTTGAGGTTTATAGTGATGTCAGGGTTTTTAATTATATGACTTAGTTTTCCAAATAGCATTTGAAAAACTTTTGGAAAACTGAGTCTTTAAGCTCACTTATAGAAATTAAAAAATTATATACCCGACACCCAATAGCTCTACTTATAAAAAATAAACTATATCGTTATCAACAAAAAAAAAGTGACATCAAATTTCTATGGACACCTTCCCATGCAAGACTTAAAAGAAACGAATTAGCGACAAATATGCCAAAGAAGCAGTGAATAAAGACAGTGCAACAAACGTTAATTTTGCCGTGGTTTGTGACAAAAAATCAAATATAAAGTTTAAAATGAAAATGCGTGGAAAAACCAGTGGCAAAAAAGTAAAAAAAAATTAAGAAATATAAAAGACAATATACTGCCGTGGTCAGAAAATTTGAAGAACGAACTGATTAAGTACTGTTATCAAGACTCAGAATTGGACACACAAAATTGACTCATGAGTATCTAATAACAAAATAAGAAAAACCAATCTGTTAACTTTGCAGTTGTGACCTGTCTATAAAACACTATTAATTGAATGTTTAAAATATCAATTTAAAATAAAACAAAACAAACTTTCTTTAGACCTGAAAGACGTCTTGGGTCAGGACTGCAAGGTTGACAGCATTAAAGCACTTTCGGGATATTCAGCCACAAAAATGTGCGAAGGATTTATGCAAAATCCTTAAAATTTGGGATAACAGTAGGTTAATGTATAAAAAACAATATATATTTTACTGCAAATTTTCAACCATACCGTAAAAAAGTATAGATTGTTTAAAAAAAACCGTTTTGAGGCCAAAAAATTGCATTAGTGAGCTTGACAACGTGGCTTTATCACGACTGACATCTTTGGTTATGTTGGGCCAAGGATATTAAACATTATTACAGAGGATGGCCCGATTCGCCGATTTTATCATCCTGTCAGTGACTTCAGCACGAGGCCTTATACATAACCAAAAACATATTTTCTTCGAGTTAATAATTATTTTATTCTTCTTCTTTAAGTGCCATTTCCACAGCGGAGGTTGGCAATCATAATCGCTATCGGAACTTTTAAGGCAGTTGCTCTAAAAAGCTGTTTGGAGCTACAGCCATAAATTCCGTCTTTTTCTCATGCTTCTTTTACCTTTTATTTTCACTTGCATTATTAGTCGCAAGAGGCTGTACCTTTCGCGGCGCAATCTGTGTCTCAAATACTGTAGCTTTCTCTCCTTAATTGTACGTTCAACTTACTTTTGTTTACCGATTCATCTAAGCACTTTGATGTTAGTAATTTGATCTACCTACAAAATTCTTAACATTTTTTTATTTTTTCACATTGCCACGTCTTTTTTGTTCTCTAAAGAGTACTCTGCCAGTGGTCTCTCTACTGGCAAATTATGCCCGAGCTCAGCCGTAGAGGGTAGAAGAAAAAAATATATAAAAGTGAGCCGCGCCACCGACTTAGACGGTACAAGCCGGAAACCCCTAGGTCTTGTAAGCACTAGCAGAGCCACACGATAAACAACAAACAATTTTGGTGAACTAAATAAATAAAACTATATTTATAATTCCTGCAATATATTAATTAAGTAAAAATGATGTTCTGATTTTTTTACAACAAATTCTGTATTTTTGTAAAGTGGATTAAACGAATTTAATACACTTTTCTTAAAATAATATTTAAATTAATTATAACAATCTTTTAGACAATAATAAAAACCTAATGATGTACAAAAGAGAATTAAAAAAAAGTTCATAATATTTAAAATTTCAAAAATAATTGGTTTTATATAGAATTCTTGATAGCAAAAGATTAAAAAAAATACAAAATAAATGGACTTGCAACAAAAATAATAATTTGAAACCATGACAATAATTACATAATGTATATTCAGTAATGTATACGTTCAGATTCAACTTGGAGCAGGTACAAATTTAATAAAAATAATTTGTTACTTTTAAACTATTGAAAACACTTAGATCAAGCACATAATAACTGATAAGTTGATAAAATTAAACTCAATACTATGTAACCAATTGAAAACTTCATAGACGCGTCACTGTTACATCGATGATCCACAAAACAGAAACACCAAGTAGTATTATCATAATAATTTCTGCTAAAAACACCAAGCAAGTCGTTTTAACACTGAAATATGCAATAAATAGTTTTCAACAGTGTACCATATTAATAAATTAAAACAAAACTTAATCGTGGTGTCAAAAATAAGTCACGTCGTTTAAATATACTAAAATAAATCACTTGTAACTTTTGGGTACACGAATTCACGAATCCTGTGGCCTATTTCTGTGGCCGGTTTGAATTATGGAACAGCACCTGCTACTTAACAATGGCTTCCCTCCATCAGATCCCGCACGCGGTTATTTTAACTCGACACCAAAATCCAAAATATCAACAACAAAGGTAAAATAGAATGGTCAAGTTAAAAATCAAATGGTTTTTCTTCAAAATCCAATTAAGATGGCCCAAATACAGCCAGATATAAAAGAAAAAACCGAAGAGGTTCTGCTCACGTGTTAATATCAAATCGTTCCAAAAACTCTCACCCGACTTCGACCACTGACACCAAGCGACTCCTTTCAACTACCCACTCCCAGGCCGGATATCAGAAAAATGACACGGGACACGCGTCAGCCAACCTTCGCAAATCTATGTTCCTAACTCATAATCACGCTCGTCCGTGTTGATAGCCAGCCCATCCACACAGAAAAGTAAACCAAACAATAATATAGCTGACAACACACGACAATCGAGGCCAAAAATCAAGGCGAAATTTAATAATAAAGACTCCCACTCCAACTCCGTCGATTAACAAAAATGTCACAGCCATTAATAATTAAATCCTAACACTACTAGGTATGCAACACTATTTACAACGAGTGATAAATTCAAATTACAACAAAATACGGTAAGCGAAACTATTTACGAGCACCTGAGAAATACAAAACCATCAGAGATCCAATTAATAATGATACTGTAGAAGGGAAAAAATATGCACGTGACAACATTTCGGAAGAGTTAAGTCGTCTCATTGCCTTTGCATTTAGCATCCATGATTCTGAATAGTGGAGCACACTAAGTACATAACATTTTTCCAATCGCAGTCTCAAGCCCAACGTCAAATCTCTGCTACATAGTACATTTTAATTTTTATAAAGTTGGTACGAGCCATTTTAATTCTAATTTTTATTTTCGCGGTATAGTCATTTTTTTCAGTAATAAGCACTCCTAAGTAATTGTATCTTTTTAATTTTTCAATCTGTTAACCTCCAACCATTAAGTTTTTATTTGTGTTGTTGTTCTTACATATTTTCATATACTTGTTTTTGTTTATATTGAGGAAGAGTCCGTAAATCTTACGGAACCTTACTATTTTCTTCATAACTCTTACTAAATTCTCCAAACTTTTGTCTATTATTACTTTGTCGTCGGCATATTTGATATTGTTAATCAGAACTCCAATCACCTTTATACCGTCAGTCTTATTTTCCAAGGCTTCTAACATAATTTGCTCCAAATACGCATTAAATAATAATGGCGATAATATGCAGCCTGTCCCTCTTTATTTTAATTTTTCAGATTTTTCCAGTGCAATTGTACTGTGGCTCGTTGATTGTAATACAGATTTGATATAAATTTTACATCCTGTCTATCCAGGTTTTTATTTTTAAGCAGGTCTATAAGTTGATCATGCTTTACCTTACCGAAGGCTTTATTTAAGTCTATGAAGCAGATATAAAGGTCCTGATTCACGTCCAAGCATCTTTGAGTTAACACGTTGAAAAAAAAATATTGCCTCCCCTGTAACCACATCATTCCCAAAACCAAATTGTGTATCACTTATATTCAGTTCTAGGTTGTGATGTATTCTGGTGTGTATAATTTTTAGGAGAATTTTTAACGTATGTGACATTAAGCTAATGGTTCGATGATTACTACATTTTTTGGCATTTACTTTTTTGGTAGACCTAAAAATGTTGATGTCAATGGGATGGGATAATTCCTGTGTTGTAGATTGTGTTAAATTACTCCACCAAAATATTCTTGTTTTTGTCGTTAATTAACTCACTTGGTATTGTACCTGGACCTACAGATTTCTTATTTTTCATGGATTTGAGTGCATGTTTCACTTCCGATTTAGTTATTTCCGGTCCTATGTCTTCACCCTGCAGGTCTGCAGTCATGTTTACCTATCTATTGTCATAAAATAATTTCTCTATGTATTCTTTCCATCGTCTTAATTTTTGTTCTGTCTCCATCTTTTTCTTCTTGTCTCAAAGTATGTTTGAGGTTTTTCTTCTTGCTACTCCTGCTAGTTTCTTGAATTTTTTATGAAGGTCATAATTGCTCTTCTTGTAGCTCTTCTATCTTATTACATCTTTCCGAAAAGTAAATTTGTTTTGCTTCTCTTATTTTGTATTTTATTTTTCTTTGCAGTTGTTTGTAGCGAGTGCTGTTATTTGCCTTGTATTTCCTTCTTTCGTTCAATATTTCCAAGATTTCATTTGTCATTCAATCTTCTTTTTTGCATTTGCTTGATGTAAGTTGTTTTCTACTTGGTTCTAGAATTGATGCTTTAACGAACGGCCACTGTTGTTCTGCGTTTGTTTTATTATTGATATTCATTTTTATTGTTGTGAATTTATGTAATTATTTAGTATATAGTATAAAAACTCTCATTATATCTTGGAATTATACTGAAAAGGAAGCATTCTTCCCCGAAAAATAACTGCCCTTTTAATACTGCAGGCGGTAAATTGAACTACATTAGTTGATAGATAATTTTAAATCCAACTTGTAAAAAAGCTGACAATGAAAATATGAATTTTCATTGTCAATTGAATTTTTTTACCTATGCTGGAAATTATTGCATGAAGCAATTTATTTTTTAAGGAAGTATTTATCAGACAATAAATTTTTTTAATGAATACTACCAACAATTATGTAAATCAAAAATGTTTTCTGTATCCATCCTTCAGAAATTAAATTTAATAATTATTTATTATTTATTTTAAACAAAGGGGTAGATAAAGGATTGTACATTCTCATTTGACAAATATAAATAAGTAGGTATATTTACCTAAAAAAATTTATGTAAACTTACACAAGTTCGGATATGTAATAAAAAGTTTCAAGTAAAAAGCACAGGTACAACACACAAATTAAATTTCACAAAGCAATACGTATCAACGAAATCTACTTCTTCTTTTGGTGCTATATCAGGTCCTCCTGATATTGGCAATCAAAATGGCGAGCTGGCTCTGTCTTTGGCGATTTTAAAGAGTTGTTCTGCGCTTTGAATTCCGGTCCACTCTCTAAAATTCCTTAACCAAGAGGCTTGTCTTCTACCTACTTCTCTACGGCCTTTTATCTTGCCCTTCATAATAAGTTGAAGAATGCGGTAACGATCACCCCTGAGTATGTGGCCTAGATAAGACAGTTTTCGGCATTTAACTGTTATTAGTAGTTTGCGGACAGCGTTTGCTCTATTTAAAACCGCTTTATTTGTCTGCTTGGCTACCCATGGGATTTGGAGCATACGTCTATGTAGCCACATTTCAAATGCTTCAAGACAATAATGGTTGCTGCTTTTAAGGTCCATATATCTGCCCCATATAACAGTATGGACCACATGTACCACTTGATCATTCTCTGGCGGAGCTTTAAATTTAGATTATTATTGCAGTAGAGCGATCTCATCTTGCGAAAGGTTGCGCGAGCTGACTCAATCCTGCAGTTGATTTCTTTATCAACGAAATGGCAAGTGAAAAAACAAAACTGAAAAGAAGACGAATTTAACTAAAGCTAAGTTAGATTAGTTTAAACTTCATCATATTAGTTCAACTTCATCACAAAATAGAAATATGAACTTCGAAAGGTATCGCGTTGACGTCAGTTCAAAGGTATAAGAAACTGGCCATCCTCTGTAATAATGTTTAATGTCTTCAATGTTGGACTATGTGAAGAGAGATGACACTGATACCCATAACCTCACGGCACGCATATACACAGATAAATGAATCACACGGATAAACGCGTGAAGCAACGTTGTCACGATTAAATTTTAACTGGGACTGTGCGAAACAAATTTTTATGAAATTCACTTATTTTAATTGTTTTTACGTTTAAGATTTTTATTTGGTCTAGAATGTTCATGCAACCTAAAAACATTATTTTTACTCAGTCATATAACTTTTTTTTTTAAAAATTTTGCTTCAGTTTTCTTTTGAAAAGAGTTAGAACTTCCTGAACAGACACAAATATGATAAAAACTTGGAAACGTTTAAAAACTACTTGCGTCAAATTCATTGTAAATTTTTTAGCCGTTTGTGATTAACAATGATGATACTGCTTCACAGCCTACTCGATTAAAAAAAAATGTGAGTTTTTTACAATTCTTGGATTGGTGAAATTCTTGTACAGGTAAGTCTCTTTCCATTAATACCGTTCTTAAAAATCACTGAATTTATTTATTGTTTCACTACGATTTATTTTACTCACTTAAGGAAATTCAAAATGGCCAAAGTTTCTTTGAATAAGTTGAATTTTTCATAATAACTTTGTAAAATTTTAGAATAAAAATCATATTGGCTGATAAGTAACCAAAATTCGACCAGAATTTTTTTTAAAACAATTCCTTTCAAAAAAGTTTTGTCATCAAAGAAGATTGTTTTGAAATTAACACTAAGGTACGTCTTGCAAGATGGACAAGATGGCCTCGAGCCCTTACAGCCTTTTTGTTTCGGCAATCTTCTTTTATCCATACGTGTCCAAACCATCCAAGCATTTCTTTATCTATCTTTGTAACCACATCTACTTTTTCACCATGGCGCTTCCTTATCTTACTATTCTTCTTCTTCTTCTTCTTCTTTTTCTTAAGACATTTGTCTTGTTTTTCCTCATATATTAGCACTCATAGCAGCTGCAACTGGGATTCTGATGTCCAGCTCTCGTGCCACCTCTTGGGCGGTCGTCCTGGTGGTCTGTTACCTTCAGGCTTGTTGTGCTTAGCAGCTCTTACGAGGCGGTTTCCAGGCATTCTGTCCACATGATCCCTCCAAGCTCTCTTTTGGACTCTGGACCATCTTACTACATCTTGAATGCCGCAGGTAGCTCTGATGTCTTCGCTCCTCTGCCTGTCGAGTAAAGTATGTCCTGTTATGGTCCTTAGGGTTCTCATTTCGGCTGCTCTTAAAATTCTCTTTGTTGCTGCTGTTTCTGCCCTCGTTTCAGTAGCGTAGGTCATTACCGTTCTTACGCAGGTCTTATAGATTCTTGTTTTGCTCGCTATAGACATGTGCTTGTTCCTCCATATCACATCTCGTAGGAATCCCGATAGTCTTGCTGCTTTGATTGTTTGCGACTTGACTTCCGACTTAAGATCACGGTTACTGGTTATTTGAGCACCTAAGTATTTAAATGACATAACCTGTGCCACGCTCTTGTTATATAATGCCAGTTTACATCTTTTGGGATCTCGTGATATCGTAAGAGATTGTGTTTTTTTCTTGCGAGATGATCATGTTATACTGTTGTGCAGTTTGCTCGAATTTAAATAGCATTCTCTGTAAATTGTCCTCGTCTTGCGATATAATGACCGCATCATCAGCATAACAGATTATTTTAAACTCCTTTCTTTATCTATCTTTGTAACCACATCTACTTTTTCACCATGGCGCTCCCTTATCTTACTATTCTTCTTCACTTTATCCAATCGAGTCACTCCAGCTATACTTTTTTAGAGTATTAATATCTGCAGGAATAATCTTATTTTTATACTCTTTCTGCCAAACCCAACATTCACTACCATAAATAAGTGTAGGGACCAGCACTTCTTTATTCACAGCCAGTCGTGTCTTTTTGACACGTTCTGGCTGCTCATAAAGTTATACAGGACCCTATTTATTTGTTACCCTGCCAGCACCCTTCACTCAATGTCACAGTCATACTTTCCGTCTCTTGTAAACTTTGAACTCGATCATTTACTTGACCTACTCTTTTTTCTGCAATTAGCAACTCTCAGTGCTGGCATCATGCATAATATTAACCATCACCTGGAATTCCTCTTCAGATGACGCTAATATGACCTGATTATCGGCGTAAAGAAGGCATTTGACCATCAAATTATTCACTCTTAATCCATATGCACTCTTTTATTTACTTAAGGTAAAATAATTAAAAAAATAAGAGTGTAACATGATACTTAAACCGAGAGAAGATATGATCACTTGAGGTACGAGATGCGCATGACGTCACTCTGTGACAAAATCGTTTGACGGCATTCAGGGATACATAGCTTTTTACATTTTTTTTAGGGTTATCATCGAGTAGGCAATAAAATTAAAATATTTAAATTTAACTGTTTAAGAAATATCAGAAATTATTGAGTAATAAATTATAATTATTTGGAACCTCTTGAATTAAAAAAAAATAAACACCAAAAAACGTGAATCTATTGTTATTATATTTTGTATCACTTCTTGTGAATACTTTTTATCTAATATTTTTCGATGAAGTAAATAAATATTAATACATTAAGGAGTAATTATATCTATCATGATATTAAATATCTCATGGGGTATTTAATAACACCGTTCTACACAAAAATCCGCTTTATAAAAATATCTTGTTTTGTAACATTTGGGCTTCAACCAATGTACAACTGATCCCCTAATGTTTATATTGACCTCAGATTTCTTGGACATGACATACCTGGCCTAATGACCGAACTGAACTTACCATGTACGCCCGATAAATGGAGACTATACATAGATTCGTCAAAAACAAGTCTAAAAGCTGTTTTACTTTTTGATGGAAACGAGCATCATATCGGTTTCTATAGGTCATTCGATAAATATGAAAGAAACATATGACAATCTTAAGATGTTACTAAGATGTTTAAATTACGAAGATCACAAATGGAACATATGTACAGATTAAAACGTGGTGGCGTTATTGACAGGACTGCAATCAGGGTATACAAAACACTGTTGCTTTTTGTGTAAATGGGACAGCTGTGCAAAAGACAAACATTATAAAATTACGGTTTGGCCTCCACGTGACACAATACAAGTTAGCGTTAAAAATTTGACCCGAGAACCATTAGTTCAGAAAGAAAAAATATATTTACCTTCACTTCACATTAAGCTGGGTCTGATCAAAAATTTTGTTAAAGCACTGGATAAAAAAGAAAATGTTTTTAAGTATTTAAAAGAAAAAATTCCACGTATAAGTGAGGCCAAACTTAAAGAAGGAATTTTTGGTTGGTCTCCAAATCAGGCAATTGTTTAAAGATGCGAACTTCTGGCAAATTTTAAGTGACAATGAAAGTCGGGCATGGAATGCATTTTAAAGTGTTTGCAACCATTTTCTTGGAAATAATAAATCAGAAAATTATCGTGAACTCATGGAAGAACGGCCTATTATATTTTAGAATGCAACATGTCACTAAAACTTCACTTCCTCCATTCTCATTTGGATTTTTTTCCTGAAAATTTAGGAGCAGTATCAAATAAGCATAGAGAACGATGTCACCAAGATATTGCCTCCATAGAGAAAAGGTATACAGAAAAGTGGAGCCCGAATATGTTAGCCGACTATTGCTGGACCCTAATACGAGACACATCCAGGAGTTCTTATATTTATTTATTTATTATTTAGTTCTTTAGGGAACTAAATATTAAATTTATTGAAAATTATTTAAAGATATTTATACTGTACCTAAACTAACTGTTAATAAAATGTATTATACGTTTTTAATTGTTTAAATTTAATAAATCGGCATTGAAAGGGGTTTTTATTGACTTTTTCTTAATATCAAAGCATTTATCCCTTTCTTTTCATTGGAGGCTGATATTAAAAATTCGAGGCCAGATCCGGATTTAGCAGGCCAAAATATATAAAATCCAGCCAAAATCATTCCAGGAAGAAAAAAAAGTTTTAAATGTTCGTCAGTGTAAACAATTAGTAGTAATTTTCATTAGGTTGTAATTTCATGTAGGCATTTTTATTCAAAAAGTAATAACTATCGCTGTCACGACATTATCAGTACAATTTTCCAAAAAAAAGATTGTACAAAAATAAAGGTAGGTAGGTACTTACACACAGTGGTAAAAACAGATATGAATTTATTAATAGGCAAGTTAATAGACCAACAATGGGTTCCAAATTTTTAAGCAACCTATACATTTTATTTATTTATTTTAAAATGATAAATACAATGTGTCAGTGTATAAAACATAAAATTGTCGACATTTATCTTTTTTAAACACAATTATAAAAGTAAAAAACTTGTACATGATTATCTATTATGTCAACTAAACAAAAAGATAAATTAACAAGTAATATACACAAGTATTATATACATACACAAGGAATAATAAATAGTAACATAAAACAAAATATACATATTTCTCATATCTTGTCAATTATAATATAACATAATATGTTATATAATAATATGTTATTTTTTTTTTCTTGTCGTTTGGGCCTACTTAGGACCACGGGGCTCGTTTGAACTCTTCACAAGTGTCTTTTGCTTCTTTTTCACCCAGTATTCCTTCATTTTCTGGCTGTGTTCCTGCTTTCTCTCTTCTGTCTACTTAATGCCGTTGTTACCTGTGCTCTTTTTACTTGTAAGTGATTGGCTGAATATTCCTTTCTGGATTGCCTGTTTATAGTTAGGCCTATTCTGCACAGCCTCAGGCGAGATCCCTAGTTGTTCCAGATCTGCGCGTACTGTATTGATCCATTTGCCTTTGGAAGCTTTTCCTCTACCTGTTACAAGGAGAACCCTATTTGTGAGTCGCTGCGGTGCCATACGAGTTACGTTTCCATAGAAAGCTAGGCGTCTTCTCCTCATAGACGTCACTATGTCCTCTAGTTGGTTATACAGTTCGTTATTATGTCGGATTCGGTAGGTACCATCCTCTTTCTTTATTGGGCCTAGGATTCTTCTCAGTATCTTGCGATCTTTAAGCTCTAGTTTCCTGAGCTGACCTTTCCCGGTCATAACAAGACACTCTGAGGCATATAACACAGATGGTCTCACCACAGAGGTGTAGTGTTTGAGTTTCAGGTTTTTAGAGAGGCACTTGGAAGTGTAGATACTCTTGCAGGCATAGTATGCTTTCTCTAGCTTTGTGCATCGTGTGTCCATAGCTAGCGTTTCGCTCTCGTCGGTGGCAACCCATTCCCCTAGATATTTGACTGCCTGAACTTTGCGTATGGTGGCGGTCTCTAATGGGATTGTAGAAGGTGCTCCTTTGATGTTGGTAATATACTCGGTCTGTTGCATGTTGATTTTTAATCCGGTCTTTGCTGCTATCTTATAGAGATTCTGTAATTGCTGTGTGGCCTCCTCCATGTTATTGGCTAATAGTGTGATGTCGTCAGCAAACGCTAGGCAGCATATGTTTAGCTTGTCTTTCTTGTACCCAAGTCGCAGTCCCGCTTCCGCTGGTAAATTGGCTGTCCATTCTCTGATGATCTTCTCTAGTTTGCAGTTAAAGAGGATACAGGAGAGGCCGTCTCCTTGTCTTACACCTGTCTTGATGGGGAAGCTTTCGGATAGCTCACCTCTGAACTTGACTCTGGAAGTAGTGTTTGCCAAGGTGGATTGGACTAGTCTGGTGGTCTTCTCATCTAGGCCTAGTTCCCGTAGGGTGTAGAAGAGGGACTGTCTATCTACCGAATCATATGCCTTTTGGAAGTCGACGAGAATCGCTACCCATGGGTGATTACTCCGATTTTTATAGGTGAGAATGGTCTTAAGATTCTGTATCTGCTCTGTGCAGGATCTGCCTGTTCGGAAGCCGGCCTGGTATTCACCCAATTGGGGGTCTAGCTGTTTAGTAACTCTAGTAAGGAGTACTCTAGAAAGGATCTTATATGTTACGGATAACAACGAGATACCCCTGTAGTTGTTAAGGTCGGTCTTACTACCCTTCTTGTGGAGTGGGTGTATCACAGCTGAGGTCCATCCCTCTGGCAGGGTCTCTGTTCTCCAAAGGTCCTGTATAATTTGATGGATGCTCTGTAGGGACTGCTCATCTACATTCTTCCACATCTCAGCCACTATACCATCCTCACCTGAAGCTTTGTTGTTTTTAAGCCCTCTGATTGCCTCCTCTATTTCTTCCCTGTTGGGCGGTAAGGAGTCTGGATTCCTGGTGGGAGGCTCGTGGAAGGAGAGTCTCTCTTTAGGTTCTTCTGTATTAAGCAGAGTTTGGAAGTATTTGGCAAATGTATTTGCACAATCTTTATTGTTTAATTGAAGCTTCCCATCGGGTCCCCGGAGGTGTAGAGTCGGGGCCGTATATCGGGTCGTCTGCTTCTTGAGCCCCCTGTAGAGGTCCCTTGAGTTGTTTTTGTTAAAGTCTTCTTCTGCCTGTTGTATCAAGGTCCTGTTGTAATCTCTCTTAGTTTTTCGGATAATGGTCGCTGTTAACCTTCTTTGTGCAATAAAGGACTCGTGGGTAGGTTCGTTTTTATGTTGGTTCCACTTGATCCAGGCTCTACGTCTTTTCTCTATAGCCGCATCGCATTCTGTAGTCCACCAGGGATGGTTTCCTTTGTTGGATGAGGCAGGGATGGTGTCTTGGGCAGCATCTAATATAGCTTTCTGTAGAGCGGTCCATCCTTGCTTCTGTGTGTTTTCCCTAAGGGTGACCTGAAAGTTGCAATTCTCATCGCGTAGTCTCACTGTGTTAAATTTTGGTATTTTAGGATTGTTTTGGGTGGTAACTCTTTTTCTTAAGGGTTTCAAGTTAGTTTTTATAAGAGAAAGATAGTGATCAGAGTCGATATTGGCTCCCCTCATTACCTTGACATTTTGTATCTCCTTGTGATATTCTCGGTCTATGGCTACGTGATCCAACTGGAACTCTCCTAGAAGTGTATTGGGGCTTCTCCAAGTCTTTGCTTTTCTAGGCAGGTGCTTGAAGGATGTTGATTTTAGGATCATGTTATACTTATCACAGAGATCTATTAAACGCTCCTAAATAATGTTATATTATAACGAATATTATTTTATATTCAAATAAGTATAATACTTCAAACATAAACTGACATTTTCAATTCACTATTTATGTCATTTTGCGTTTTCGCATTTTGAAGTTTTTTTTATCTTTTTTTTTAAATTTGAATTCTAAAATACGTTTTACATCTAAAAAATAGGTTATTGGCTTCATCACGTATTCACCCACAAATTGCAATTTTCCTTTGATAGAGGAAAACTGAAATAGCGATAGCTTGAGGTAGATAAATTATTACTTTTTTTATTATTTTTGCTGAAACAATCCACCACAGCACAATAAACCATAGTTTATAATCAGGAAAATCATTATATCTTGATAAAATACATATATACATATAGTCACGCCTTTTTCCCGTAGGGGTAGGCAGAGACCACTTCCTTCCCCTTGCTACGGTTTTGCTTCCTCTACTTTTTTCAGGGATTTCATGCATACTCGTCGGTTGTTGGTACTCTTGACCTGGCCTTTTTTCAAAACAATGTTGATCTGATCGAGATATGTTCGCCGAGGTCGACCTCTACCGACCACCATTCACTACCATACATAAGAGTAGGAACCATCACACCTCTATGCACAGCCAGACGTGCCTTTTTTGACACTTTCTGGCTGTTCATAAAGCTATGCAGTGCCCCATTTATCTGTTTTCCTGCCAACACCCTTCGCTCAATGTCACTGTCATACTGTCCATCTCTCGTAAACTTTAATCCCAAGTACACAAATTCATTTACTTGTTTTTTTACTTTTTCCAATCTTACTCCCTTAATCGAAACTTCACAGTTTGTCATGCTTTCTTCTCTTTCAAAAACCATTACTTTTGTTTTGCCTGCATTTATTTTTATCCTTTTGATTTTTGGGGCATCATGCATAACATTAACCATCGCCTGCAACTCCTCTTCAGATAACGCTAATATGACTTGATCATCGGCGTAAAGAAGGCATTTGACGATCAAATCATTCATTTTTAATTCAAACGCACTCTCTATTAAATCTTTTAAACAATTGTCTATGTTTAGGTTAAACAGCCATGGCGAAGTTACACATCCCTGTCTCACACCTTTTTCTATGTTAAACCAGTCCGTGCTTCGTTTATCCTGACACAAGCAGAGGAATCCTCATAAAGTGATTTCAGTGCCAATGCCAATAAAATATCGTCCAACACGTGAAACAGTCAACACACAGGAAATATCCACTAACCTGATATGTACTAGCCAAAATTGGTCACAGGGTGACGTATGCGGTGTGAGAAAGACAGAAGACAAATATGTGCGTGAGCTTATCTTCTCGCGGTTTTAGTATCATGACAGTGTCATACAATTGAAGAAATTGTTTTTGTCACAGTTAAAAACATTCTTTTAAAATGTTTTTGTTTTAGTTTTAATAAGTTTGTGTAAATTTTTCTTAGATTGCAAAAATCTGATTTTTTTGTTAACAATTACCTTCCTTATTAATGTGACACATTTCAAAAAAATTACTTTTCATTTAATTTTTGTAATTCATGCTATGAGTGGTTAAAATAACATGTTTTGCTATTGTTTAGGACTTTTTGTTAGATATTTGAGTGCCAATGTATGTATAGAGTTAAAATTCAGCAAAAAAAGATAATTATATTTGATATATATATATATATATATATATATATATATATATATATATATATATATATATATATATATATATATATATTAAACTGAAGTATTACAAAATTATTAGGGTAACAAGGGTTAAAACAACATACTTCTAAATTAATATATTAGGGTAAATCTCTTTAACACTTCCTCTTAATAAAAAATTTAAGTTACCACAATTATGATAAACCTATAGCTTCAACACAGAACTCCAATTTTGGTCTCAGTAATGGCTTTGTGCAAATATCAGCTATTATCTTATCAATGTGCTTGGTTTTCCCATTCAGAATGGGATTATTGGCAATATTTTGTGCACGCTGATTGTCGTTGTAAATTTTTATAGCTTTGGAAAAATTTACGAGTTCTGACAGTAATCCTTTTCAATGAACGGCTTCTTTAGCAGATTCGCTGTGTGTCATGTATTCTGCTTCACATGAAGACATTGCAATATTGGTCTGCTCTAGACACCCTAAAAGCAACATCGCTCTTGGCAATTCATCATCAACAGGCTTGCTTATGGCACTAAGCTTTTGTGAAACGGTCAAAAATTCATTATCGTAATCTTCCATTTTTTGATAATTTTCTAACCTGATACTGCATAAGGTTCTTTGCAAAGTTATTCAAAGATTAAGATCTTTATCTTCGTAAGCTGCTTTTTAACTATTCCAAGAATATAAATAATAAAACATATTTTGGTTAATGTTTTTTGGTCTTTTTTGTTCTTTACTGCTTCGGTCGTAGTATCACTTTCTGGATATCCAAAGATCTTCATGACGAAGTAACACTTTCATGGCAATTAACTAATTACGATAATTTTTACTACCCTTCAGTTTTTTGAAAAAATGAACTAAACTGGAGCTTTCTGAATAAATGGTTTTACTATACATAGGTTAAATTGGGTATCATGTGAGTGGGGCGTGGGTCACCCCTCTACTGCGACCTTTAGTAATTCTATTGTGGCTCACTCCTAGAGGTTACAGTTCACCGCACAATCCAGCCCTTCCTACAAAGTTCCAGGTTGTATGGGGTGAGATTTTCTTGAAATAGGTAGGTTCTAGGTTGGTATAACCAAATATGTTGAACCTTATTCTTCCCAGACCGGGGCATAAACATGTCTTCCACAAGACACTTCCACTAGACATAATTGAATATTTTATTTGAATATTATTTTTTTAATCTTATAGAAAAAAAAAACTTTCTTGTCAAAAAAAATACTTTTGTTTCTTTCTATCCTTTTACTCCAGATTTTTTGTAAATAATTTCTCTTGTGATCATTCTGGTAAATATTTGAGTGCCAATGGATATGTAGTTTAAAATTTGGTAAAAAAAGACAATTATATTTGATATATATTAAACTAAAGTATAATAAAATTATTAATACCAAATTACAACATATCAATAATGACAATTATTTAAAAAACACACTTCTAAATTGATTAGAGTTTTCTTTAATACTTTTTTTTATTTTTCAATTATTTTGTGAGATGTATGCGATTGTTTAGTGTTCTCAATGTTTGTCCTGTACGTATAAGCAAGCAAGTTTAATTCTGTGCTGTCAGTTTTGTGTTTTAAAGATTTTCAACATTTTCCGGACGTTTTGAGATTCGATATTTTGCACAGTTTTAAGACGCAAAGCATAAAACTGCAACCGTGTGCACTGTACTTCAATTTTGTATCTATATTTATAGGACTTTATACCCCCTTCTGTATTACAAAAATAAATTAAGCAAACCGCAACTATGTATTTTGGTAACTTGAAAGAATGTGCTCGGCTTACGTGACATTAACGTTTATTTTTGATAAAGTTAAGTCGTATACCGTAATTTGGTTAGTTGCATAAACATGTCTGGCTCCTATCTACCGCCTTTGTTGGTTTTTATAATGCATACATATTTTATTTAGTCGCGTGAAAATGTGAAATGAAAGTGAATGAAAGTTACTAGCTGAACACGACACACGTTGTCCTGCCAGTCTGTATTATAACATTACTGTTAATTCAAATTTTTACAAAATTGTATATTAAAACTTAACCATCTTTTCGATATACCCTGTCTTCTTCAGAAGTATAAATTTAACTTTAAATTTTTAAAACTATTTCTTAATAAAGGTAGGTACAAAATAAGGATTTAAATCGCAAACAGGGCAATAAACATAACAATGGGGTATTTTTCCTGACAATAATCTAATTACTAATAGGTTTAAAAACGGAGATCTTACAAAATCCAATTGTTCATTATGTAATAAGTTTAAGTTTTTTTGGTGAATGGTTTTTCTGGTTAATTGGCCATCGTAGGTCTAAGTTAATACTCGACGTTTCACCATCTCGAGTCGATGGCATCTTCTGGAGATATAATGTCTGCTTTTAAAGGCTGACTTTAAAAGCAGACATTATATCTCCAGAAGATGCCATCTACTAGAGATGGCGAAACGTCAAATATAAACTCAGACTTACGACGGCCAATAAACCCAAAAAACCATTAACCAATAAACGATGGCCGCGAAAGCCTTTAATAATTGAGTTTTTTTTGTTTGTTAATCTCTAAAATTACTAAATTATTTAATTTGACACCGTTGTTCTCGATAGGTAAAATTTTAAAATCTGGATCAAATTCATAAGATTCTTCTAATGAATATTTTGCACAATGTGAAAAATTTGTTTTTAATCTGTAACAGTCATTATGTTCTTTTATACGATTGATGAAAGCCCTTCCCGTTTGTCCTACATATATTTTTTGGCAAGTACCACATTTTAATTGGTAGATTTTTTATTTGGTTTTATTGTTTTTTATAATACTGGCTAAGGTGTTTGTTGTTCGAAATGTAATGTTGATATTATGTTTTTCATAAAAAAAACCAGTTAAGCACGAATCTTTCTTATTTTCTGTAAAAATAATGAACTTTGTTGTAGTCACTCCAAGTGCTGCCAAAAGAATTATTTCGGACTGGACGGAAAAAAAAAGACTTACGCACTGGTCCGATATGCCAGGGTTGCACACCCGAAGGCGTTCTTATCTAAACCCTCGAGAAACCCAACCAAGCAAATCCTAAAATGGAGCAAAAACGACCTGCGAATTCTAACGGGACAAAAAAATAAGGTTTAACATATTTGGTTTTATTAACTAAAAGCTACTGATTTTAAGAAAATCTCACCCCATACAACCATAAAGTTCATGAAAAGGGCTGGATTGTGCGGTGAACTGTAAACCCTAGGGGTGAGCCACAATAGACCTACTAATGGTCGCAGTGGAGAGGTGACCTACGCCTCACAAATAAATTTCGGAGTCATAGGTAAAAATAGGTTATTGCCACCAATTTTGCTATAATTAAATAGTCTCGTTTAATTTACATAACATTTAATATACTTTTTTTACCGAAAATAGTGGCAAAAAGGGTAGACCTATCGTGTGGGCCATGGACAGCCTGCTCTGCGATTATTAGAAGTGGTAGGGATTATAGGAAGGAGATGATTGGGGACCTGCTTTTTGAAAAGTTGTAGGTCATAGTTTTTTGGAATAACTGATTTTGGAAGCCTGTTTCATTCCGAAGCAGCCCTGTAAAAGAAGGACTCTTGATGGAGATTGGTCCTTGTAGTGTCAATCTTGAGTTCTTCGGCCGAATGTGGCCAGTGGTCGTATAAGAGTTTTTATTTCTCTGGAGCATCTGCCATTAAATTATCTGTACAGTAATGTCTGGTCTGCAACTTTTCTTCTAGGTTATAGTGGGTTAAGGGTATCTGTGAGAGTTAATTTTTTTATCAACCAAATAACATTACCCAAATCAGGATAAACAAAAATTACAACAACTTAAAACAAATCTTTAAATGTTTGTATTATGAAGAAGGTAAACGGTCAAGAGGCAGGTCACCTGTTAGATTAAATAATAACTTTAATTCTCTTGCACTTTGCAACACCATATTTATTTAAAGCCAGATTTTCAGCTGCAGCTGTAATAAAAAGCAAATATCGCTTAAATATTATTGTGGAGTAGGAAATGAGAGTAGTGGTGTCAAGCCTTATACTACACAACGTGATGGGACAATAAATGGGTCTTAACATAAATGTCACTAAAACTAAGTTTATGGTTTTCAGCTGTCAGCCGTATAATGATGCTGTGCTACAAATGAATGGTCAAAACATTAAAAGGGTTTTATGTTTCAAATATCTTGGTTGTTATATTACAGAGTATCTCGACCCGGATAAAAAAGTCAAGTGCAGGATCGAGTCAGCTCGCGCAACATTTCAAAAAATGAGATCGCTCTTCTGCAATAATAATCTAAATTTAAATCTTTGCCAGAGAATGATCAAGTGCTACATATGGTCTATACTGTTGTATGGGGCAGAGATTTGGACCTTAAAAGCAGCAACCATTTATCGTCTTGAAGCATTTGAAATGTGGCTTTATAGACGTATGCTCCGAATCCCATGGGTAGCCAAGTGGTTTTAAATAGAGCAAACGCCGTCCGCGAACTATCAATGACAGTTAAATTTTTAAAGCTGTCCTATCTAGATAACATACTCAGGGGTGATCGTTACCGTATCCTTCAACTTATAATGACGGGCAATATAGAAGGCCGTAGAGGAGTCGGTAAAAGACAAGCCTCGTGGTTAAGGAATCTTAGAGGGTGGATTGGAATTCGAAGCGCAGAACAACTTTTTAGAATCGCCGAAGACAGAGCACAGCTCGCCATTGTGATTGCCAACATCAGGAAGACCTGATAAGGCACCAAAAGAAGAAGAATGAAAAACGGTTGCCTAGAAATTAGATGAGAAAAACTGTCAACTATTAAAAACGGACACCAAAGGTAAAGCGTTTTTATGCTGACAGATTTTCAAGTCAAATTGCTAAAGAAAACAGCCATATCACAAAACCCACACAATCCAAAATTAGTAAAAATCGTTTTCGTAATAAATAAGGCTTACCCAACTCACTCTGTATAATTACAGATGTAGGTATTAATATGCTGGATTTTTTTATTAACTTTTACTGAAAGTCGTTACAGTTGGTTAAAAAATGTATTTATTTTATTTTTGCATTTTATTTGCTTTAAATACTCTCTTGAACTAAGACTTTAAAAAGATGCATTTAAACTTTTTAGTTCAGTATTCATCGTTATTCCGGGTCAAAAATTAATGAAAAAACCACCAGGGATCGGTGACAAATTGAGGAAAAAACGACATTATCGTCGCTTGCTGAGCTCGTCCCGATCGTTTGAAAGTAATCTTGGAAGTTTTCTTGCCGTAATTCATTTACTCGCGCTCTTGCCGTTTGCGTCTATCTTGATTTATCCGCAATTTTGATCTCTTTTAATTAAATAAAGGAAAATATCATTGACATTCCGGCTAAATTTCAATAGGATATTTCATTAAGATTAAAAATTGGATTGAATACCAAAACACCATAAATAATAAAAATTTATTTAAGCATTACATTTTCTAAAGAAATAATATTCTTCACTAGAAATCCTGATAAATTTTTTGTGTTAACAAAATCTTATACACTACCCAACAGCTCTTGTCATTAAATTTTTAATATTAGCTAACATTACAACCAAGTTTGTTACTTAAAATATTGGTATAAATAATAAAGGTTATATTTTATTTCTCGTTTTACTGCAAGTCAAGCAACAATAACAAAAGAGAGTGTTTGATTTTTCATCAGTGTGGGATTAATAGTGGGTAAATTACAATACATTACAATCTTGCGGTTAAACCTTTGGTATTGGCACTAGTCCGCTGATTTCTGTTGGCCCTGATTCATTTAGATTGCTTGGATCCATTATCTTGGCCGCCAGCTTAAGTTTAAAGAGGTGCGCACTCAGTGCGATGTATCCTGTGAGCAGGCCAAGCGTTCTGGTTAGTGTACTCCGGTCCATCGTCCAGAGTGCGTCAGCCCTATTCTGGAGAGGTTTTTTTATCAGCGTTTTTATGTTCTGCAGCCAGAATTTGCATTTCACTGAGCAATATGTTCTAGTTAAAGGATTAATTTTGATAAATGTTTTGCTTCGGCAATTGGCAATCCGATCAACTTGCTTTTTAGTTCCACCAGGGTCCCATTTATTGCAAGTTCATCGGCTACCTCGTTGCCTTTTATCCCTGTGTGCCCAGGAACCCATGTAAGAGTGACTTTATTTACCGTCGCTAACTCAGTGAGGGCTTGCATTCAGTCCCACATCACCGATGATGTTGTGATGTTACTCACGAGGGTCCCAATGGCCGCGCGACTGTCAGTGAGAATATCAATCTCACTGTTGGTCACTCTGTTTTCTGTCAGGTGCGTAGCGCACTTGACTATGGCATAGACCTTAGCCTGGCAGACCAAGGCGTATTTCCCGAGGGGTATGCTTTTCCTGTGGTTGGAGGACACTCCAAACACACCTGCCCCGTAGCGTTCCTGGTACCCTGATCCATCAGTGTACCATCGTTTCACTCCTGGGCTGGTCAATGGTCTTTTACCAGTCTTATCTGGTTGGTATTTTTGTTTTATAGTTTTTCCATATCAAAGTCTTTTTCGAAATTTTTTTCTATTTTTTGTGAAGGGGTGTTTGTGGAGGGCCTCGATCTTGGTGTGGCCGATCCCATTACTCCTCCATCCTCCCTGGTACTTTAGTCTGTATGCAGTGTTCCTGGCCAGATATTTTATCAGGAGGTCCAAAGGTAGTACGTTCAGGGCTTATTGTAGTCCCTTTGTAGGAGCGGTGCTCATTGCCCCCGTTGCAGCCCGCAAGTTTTTTTTTGCAGGCTTCTCAACAGGTTCACAGGGTAAGTAAGTTAAATAAATCTTTGGTCGGTTGCTATTACCTGTCAAAACCATCTAAATATTTCTTTATCCATCTTTGTTACTTCATTCTGTTATAGGCCTTTTTCCAGTCTACGAAAACGTAGTAGACTATAAAAAATATGTCCAAAAATATACAGTTTTGTTTTCTGCAAAATAAGAAGAGTATTTAAATTCTTATTGATTGCTACTGAAAACATGAAAACAAATTGGCATCGATAGTCTGGGTGATTTTATTTTAATTATCTCATTTAGGTATTTTAAATAATTTTTAAACTTTAATAATTAAAAAGTTATATGCAAAAATATAAAAATTTTGAGCCAATTTTAAACAACGATTAAATAACAGAAAAGGCAAAACAATATGATTAAAAAGAGATTTACCAGACATTTTAAATGAGGTATGCCATGATACCTAACGCCATTTGAAAAAATTGACAATTCACCACACATTGCACCACAAAAGCTTCAAAACAGTGTTGATCAAGTATCCAAATGGCTTAAAGACTGGCAAATCAAAGCTAACAAAACAAAATCTGCCCAGGTTAATTTTATAAACTTTTATAAATTTGCACGTTATTGCATTGCAGAGACAGATTTAGGGTGTTTATTTTAAAAATATATCACACAAATACGCTGGTTTCAGCACGGATTTCTCGTGCAGAAATTGTAAATTTCTTAACGTAGATCAAATGCATGATTATGCATTATTAACATATAAACCTTTATTTTCCCGCACTCATTCTTTCGTTTTTGACACCAAGTGTGTTGTTTACCAAGGGAAGTACACAATTTAGTGAAAATGAAGATATTTGAACGGATAGGTTTCTACCATTGTCCTCAATTTTTGTTTACATAGCTGATAGTCCAAGTAATCGATGCATTTTAAAGGGTGAAGCTGCTCTGGCAGCAAACCACGTTATTGTTTGTGATGTCAGAGAAAAAAAGGATGATGAGTGATTTATCATATCTTATTGTTTGCAGACCAGTGCTGTTAAAAGTAATCTACATAAAATTAATGGATCCTTTCCATTCACTTCAGCTGGTAAAGTTGAAATAAATGAGTTTACCTGCAGTTGTAAGGCTGGTGTTTCGGAATCCTGCAAACATGTAGCAGCAACCCTTCTATTTTGCTCAAGGTGGTGTACAGTCTAATTCACCAAATGGCTTATCATGCCCGACGTAATTTTTGAAGATTTTGAAGAATCGTAAGTTGGTGACCAGTTTGTGTTTACTTAAATCTTCTTATTGTGTAATTCCTTGTGATCATTGAAATCTGTAGAGTGGCAACATCAACAAATATTTTCATGGAATCTGAAGTTTCTTTGAAAGTGACTTCTTTAAATGGTAACCCCTGTTGTTGAAGCTCTAGTAGTGCTTTAGCTTCATCAAAGTCACAAAACGATTTGAGGTGGTAGATGGTTCACCCTCCATCGCCCGGCGAAACACCACCGCTCTGATTATAGGTGCCGTGAAATGACTAGTCATGTTTCGGCACTTGGGCAGAGTTTCCGGTCGCTCGGGTGAAATATGTTCTGGTTTATATTCGAATGGAAGCATCCAGGCATCAGTCAGGCCTCTCTGGGGCTGAGGATACAACAGTTCCTTAGGCTGGCCGCCAAGTAGTACAGTGGCCCCAACTCATTGGTAACGCTCTGGAAGGCTGCCACATCAATTGGTGTATAAACCCGATAATCCTGTTCTGCCAGTTCGTGAATGGAGGGGATCCGAGCTCGTGTATTCGGGGGGCATTGCCGAGGCCACAGTCCATCGAGGTCAACTAACCGTCCTGGATGCAGAAATTTTTGTAGAAGCTAGACCACATATTTTTATTTATTTATTTTATTTTTTTTTCTTCTTTTACTTCTGCTCTTTTTTTTTTCTTTCTTCATATTCTTCTTTTAAATCAAATCATTAAACCAAATCATAAAAAGTCCAACAAAAATACATGTTTCAACTTCGGTTGCTGATAATTCTCCAAAAAAGCAACTTTAGAATTGATGTCTGCAACATTCGAGGCCTGAACTCTAACATTAATTCAGTACACCACCACCTGCAAACTAACAGGCCTCATTACTGGCTCTGGTTAGGTTAGGTTTTATGTGAGTGGGGCGTGGTCGCCCCTCCACCGCGACCCTTAGTAGGTCTATTGTGGCTCACCCCTAGAGGCTACAGTTCACCGTACAATCCAGCCCTTCTTACGAAGTTCATGGTTGTGTAGGGTGAGATTTTTTTAAAATCGGTAGGTTCTAGGTTAGTGTAACCAAATATGTTGAACCTTATTCTTCCCAGGCCGGGGCATGAACATAGTATATGTTCAGCAGTTTCGTCTTCCACGCAGCAGAACCGACAGTCCGTTTGTTGGTTCAGATCTATCTTTCTGAGGTGGTATCTCAGACGACAGTGTCCCGTAAGCAGTCCTGTTAGAATACGCAGGTCATTTCTGCTCCATTCTAGGATCTGCTTAGTTGTGTTTCTCGAGGGTTGTAACGGTAAAAACGCCTTCGAATGGGTTAGCCCTGGTAAGTCGGACCAGTACGTGAGTATTTTCCTCTCCGCCCAGTCCGAAATAATTGTTTTGGCGGCACTTGTGGTGACTCCAAAAACCGGTTCTGGTCCAGTGAACGCAGATTCGGCCCCCTGTTTTGCAAGGGTGTCGGCTTTTTCGTTTCCTTCCACCCCCTGGTGCCCAGGTACCCACAGTAGGGTCATCCTGTTGTTCGCACCAAGGTACTCTAAGGATTCGATGCAATTCCATACAAGTTTAGAATTTATCTTGTTGGAGCTCAGTGCTTTTAAAGCGGCCTGGCTGTCTGATATTATATTTATGTTTTTGTTTGCTAGAGGTCTGTTGGTCAACTCTCTTGCACACAATTCGATAGCGAATATTTCAGCCTGAAAGATTGTGGCATACCTGCCAAGACTGGTAGATATTTCAATCTTTGGTTTCCTGCTGAAAACACCGGCCCCAACTCCATCTGGGGTTTTTGAGCCGTCTGTGTACATTACGTATTCAGTCTCTGGGAAGAGGATTTGTCCCCTCATCCATTCGTCTCTCTCCGGAAATTTTTGTGGCTAGCAAGTCAGGAACCATCCCGAGAATTTGGTGGTTTTTTGTTTCACTCAGTATCCCGGAGTGATCTCCGAGTTGCTCTCCATTTATTTGCTTTTCCAAAGACAGGAATCTATCCTGGCCTCCCTCTCTAAGAGAATATCTAGGGGAGGGAGATGTAGGAGGTGTTCCATCGCTGCCGTTGGTGTGCTGGACATAGCTCCAGTTATGGCCAGGCATACCAGCCGCTGAAGGCCAGCAAGCTTTGCTCTAGCTGTCTGTTGTAACCCTTTGGTCCACCAGACTACTGAACCATACGTGACCATAGATATTATCATTGTTTGATAAATCCAGTAAATCTGTTTGGGGTTCATTCCCCAAGATTTGCCACATACTCTTCTGAGATTCCAGAGAGAAAACCTGGCTTTGTTTATTGTTTTTTCCAAGTGGGCGTTCCAGGTGAGTCTTTTATCCAGAACTACACCCAGGTATTTCACTTCCGTCGCAAATGGAATGCTCTCTCCGTATAGGACAGGCTGCCGAAGCTTATCTAGCTTTTTCCTTTTCGTAAAAGGAATAATTACAGTTTTTCGGGGGTTTACAGACATCTGTTCCCTCTCGCACCATCTGTATACTGTGTTAAGAGCTTCTTGAAGGACGTTTGAGATCGTTGCTTCAAATTTACCTCTATCTATTATAAACAGATCATCCGCATAGCATTGAAAATCTACTCCCTGCATGGAAAGCTCGCTCAGCAGAGAGTCGACTAGAAGTGACCACATTAGGGGGGAAAGTACCCCGCCTTGTGGACACCCCTTCGCCGCCCTGAACCTAACCGACTCTCCATGCAGTGATGATATTATATATCTGTTTTCAATCATGTTTTTGATCCAGTTACAGATTTTACCGTCTATCCCTCTATCCCTAATTGATGTATAGAGTGACTGTGGTAAGGCGTTATTAAACGCTCCTTCTATATCTAGAAAAGCTGCCAGCGCAATTTCCTTATGTTAAGGGAATGACCGATCTTTCCTACTAGATTGTTTAGAGCTAAATCCGTAGATTTGCCTGTTTGGTAGGCATATTGGTGGGGGTTTAAGGGATGTTCCCTAAGATTCCCCTCTCTAATATGTCTATCAATAATTCTTTCCAGAGTTTTCATTAAGAATGAGGTAAGGCTGATCGGCCGGAAGGATTTGGGTAGGTTAGGTAGGTTTACCGTACCCGTTTTACGTATGTATACAACTCTCGCCGTTGACCAGCCCAGCGGAATATAACTCCACGCCAAACTCGCTCTGAGTAGTTTAACCAAAAGAGGTAGTAAAATTTCGCTGCCCTTCTGAATGAGGGCAGGGAAAACACCATCCTCCCCTGGAGACTTGAATGGGGAGAAATACTGGCTCTGACAGAGACACAAATTAAACCCTCCTCCAACAATACGCATCTTTTGTGTCCCGGGTTCGAACTCGAAACAAGATTCAAATTTAAGACCGGCCTCTGTGTTTACACTCGCAGTGATATTTCCTGTTGTAGACAGAAGAACTTAGAACCAAAGACGGCCTAGAGGTCATGTGGTTCAAGTTAACCTTACAAAAATCAACAAAATATCTCTGCTGCCTGTATCTTTCTCCTACGAACCCTCCTTACGTCAACCTCTTTTAACTGTTGCAAACTAACGACCCCAACACAAAGAATATATTTTTGGTTGATTTCAATGTTCACAGCGCAAACTGGCTGAGATCCAACCGCACCGACAACGCCGGTCTAGAAGCTGAGAACTTTGCGATAAGCCACAACGTGACCCAGCTAGTTAAAGAATCTACCCGCATACCCGATAACCCCAATCACCAAACCAACATTCTTGATCTCTTCTTCACGACACATCCCGACCAGTACCAAGTCTCTATTGTCTGGCATTATAGATCAGCCAAATGAAATGAACTAAGGCTTTTTTACCTATCATTTCCATGGAAAGATGTCTGCTTTCGCTCACAAGACCCATAAACATGTGCAGAATCTGTAACCGAAATCATAAGGCTAGGTATGGACTCACACATTCTTCATGATACAAGACGGATCTTCAACCCCAAACCCTGGTTCAACCAAGAATGCAACCGTGCGGAGCGTGATAAAAATCAAGCACATCGACTCTGGTGCGAAGTCCCGCCAATTGCCAACCGAGAAGCCTTTGTCCACGCGGGAAACGCCTGCAAAAGAACGATCGATCTTGCCAAAGAATCCTACGATACGAAAATATGCAACAAGCTTGTCAATGCCCCTTCTGGATCAAAGACCTTCTGGTCTTTGGCTAAAGCCATAAATAAGAATTTCACAACTTCTTCTTTACCTCCACTCGAGAGGTCCTACGGCACAACAGCCGTATCTTCCAAAGAAAAAGCGGATCTGCTGGCCGAAATATTCAGCTTTTACTAAACCCTTGATACCAATGGAAAACAATCCCCAACGATACCTAGAATAAACGCATCAATGCATTAGGTCGCTATCCGCCATCGTGCTATAAGGAAAATCCTACGAAATCTTGACTCTAATAAGGCAGTAGGACCAGATGGAATTCCGACAATTGTCTTGAAGACCTGTGCTTAAGAGCTCACCCCAGTTCTCTGTAGACTTTTCAAGTTATCATACAGCAAAGGAGTATTTCCGTCCATGTGGAGAAACGCTAAAGTGCAACCGATTCCGTAAAAAGGGAAAGAAGATTATTCCTGCAAATTATCACCCTATTGCATTGCTCTCAGTCCTATCCAAAGTTATGGAAAAAGCGATTAACACAAAACTCATCAAATATCTGGAGAAATTTGAGATAATCTATGACAGACCATATGGATTTCGACAACTTCGGTCTACTGGAGATTTGCTGGCTTATGTCACTTAGCTCTGGACAAACACTATTGAAAAGTTTGGTGAATCCCGTGCAATAGCCTTGGATATATCTAAAGCCTTTGACCGCGTTTGGCACCAGGCATTGTTAAGTAAATTATCTGCCTACGGTCTCCCAACCAAACTGTGCCAATGGCTCTTGAGCTTTATAAAAGATTGCTCCTTACATGTGGAAGTTGACGGTATTTCTTCTAATGCGTTTAAAACCAATGCCGAGTTCCCCCAGGGTTCCATCCTGTCCCCCACCTTATTTCTTTTACACATCAACGATCTCTTGAAAACCACCACGAACCCCATTTACAGTTTCGCAGACGATAGCACACTTGTCTCAACTTTCACATCCTATCGATCACTTTCGGTGAATGATACAAATAGACTCAGGCAGGAACAGGTTGATTCCATCAATAGAGATTTTAAAGCAATCGTCGAGTGGGGAACCACCAATCTTGTTCAGTTCAACGCCCAAAAAACACAAAGTGCCACGTTTTCCAAGAAAGTAAATTCCTCAAATCATCCCATCACAATGTCCGGAAATACCCTTGAACCAAGTCCCTCCATCTCGATTTTAGGAGTCACAGTGTCCAATAATATGTCTTGGCATGACCATGTTGCTAACATCGCAAAGTCGGCAAGCCAGAGGCTAGGTTTTCTGTGGAAAGCCAGAAAGTTTTTTACTCCTGATCAACTGTTGACGACGTACAAGGCTCAAATTCGACCTCTACTGGAGTATTGCTCGCACATTTGGGGTTCAGCACCAAGGCATTCTCTTCGTCTTCTAGATTCTATTCAGAAAAGAGCCATTCGCTTGATAAATAGCTCAACTTTCACAGATACCCTTCACCCTCTAGAACATAGAAGAAGAGTTGCAGACCATTCATTGCTCTACAGATATTTCCATGGCAGATGCTCCAGAGAAATAAAAACTCTTGTACCACCATTGGCCACATTCGGCCGAAGAACTCGGCACGCTGATAAGTCTCACCTATTTACTTTCAAGATTGACACTATAAGGTCCAATCTTCATCAAGAATCCTTCTTTTACAGGGCTGCTACGGAATGGAATAAGCTTCCAAAATCAGTTTTTCCAGAAAACTATGACTTGCAACTTTTTAAAAAGCGTGTCCACAATCATTTCCTTTCTATAATCCCTTCCCCTTCTAATAGTCGCAGTGCGGGCCGTCCGCGGCCCACATGATAGGTCTACCCTTTTTGCGACTACTTTCATAAAAAAAAATATCATTTCATCCTTGGAGGTGCAAGGGAGTTGATTAACCTAAAATTTGAAATGACCAATGATAATTATAAGCAGCTATTTACTATTTACTTTAATTTAAATAACCAACAAAGAACTTGCCCATCTTTCTTCAATGAGTTTTTCATATCTTTTCTTTTTCTTTTCTATCTTCATACTTTTTGACCTAGTTATAATGCTGCAATTAAGTAAATTTATACTTGGTACAGCAGTTTTTTTCGAGTTGCGTTTCTGATAGCCCCCTGAAAGATTAATATGTGATTATTTTATTTACAAAATATGGAAAAAAAAATCTTTTCAATCACCAGGAGTTATGAAATCTTCCTTAACAAAATGTTTACAACAAACTCTCATGTTCTTGGTAACTTTTTTTTTTCCATTTGATTTTTAACAGTTTCTTTTTATCAACTATAGTCGTTATTCAGGATTTTTCAATATGCTTAACTCTTTGACCCTTATTTGGAAAATGATGAAAAGAAAATTTGGGTTTTTTTTTACACTGAGTTACATCCAGGTACACAACAATTTGCTCTGCTGGTCATTTTCACTTTTAACAAATTATAAGTCACTACTAAATAACTATAATCTTTACACAAATGCACGCTTTCAGGTAAATAAACACATTGCATTCACATTTGGTGGTCACGTGATATTAATGCGAGTTTATTCCGAAGCATTAAAACTCAATACATTAATTAATTAAAAAGAGGGTGACGTTAAAAGAGATAAATAGCTAATATATTTTTTATTTATTTATATACTAACATGTTTTTTCCAAAGAATTAGCTGAATTTGTAGTTCTCTACAGAAGAGAAGTTTCACAAATAAACCCACCAGCACACGTTATTATTGCCATTATTGCTTTAAACAAAAAATATTGTTTAGGAGTGGGTTCCTTTAAAATGAAAAATTTAAAATGTATTTTTAAAGAAATCGCTAGAAAAATAAGAATTATACCTAACCCTTCAGTACTCAGGTTGGGTCTGTGAGACAAACCAATTTTTGTTTTTGCTATCCCACTATTGTTCTAAGGCAGAGCGAACCACCATGGCTAATACTATTAGGTAGGACGGCCACGAGTAATTGGGCACATTTATACGCTTCAGTGCTAAAAAATTCGTCAAACTTCAATCAATTAAGTCCCGACTGTTAACGTAATTTTTTAGTAGTTTGAAATAAAATTGCGAAGAAAGCGACCTTAATTTAGAAACTGAGAAAGAAATAGAGGAAATAGTAAACCAGAACTATGAACTTGCTAATCAGCAATACTTTATGGTGTCTGCAAAACACGGACAGATGTTTTATAACGCAAAATACAGGATTTCATGGAGAAATCAAGTGCCACTAAAGAATATTCGAACAAGGAGTTGTAACATAATTTCATACATACCAGGTACAAAAGGAGAAGCTCGTCAAGCTGTTGATTATTTTAAGTATTTGAGATGTTATATTAATGATAATATTTTTTAAGCCATTGTTAATAATACAAACAGATCCTTTTGATGTTAGGCCCACAAATAGTATTGAAATCAAGACGTTAGTTGGTCTTTTAAACCTGGCCGCAGCAACTGCAAGGAATTTCTGGCTACAGATGCAACGGGTAAAGATGTATTTCGAGTTATTATTCTTCACGGACGAATTTTGACGATGTCAATACAAACAAACGAGAAATTCCGCAAGAACTTTTGAATCCCAACAGGCCACAGTACTCGTCCATGTTTGCATTCTCTAATCAGGTGACTTTGGTATCATACATTCTAAAAAAGAAAAGAATTGTGACAGTCTTATCATATTTTTACTATAATGACACCATTGAAGAAGAAACTGGAGATGCATGTACGCCAAACATGATCACATTTTATTACAAAATCCGGTGTTGATTCGGTGGATCAAAAATGTGCAGCACACAATGTAAGCAGAAATACTTAAAGATGGCCAATGACCATTTTTTATAACTTGCCCAATGTTATGCTACTTTAGGGATAATTTAAGTATTTTTTTAAAATTACGTTATTAAAATTTTTTTTATCTAAAATAAATTATTAATAAAAACAACAACTAATAATTTTCTCAGGGTTTCGTAGCTACTTGATTTCTTTGTTGAATTTAATTTGGGGGATTGTATAAGTCGATTGACGGATCTATACAATCGTATTTTTTATAAATTTGTTTTATTAAAATTATATCAGACTAAATAAAAACTATAATAAATTACTACGAGGGCGCCAAGTGATTTTAGATTTAAAAATCACTAAAAGAATTACCCCAAACAAATCCAATAGTTTATTTCAATTTAGTACCATTAAATAGGAACGTATTTTTACTAAACCGTACAAACTACACTCTTATCTTGCAGAAACAATTAATAAAAAAAGAGCAACTAAAACGTATAATAGGTTTATTAAAATTAGATACAAAAAAAAGTTTTTACATTTGCTGGAAAAGGAAAAGAGTTAAACATGTAATTTTGAAAGTAAGTATGATAATAATTTAACAGTTTACGAACAAAAATAAAGAAACAATAACATCGTTAAGTTGTAGCTAAATTTTTGCCACAGTGAATGTAAAATAAAGTATTACCATGAGCTTTTAATAACGTTCCTTTTTAAAGGACAAATACTAACTTATAATTTGAAGCTATAAATTCCACAGGGTGTTGTGCGGCAGTCGGTGAAAAAATAAAAGCGAGTCGTCGTTGTTAGCCACTAATCTATGAACCAACCCAAGTCGGCTAACGGATTAAAAAGAAAATCTTCTCCAGATTAAGAAAAAGGGGACATTGGTAGGATAAAAAGAAAAATCTTAGGAAAACCTTCCAAAAAATATCCAAAAATAATTGAGGAAAAAAATCCAAAAAGAAGTTCCAAGAAAGACCATATAGTATAAAAGTATAAAAGGCTTCCAAGCTTCCGAAAAAGAATCCATAAAGCATAAAAGTTCCATAAAACATAAAAGTTCCATAAAGCATAAAAAGCCAATCACTAAAAATAACAAACCCACTTAGGTTTTTTCCTCAAATATAAAATCTATTTATTAATGACACAAAATATTTTAAAAAATAAATAAATGTGCCAAATCATAAATGAAAGATTTTATTTAAAAATAAAAAATAGAATTTAAATTTTACATTCAATGTTTTTTCTCTTAAACTTTTTTAACCATCAAAACCATAAAAGAAAAGAAATAAAATCTGATCAGCCTTTTCACTTTAACTTAACTTAACTTAGTAGTGAAACTCTTTTTCACTTTAACTTAGTATTAAAACTGCCTTTAAAAACCGACAAACGCAGTTTAAATAATCAATTGATTCCCACTACTTTAACGTATATGGAAGGGCGACCAGGACCGGCGTTAAAAATTAAAAAAGGCAAACTTGACGTTACACCCAAATTGCAAGCATAAATTCTTATGTTGTACATAAATGTTTTACAAATAAAAACAAAATTAATTTCCGAGCGGAGATTGTTTCTTAAATCACTGAGCTTAGCGTTAGAAGAAAAAAACATGCTGGTAAGAGCGAGACACTTAGATACAAAAAGAAATCAGGAACATTGCTAAAAAATTAAGTTAAGTTCCTGCAGATATAGTGACTTCTCGCGAAAATAAAAAAGGTCGTTGTGTCTATTACCTAACTCGTAAAACTCGCTCTATTTTTGTGTAAATTGTAATAAATGGCTTTGCATAAAACATGTTCATCCAATGTGTAAAGATTGCACTGAAAAAGAAAAAAGGGTTCAAGGTGATTTTACAGCAAATGTAAGTGAAGTAAAATTTTATTTACTTTTTTTGTGTCAGAAATAAAAAATATTGAATTTTTAAGTTTTATGTATGTTATTACCCAAATATATTTTCAAGGTTATTAAACATCATTTATTTTATTGCAAATAACTTTATTTTCTGTTTGGAATTTTTTATTGTACAAAATAAATTGGGTGTCAGACACAAACCGACTGTTCATGTATTTTCAAAGTACCCGAGACCTGGAGGGTTAACATAAATATTTCAGGGACTTACTGCGAAAACCGATAGAAGGTCCTTGAAAGGAATTACAAAATATATAGATAATACAAACAAAAATTGTTGGGGTGAGAAATTATTTAAGGTTACTGATGCCATGAACAATATTTTGGGCAATAAAAATTACATTTACCCTGTTTTGCTGCTGTCATCAACTAGTAAAACGGTCCTTGCATTAACCACCACAACAAAAGTCTTGCCAGAGTTAATGAAAGGTGCCGTTAGTGCATAAAATAATAAAAATATTAAAAAATAAAAATTAAAAATGTAACAAAAAATAAAAGACTGAAATATAATATGCTTAAAGAAATAAGAAGTAATCGTAAAGGATACCTTCTACAAAAGTCGGCTAGAAATGGGAGAAAAAAGACCAAAGGAGAAAACAAAAAAATATATTTTATTAAAAAAATAAAATAAATTATTGGAAAAATATAATAATTTATTACATACTCATAATTATTTATTAATGAGCTTCCTACAAAAGTTAAAAATTTCCACTAGGGATATACAGGGTGATTTTTCTCGAAGGTACATTGGACGTTATGGCAAAACTAGTCAGAAAAGAAATCTGAAAATGTGTAATAGAGGGTTTCCGGCATTGGTTTATCGAATGAAATTATGTTCGACTTTCGGCGAATTCCGGTTGTACCGGAAGTACACGTCAACTTTGTTATTGTAAAGAAAACCTAATATTTTTTTTTTAATTCCACATGAAATTTAAGGTAAAATTTGTGCACAATTGGCTATACCAAATATAAAGTATTTTCAAAATATTTCAAAATTTTAAAAAAATCCCAGTGCACATTGAATAACGATATCTCCATTAATAACGAAGCTAGTGATGTAAAATTTTAACCAATAAAAAACAAGCGCTTGTCCGTTAACTTTATGTATTCAACACAATGATATTTCATATAGGGTGTTTTAAACTTAGCCGCCAACATGCACAATTTAAATCATTAATAAGTTGCTTACTTTATTACATTTTCCGCTATATTTTTTTAAACCAATCTGGAAATATGGTCAGATGTTAGAGAATTAAAAGCAAGTAAGATTTTCTGCATCATATCTTCCTTTGTCGTAACAGGTTTGGAAAATACGTGATATTTAATGTAGCCCCAAATACCAAAATCTAAATCTATCATCAAACATGTCGTAAAGATGCTGAGCAACAGGCCCAAAGTTATGAGGAGGTGCTCCATCTTGCTAATACCAAACTGAAGCTGCCTCTCCATTTCTTAAAGTATGTAACGTCGGTCGTATGGCTTCTTCTAAAATGTAGCAGCAATATCTTTCACCAATTAAATTTTCATCATAAAATTTTAATGCTAAAATTTTATCGTCTTTTATTGTACAAAAAATATTAAAACTTTAACTATCTTGAAAGTAACGTTCTCTACTAACATATGGATTTTTATTAGATCAAAAATGAGAATTATGTCGATTAAATAATAAATTTTTGCTAAACTTTGCTTTATTACACCATATAACTTTTTAATAAAGTTTTCATTCTCTTGGGTCATCATTAAAAACCATTTACAGAAGGAAGATCACCCAATTGTAAGTGTTGAACCAAATGATATAAAAATTGTTTTCATTTGTGTTTTTTTAAAATGATTTCTTTCACAATCTCTAATAGAGGCATTTGAAGAGGCCGTAAAATAACCCAAAACAATAATTTCGTTTATGTCACTGTCCACTAGTGGTTTATTTTTATTAATTTTTGTCTTAAATTAACCAAACTAACGGCAGTTTTTAAGCAATCTTCTTACAATATTACCAGTTGCATTTGGTCGGTTTGGATATCTTTCTGGAAAAAGACGGTCCGTTCAACAATTCTATTACACTAGCCGTAAATAATAATAAGATTTAAAAAATTATCATTAGTAAATCCTACACTTGCCATTATTTACTATGAAATAAAAACTGGTAAAGAGAGCTGTCAAAACAACATAAACAATTAACGTTATATATTTTTATACTAAAATTTAATACTTATTCGTGTGCTAACATAACTCGTGCTTCGCACGTGCTTACGCACTTATATATTAATGACAATCATCCCGTTTATAAAGTAAATAACTAAAATGTATTTTTATTTAAAATAACATTATACACATATGACACTGACAAAAAAACTTAAAACTAACAGTGTCAATTTAATTCAGTTTATTGCCAATTTAAAATTGACTAATGGCAGTTAAAAATTTGTTGTTCTGCATTAAAATTTACTAAATATAAGTTATGAAGGACAGCACATGTTCTTAAAATAAACAATGCTTTTAATATTTTTTTATTTCATTTGGTAAAGTTGGCTAAATGTATGCTTCATTATACCAATACAATGTTCTATTATGTACCTATTAAAACTTAGTTTAAAATAATATTTTTTCTGACGCCTTGTTAAAAGTCCAATATCCTTAAATGGAGCTCTAAAAAAAGCTAACATTTTCAGCGAAATTTTGGTACCTGTACGAGCAAAAATTTTTTAATTTTTGCAATTAATTAGCACATAAAGAGCACTAAATTATAGTCATCAATAAGGTTGATTAAGCTGGGATGTGAATGCTAGCTTTTTAGATGTTATTATAATTATACATTTACTTTGTTACTTAAAGTTGTAAAATATCAAAAATTAGTCCTTTTTTTCCTATACACAAACTACTTAGACCCCTACATGCTTACTTTTTGGAGCCATTTTATAAACAATTTTTTTTAGTTCTACTTGATGTATGTGATAAAAAGCCACTAAATAACTGCAAGTTACTCCTCTTTTGTAAATAAACATTGTAGAATAATACACTCAATGATTTTACGACGAGGAAAACTTTCTTGGCAATGGATGGGGTGCGGTTAACATTAATTTAAAAGAACCGTAAGTTCAGGATTTGCGACGATTTGCAATTTTACTGCTTTTACCTTTTAAAATAATGTAAAAACTTTTTTACGCTTTTAAAATTTGTTGAAAATAGAAATACCCAATTCTGACAATACTGTTGCCACTGTTTTGGAGTATTTTAAAGACTATCCAAGGAAATTAATTTGGCACCCTCATTTTTTTTTCTTTTGCATAATTGGATTGGCTTGTATTTTTAATATTGTTGGTCTTAACTTACAAATAGCTTTGTTAGGTTTTTTACATTTTTTTTGTAATCGAAATACCTCAGTCACATTGATAAATATTAAATTTGTCAACATAATATTATTCTGAAAATGGGGTATTTACATGAATACGTGAAGAGTTAGCTATAGGGAAAGTATAAAAATAATCAATAAGAAGTAAAAATTTTTATCTGCCTCTGTGATGAAGCACCGGGTCTGCTATTTAAATTAATAAAATTAATATTGTCCAAAAGTAGTAATAATCCACTGCTAATTTTTGAACGATGTCAATGTTTTTTAAATGCCGCACAAATTTTAATCCATTACTAGTCTTTAAATTGAATTTGGTATAAAAAGTTTAACATACATTCTTAATCCAAACATTAAATATATGGAAACATTTTCACAAAATTTTAAATATTTTAAAACGTTCAAAAGGTTTTTGTTAAAATACATAAAGTAACGCATACATTTATTATTAACTACATAAAAAGTAATACAAAGTGGACCAAAAGTCTGGAAATGCACAATTATCTCGTAAATTGCTTGTTCGAATTGTACAAAATTTGGGATAAGCCTATTTTAAGATACGGAGATTCCAGATTCGAAATTTGCAATGTTGTCAGATTTGCCGTTTCTTTGATATTATTAGTCATTTTGGTTTTTTAAATACATCACCCTATATATATATATATATATATATATATATATATATATATATATATATATAAATATATATATATATTCACTCACTATTGAAATCCCCTCTTCAATAGGAGTTTAGCCATATGTAACACTTATGATTTTATGTACTCTAAAAGGTCAAGTCAAAGTCTAAACAATCATGAAGAAATTCGGTGGACGCATTTTAGCATTAATTGTCAACTGTCAACTTACAAATACAGCACATATTGAACACTAGATTAAGTAATCATAATGTTAAAAAATTTGTAATCTTTTAATTGTTATGTTTAGTCAAGGTCTAAACAATCATGGAGAAATGTGGTAGACGCATTCTACCATTGATAAGGGTACACTTACAAATGAAGCACATTTTAAACACTAGATTAAGTATTCATTATAATAAAAATTTTGTAATCTTTTAATTGTTACGTTTAGTCAAGGTCTAAACAATGATGGACAAATGTGGTAGACGCATTCTACCATTGATAAGGGTACTGCCAACTTACAAATAGAGCACATTTTGAACACTAGACTAAGTAAAAATTATGTTAAAAATGTTGTAATATTTTAATTGTTACGATTTAATGTAGTTGAAAATTGTTTGAATTAAAAACTTATTAATACAATTAGGTATTGCCACACTTTTGTTTTATTTATTTAAGACCTTTTAGACTACATAAAATCATGAGTGACACATGTGGCTAAATTCGTATTGAGAAGAAGATTCCAATAATGACTGTATATACAAGGTGAAGTATTTAAAAAACCAAAGTTACTAATAATATCAGAGAAATGGCAAATCTGACAACATTGCAAATGTCAAATCTAGAATCTGCGTATCTTAAAGTAGGCTTATCTTAAATTTTGTACAATTCCGACAAGCAATTTACGAGATAATTGTCCGTTTCCAGACTTTTGGTTCACTTTGTAAGAAAAAAGTGGTCAATTTTTAATTTTAATTTACCAATTTTTTAAAAAAATTACCTATAAGTATTTTTTTAAATCAAACTCCCCTTTCTTTTTAATTTGCAGATTTCCCTAGCTAAGCTGATTTAAATTTTACAGTAAATGTTCAAATTAGTTTCTCTTGAACACTAAAAAATGACAATCTGGTTAAAAATTCGTCTTAAACATTCTGTAGCATAGCGGGTGTTACGTTCTGCATTTCTTGCCTGATTCGTGCTTTTAGGTCACGAATATTGTCAGGTCTGTTATTGTAGACTTTAGACTTTTAATAACTATAAAAAAGTCTAATGGGGTAAGGTCTAGGGACCTATCGAGCCATTCCAATATTTCTCTTGTTCCGATCTATAGATCTGTAAATATTTTATTTAAAAACTGGTGCACAGCTTTGGGAGGTGTAAGGTAAATGACGCGAATACATAGCCTCTTATTCACGAATGCAAACCTCACCTTTACGAGTTACAAAAAAAGTTGTATGGTGCACCCTGGTTTGACTGTCAAGGAAATGGCGACCGAATGACTGCTGGTATAAGCAGTCCACTACTTGCTAGTCAACAGCTTCGGGTGGACAAACTAGTTAGTGAAAGGATACTTTATTACCCTGAGGTTAAAATATTGACCTCAAAGGCAAATAAATCACAACTAAGTGGTCAACAGAATTAAGATGTAAAAGGCAACGAAAAATCACTACTTTAAAGATCCAACAGGAATATCGCTTGTACGATAATTTTTTTTTACTGAAAATAGTCGCAATAAGGATAGACCTATCGTGTTTGCTGCGGACGGCCCACACTGCAAATATTAAAAGGGGGAAGGATTATAGAAAAAAAAAGATTGTGGACCCGCTTTTTGAAAATTTGCAGGTCATAGTTTTCTGGAAAAACTGATTTTGGAAGCCTGTTTTATTCCGTAGCAGCACTGTAAAATAAGGACTCTTGATAAAGATTGGTCCTTATAGTGTCAATCTTGAGAGTAAATGGGTGAGATTGATCAGCGTGCCGAGTTCTTCGGCCGAATGTGGCCCGTGGTAGTATAAACGTTTTTATTTCTCTGGAGTATGTGCCATGGAAATATCTGTAAAGTAATGTCTGGTTTGCAACTCTTTTTCCATGTTCTAGTAGGTGAAGGGTATCTGTGAGACTTAAGCTGTTTATCAACGGAATGGCCCTTTTTTAAACGGAATCTACAAGACAAAGAGAATGCCTTGGTATTGAACCCCATATGTGGCCCCATATATGGCTGAAATCAAAATACAAACAGCCCTTAGTCTGCAGCAGGTCTTAGATGACCAGAGGGTGCAAGGAATCCCCGGCTCAGTAATAAGAATCGGACATGGAACTTTAATACCCTGTATGAGGCTGGGAAATGTCACAACCTTATCCAGGAGCTGCATTGATTAAGGCTGAATATGTTGGGAGTTAGCGAGACAAGATAGAAATTTTAGGACAATTTCGAACTGGAAATATGGTTATATACTGCTCGGAAAACAACGACCACAATCACAGAAAAGGGATAGCAATAATGATTAACGACCAATTACACCAATTAGGCTTTAACAAACTTTGTCCCACTCTTAGACCGAGTAATGATGCTTACAAGATATAGAAAGCAAACATTGTGCAGCTATATGCAGGAACAATGGATAAACATGATGACGTAGTAGTAAACTTTTTTGCCGAAGTAGACAAAGTCCAACATTTATGTAATGAGCAAGATACAGGCTGATTCTTTGGGAGTTCCAATTAGACGTTTTAGAGAAACTTGACATAAACAAAATATGAAAGTTTGAGGTTTGAGGTTTTCGAATATGCCGAATTGATTTAAAATATTTAAAACCTCCAACTACCTATGGTTATACCGGAAGTTAACATAAACTTGCTTATTTTAAATAAAATACCATATTATCACGTATTTTGATTAAGCTACTCTTAGGGATTCTATAGTAAATTGAGTGTTTTACGAGGTATGACCATTTTTATCACGAAAAAGTACCCGACTTGACACGCTGTATCATTATAATTAATGTATATTTAAACATTTTTTTTTGCATTATGTTTTTTTAGTATCGTGTATTTTTACTTAACTTGGTGATTCAAAACGCATATTTAAGGATTTCTTAACTTTTTTAATACATTTACTGCTCTTTAAGTTTCGTTAACAATTTCCTGCACCTAAATCAAACCGTTATTGAGATATTCAACTTTTAACTTATGGATTATGAGTTTGTGGTATGTTTATTGTAGAGTGCCATGGAAAACAAAAAGAGCAGTAAAAGTTCTGTGTAACAACGTTATAAGATACAGGGTGATCTATTTAAGAAAGTAAAGAAATTTTCTTCGCAGTGAGAAGATATAGTAATGGGTCCGATTTTGCGAAACCCGAATTTTGACATATCTCGACATTTTAAGGTCTCCAGAGTCGAATACAATAGTTTTTAAGTGAACGTCTGTGTGTGTATGTACATATGTTCGTATGTGCGTTTGGAATTATATTTCGTCTCGATTATCTCGAGAACAAAAAATGATATCGACGTGGAACCAATTACATTCGACGCATAATTACGCGACTTAAAACGAATTATATTTTTAGCAAAATCAGTCAATATGTTTTTTAGGGAGAATAAAAAAACTAAAAAATATGGTAAACTGCCTGAATTTGGCAATTTATAAATTATACTATTTTTAATACAGAATTTTAAAATCTTCTAAATAATATAATTATTGCATGTTAGAAATATTGTTATAAAAAATTTGATGAATATATTTCATAAAAAAAAATAGTTTTAGAAAACAAAAATAGGAATTGGAGATTTTTAAACTTGTGTCAGTATTGAGAGAATAGCATTGAAGACGCTATAACAGTGAAAAATTATTGTTAGTTATAATCAAGCATTGTTTATAACAATTGAATATTGTTACTTACAAATGATTTTTAATCATAATATTTAAAAAAAGATTTTCAACTGTTATAAACAATTAAAAATAGCTCCCGCTTATAAAATGATAAGAAAAAGTTTGAAAGAATACGGTTGACAAAAAAATAATATTGTTAATGACAAGTTTGTTAACCTAAAACGACTATCAAAATGCTAAATTTTTAATTTTTGGTTCCTGGTAGGAATCACCCGTGGCGATATGTATTTTTTATGTATTTCTAGTCTCCCATTTAACGGAGGGTGAACCAAATTTTCATACTTTTATTAAACCACTGACTAATACTTAATATTTGGTATAAATTGCAATGCAAGCAAAAGTGTTTCTAATACCTTTTTAATTTTACAATAGAATTAATTTCAGTAACTTTTAAAATTTGATTTTGCGCTTTATTAACAGTCATTTTTTACGCTAATTTAATTGAAAATTGGAGCCGTTTCAATTTCAAATGCAATTTTAAAGGTATCATCGATATTCTTGGTGTCAGTACTGTTTCGCAGCCAGTTAACAATGTACAGGGTGGGTACAACTCGACGTCTTAGGTCCGTTATAAGAAAAATAAAAAAAATAGAAAAAATCTAAAAAGATATTCTTAAATGGGATTGAGTAAGGTCCGTTTTAAGCCTATATTGCATATTTTACAATATTAGAAATTGTAGTAATGACGTCATCCATTTTTTTTTCTAAAACATACCTTTATTTTGGCATATTTAAAAAGGGGTAATTTTTTTAAACAAATTTTGTGAAATAAACAATTCGTTGCAGTCTCGCGACCGACAGAAGCAACGCTTTAACTTGTCACGTAATAATTAGAATAACGATGATTTTTTTAAATTGTCAGTTGGAGTATAAATTTTAAAGTTTAGCAAACATTGTCACGGTTACCACACACACTTATTCTTCCTAACCACTTTCCATTTTTTTTAACTTTATTAAATTAAAATAAAAATTATGTAATAAAAAAATACCATGACTCGAGAACCTCAATGTAATTAAATTTAAGAATAATAGACCAGAATTATGGCTTTATTTTACATAATAAGACGAGTTATTTAACATGATATATATTAAACAAAAGAATACAAATGACAAATATCAGTGGTCTGGGTGTGACCCGAGAGGTCCACACGACTAACTTGCCAGTGGAAAGAATGATAAAATACCATATGTTTTGTTGTTATAATTATTATTATAAAAATTATTACAAAAACGATTTCAAATTGTTTATAACAAATTATACTTGTCATTAACAATATTCTCTTTTTGTCAACCGTATTCTTTCAAACTTTTTCTTATCATTTCATATTTTTAATTGTTTATACAGTTGAAAATCTTTTTTTAAATATTATGATCAATAATTATTTGTGAGTAACAATATTCAATTGTTATAAACAATGCTTGATTATAACTAACAATAATTTTTCACTGTTATAGCGTCCTTAATGCTATTCTCTCAATACTGACACAAATTTAAAATTCTCCGATTCCTATTTTTGTTTTCTAAAACCATCTCTTTTTATGAAATATTGTCATTATATTTTTCATACAAATATTTTAAACATTAAATAATGATATTATTTAAAACATCTTTAAATTCTTTATTAAAAATAGTAATATTTATAAATTGCAAAATTCAGGTAGTTTATCATTTTTTTCGTCGAATGCAATTGGTCCCACGTCGATATCATTTTTTGTTCTTGAGATTATCGAGATGAAAAATAATTTCAAGAATTTCCCATTTTTTTTTAGTTTTTATTATTCTTCATATAAAAAACAGCACGACCGATTTTGCTGAATATCTAATCAGTTCTTAGTTGCGTAATTATGCGTCGAATGCAACTGGTCCCACGTAGATATCAGTTTTTGATAATCGAGACAAAAAATAATTCCGAAATTCTACCATTTTTTTTTATTCTTTATAAAAACAGCACTACCGATCTTGCTAAAAATCTAATTAGTTCTAAGTTGCGTAATTATGCATCAAATGCAATTGGTCCCACGTCGATATCTTTTTTTGTTCTCGAGATAATTAGGACGAAAAATAATTCTGAACGCACATACGAACATATGCACATACGTACATACACACACACAGACGTTCACTTAAACTATTGTATTCGACTCTGTGGGGACTTTGAAATGTGGAGATAAGTATGTCAAAATTTGGGATTCGCAAAATCGGACCCATTACTATATTTTCTCACTGGAAAGTTAAAAATAATACAACCAATAAAAATAGATGTCAAACATAAAATAACCAATAACAACCAGCCATGACTGTGACGATTCATTTGCAAAATTAACATTAAAATAACCAGTTAATATTAACGGCGCATTTCTTAAATGTTCAAAGCATGTGGTTCCCTTTTTGGTATATATTAATAACTTTTAATAAAGAAATAAGATGGCACGTACGGCGTTCATAAGGTATAAGAAAATTCTTAGAAATCTGGATGTAAATATATCCTTTCGAATTCGATATGCTAAATGCTATGTCTGGTCAGTACTTCTGTACGGAGTGGAGTCGTGAACTATGAAGGCAAATATAATCAATAAAGTAGAGGCTTTTGAAATGTGGACTTACCGACACCCATTAAGAGTACCTTGGACAGACAGGGTAACCAATAAAGAAATATTAAGAAGATTTCATACAAACCGCGAATTGTTAACAACTATTAAACGCAAAAAACGGCTTACCTTGGTCACAATTTAAGACACGACATATACCAGTTGCTGCAACTAATTTTGGAGAGGAAAATAGAGAAATTGGAAGAAAGCAGATGTCATGGGCAAGAAATATTAGACAGTGGACCGGATTAAGAACGATAAAAGAACGTGTCAGCGCAGCCAGAGACGGGGATCAATTCCAACATGTGTTTGCCAACATCCAATGAGTGGATAAACAGCTTGATTAATTGATTGATAAGGAAATCGTATAATGTCTTTTATTTTGCTATTTGTAGATATATAAACGGCAACTGCGATATTGATTTTCCCATAATTTGTTTCACGCAAGACAGAACATAAATCAGCTACATTTGAATATGTAATGTCAACGTCATGCACTCGTGCAATATTATTATGGGTAATAAGGAAGAGAAATGGCACGCATTATCGTACGATTCCAAAGTGCCTTTTTTGCCGATTCACTCACTGTATTTCTTTTTCGAGCCACGTTTGACCCGGCTTCCAGCCTCGCTTAATCTTTCGCATTTTATCAGCCGACAGAAGAACATCTAACCGCGTTCAAAGCACCGCTTCTCTCTTTACATTTCAACAGTCGAGCATTAAACAGCGCTAGAGTTCAGAGCACCTTTTTTCAACACCACGTGGTAAAATGCACATTAATATAATCAGATAAAATAAATTTAATTTAAAGCTAACAACCAGTGAAAATATTCTGAAGATACAGGAGGCTAAAAACTGTTAGCTTCATGTATTAAATTACACACTATATTCTCGATGACAAGTGTGTTGTTTTATTTACTGTGGTAACAAAATTAACGGCGATTAAAGACAGTAAACCCTTAGCAGGCAAAAATCCCATTGAGCCAGCTCGACTAAATTATCAAAGGAATCTAACATCTACATTACGAAAGACGTCATTAGCAAGAGTGAGTCGAGGCCATAGAGGTTCCGGTGAAGCTGCCAGTACCTCAGCGCATTTCCACAGCTTTTAGCTTCGATCTCCATTGCTCACTGCTCGTCGTCGTTACCGGCGCGCTTAAAAGTATTACTTATCTAAAGTTCGCAATCGTCACGATTTAATAAAATAGCTTTTGCAAATAGCAAAATCTCATCTGTCAATAATTAAACTAATACTAATGGTTGACACAATGTTTTGTTGTGATTTGACTTTAAAAAATGTTCACGCACAATGAAATAGTCGACGTGTTATTAGTTTATAAAAAATCTCGAAAGAACCCTAGAAGAGCAACTGATTTGTACGCCCATAGATACCCACGTATTACTCCAAGCTTAAAAATATTTGCAAGATAGGCATCTTCGAGGCATTTGCTTCTCAAAATGAAAGAAAAATAATTAAAAGGGTCAATTCTGACAATACCAATGCCACTGTTTTGCAGTATTTTGAAGACCATCCAAGGAACTCGATTGGGCAAGCCTGTCGTGAGTTAAACTTAAAATAAAGTTTGTTACAAAAATATTTGAAAAAATATGGTTATTACGATTATAAACTTCACAACTTAAAACACTTGTAACATCAACAACGAAGAATTAATTTTGCTGCACAAGTGATGGTAAACTTAGAAATCAATGACAATCGTTTTTTTCAGCATGTGTTTTGGACGGGCAAAGGCTGTTTTAATTGTAACGGTAAGCCCAATAAAAAAAATAAACATTTTTGTATTATGGAAAATCCATATTTTGTAAATTCAGTAAAAAACCAAGGACACTTTCGAATTAACGTTTGGTGTGGTATTATTAATGGGCATTTGATTTGTCCATATTTTTACGAAGGGATTTTACATAATAAGCGATATTTACAATTTCTTCAGGAAAAATTTCTTGTGCTTCTTGAAAATGTGCTCTAAAATCAGCGAGCAAACTTGTGTTTCCAGCATAATGAAGCTTCACCGTATAAAGCAAGAATTTTCCCATAATATTTAAATAAAACGTACAGAGAAAAATAGGAAGGTATAAATGGACCGATACAGTGGGCGTCCAAATCACCGGACTTGGCCCCTTTTTACTTTACTTTATTAGTAAGAGGAGTAAGGCGGAGATTGGATAAGTGTTAAGAAGTAAAAGGTGGTAGCATTGAAAATTTGTTGTAGTGATTCAACATACTTTGTTTCTTTCTCTGGTATAAGTAGTAACAACATATTATGTGTTTTGTAATGTTTAATTAATAAATAATACTAAATAATAATTTTAATTATTGACAAATGCGACTTTGCTATTTGTTGTTTGTACTGCTTGTTTAAATCGTGACAATTAAAAATAGTTTATAATACTTTTTGTTAAAAATTCGTAAATTCAACGGTAGAATTTCTCTCCACGCAACTTCTTGATTTAAACCCACTTATTACGGCCCAGATGCCGACAAGCTATCAGCCGCTAGGCACATGCCAGTAGCAAACAACTTTGGATCGTGTGCAAAACGACGGTTACGCGTGGAACAATAAGAACGCTGACTTTAGTGCCAAAAAAACAAATCCCACGCTTGACCGGTTTCCGAAATCTCTCTCTTGCCTTCAAACCACCGAGCAAAGAACATCGCGTTTGAACCCCACCTATTGAAATGTGGCACATTATTTTAATTTAACTTAAATTTTTATAACTGCAGTTAAACAGTAAAATGTGAATCCGATTATGGATTATAGTCAATTTAAGTAGACAACCAGTGCAAAAATTCCAATGATACACGAGACCTGAAATTGTACAATTAATCATGTTTCGGTGGGAGACAAAATGGCGTCTCCATGTATCAAGTTTTAATATACTAGAAATGGCAATAAGTAAAACAACTAAATCAGCGACCTATCTACTATTGAAGTACATCACCATCTTCATCGAGGCGAACGGTGTGATCTCCAGAGAGGCCGACTCAGTATGTCCAAATAAACCAGCATCTCCACTTCTTCTCCCCATCTTTTCTCGCCCCACCGCGACAATTTTTTTTACAAATTTGCTTTTAGTTTTATTACGAAAAAAAAAAATTTTCCAACAAGCACCCCATACAACACGGTCCCTGTAAACCAGACCATTAATTTTTTCGGGAATTTCTTTATTTTATTATATGTATATTGATTAAGGCTTCCAAAGGAGATTATTTTGGAGTCTACAGGGTGGTTTAAAAAAGTTTGACATATCAAAGTTGTGTTTTTTTAAATGGAGCACCCTGTATTTTGTTACAATTTTAAATAGTTCAGGAAAAAATAATATGATTTTATAAAAGGTACTATGTACCTAACTATAACCGTTTTGGAGTTATTAATTTTTTTTTGAAAATGCTAGGTACCATTGGAAATTAAATACCATTGAAATGTATAGAAATTATTTCTTTGAATTCTTACCAAGCATAAAAGAGGTTTTGGTCTATTGATTTTCATAAAACCCGTATCCTAATATTTTACAGAATGTTTAAAAATCATTTTCACTTTTTTATAATTTCGGACAAAGTTTACTTTGTTATTTCAAATGAAACACCCAAGTATTTTTTTGATCTGAACAATATAAAATTCAATTATCTTTCATTTCATATTGGGATTCCCTAAACCTTACCTAAATAGTTTTTCAGATATTGCCTTTTTCAAATAGTGGTTCTTATTTTAATGCATTCTTTAAATTAAGATAGCATTAAAACAACACAGCTCGCAGAATTCTCATTGACAGTTGTTATACTTCACTTAATCGAAAATATTTACTGTTCACTAAAATAAAGTTATCATTTACATTTATATTCAGATAGTGGTTCATTAAACAGACTATACACTTTTTTTTATTAATCAACTGAAACAACAACAAAATAGGAAACAAAAATGTATTTAATTCATAGTAGGTGTTCAAAATGACGACCATCCTGTTGAATACAAAGAGCCACTCTCTATATGAAATATTTAATAATATTTAAAGCGTCACTTTTCGAAAAGCAAGCCCTTATTCTATTCTTCATATTTTCCAGTGTGGTGTGTGGAGTATCGTAAACCTCATTCTTCAAGTAACCCCCTTGGAAAAAATTAAGGCAAGTCAAACCTGGTGATCTCGCTGGCCAATTTTGTGGTCCTCCCCTACCAATCAATTGATTCGTAAAGAACATATTCAAAAACTGTCTGACACTGAATTTGAAATGTGCCGGAGCTCCATCCAATTGTAACCACATCCGTTGTCTGATATTTAGCGGCACGTTCTCCAGAAGCTCAGGCAGATCATCTCGTAATAAATGTAAAAAAATTTGACCATTCAAGTGTCCATAAAAAAAGTATGGTCCTATAACTTGTGTACCTATAATTTTTTCCCACACGTTAATAGACCATCTATTCTGGTGAATGCATTAAAATAAGAAGTACTATTTAAAAAAGCCAATATCAGAAAAACTATTTAGGTTAGGTATAAGGAACCCCAATATAAAATAAAAGATAATTGCATTTTATATTGTTCAGACCAAAAAAGTACAGGGTGTTTGAAATAACAAAGTTATCTTTGTCTGAAATTATAAAAAAGTGACAATGATTTTTAACATTCTGTTTAATATTAAAAAACGGGTTTTATGCAAATCAATAGCCAAAAACCCCTTTAATGCTTAGTCAGAATTCAAAAGGATGTTTTTTATACATTTAGATGTTTTTAAGTTTCCAATAGTACCAAGCATTTTCATAAAAAAATCAATAACTCGAGAACTGGTATAGTTAGGTACATAGAACCCTTTATGTAACAAAATACAGAGTGTTCTTTTTAAAAAAACCTAACTTAGATAATATGTCACACTTTTTTGAGCCAAACTGTAGACTCCAAAATAATTTCCTTTTGCAGCCTTAATCAATATACATAAAATGAAATGATGAAATTCCCGAAAAAATTAATGGTTTGTTTTACAGGGACCCTGTAAAATCCTCAATATATATTTCTGCTACAGCTCCCGATATTTTTGTACGTAATTTCAATGATTTTTGAGGAAGTGACAGCCGCTGTCAGAGCAAAACGTCATATCATTTTTTAAATGTGAAGCATTAAAAAGTAGGGTTTATGTTACCTGTACCCGAGGCCACTTTTTAAAAATTAAAAGAATCTTAAACTATTACGTCACATAACGTTATTCGTGTAACGCTTAGTTTGATTTTACTCCTAATAAATTTTCATACCCCGGGCTTATATATGAAAATCGAATCTTAAGGAAATATCTGCAAACGCTACTGAAACATATTAAGTTTCTTGTTTTAAGGTATTTTTTTAAAAAGGTCTTTGACATGACCTGTTACTCTATTTTTTTTATTTCTACATACTGTGGATTGCGAAATTGGTTTTTGGTTGGGATATTCATTATTAAATAAATCACAAACTGCTGTCTAAGTTATAATTTAGTCTTCACAATTATTGACAGTGTAAAAAATTAATTTAGCTTAGATTATTTACATGCTTCGGTAGATAATTAAAATGCTTTTTAAATAAAGTGCAAACTTTTCTATTTAAAACAATTAATTTCGTAAATTTGCCGATTTTCAAAACAATGGATTTATTTCTTGGACCATACTACGTAAAGTAAAAAAAAATTAAACTATATAATAAAACATTTTTAAAAAAATTCTAAATGCGTCTTTACACAATTTCAATAATTCCCATTCGAACTACGGAGTTTCAAAACTTCGAGTATAAAATAATTACACAGATTTCGCGACCAAGTTTTGGACTGCCTTAAAAACCTGTTTGAATTCTTTAATCTAACTTAAATTGCTTTCATTCCACACCGCGTTTAAAATCAAACTTTACTCGCTACTTTTTGTACAGATTTTATCTCTAACTTCATTACATATTTTATGAGATATTAAATTTTAATTTATTTGTGCGCTTCTTCTGTTAGGGCTTTTTAACTAATCAGATTTTTTGATTAAATACACCGCCCACTAAATTTTAACCTAAATTTTACTCATTTAATAAACTAGGGTTAACGTCATACCCTTTTAATGAATAAATGTAATATTTTTTAAATAAAAGTGTTTAAGAATTTAATAATTGAGTGGCTATTTACATACATACATACACAGAGTCAGGCAGAGGTAGGCAGAGACCACTTCCTTCCACTTGCTACGGTTTTTACACACAACTTTTGCATCTTCTACTTTCATCAGGGATCTTATGCATGCTCATTGGTTGTTGGTACTTTTAACCTGTCCTTTATTTAAAACAATGCTGATCTGATCAAGATATGTTCGCCAAAGTTGACCTCTACTTGTCCATTTACACTCGCCTTATAAATTTGTTACGTCAATATTTTTTCATCCATTCTTTCTACGTGTCCAAACCATCTAAGCATTTTTTTATCTATCTTTGTAACCACATCTTCTTTGACACCACAGCGTTCTCTTATCTCACTTATTTTTACTTTATCCATTAATCTTATTGTCATGCTTCTTTTGCCAAACCCAACATACACTATTATGTTGAGTAGGTGTAAGTGTAGGAACCAACACACCTTTATGCACAGCCAGACGTGCCTATTTGACACTTTCTGGCTGTTCATAAAGCTATGCAGTGCCCCATTCATTTGTTTTTCTGCCAACACCCTTCGTTCAATGTCACTGTCCTACTTTTCATCTCTTGTAAACTTTGAACCCAAGTACACAAATTCATTTAGTTGTTCCACTCTTTCTTCTTTGATTGAAACTTCATAATTTGTCATGCTTTCTTCTCTTTAAAAAACCATTACTTTCGTTTTGCTTGCATTAATTTTTATCCATTTGATTTTCAGGGCATCATGCATAACATTAAATATCGCTTGGCTGTATGGGGTCGGCTTCAGAATAGCCCCAGGGTAAATCCTGCCTGTCGTAAGAGGCGACTAAAAGGATAACCGTAGGTGGAAGATGGTCTCATCGCCCGGTGAAATACCACCATATCGACTTTGTGTGCTGTGAAATGGATCATTCCATGTTTCAGTGTTCGGTCGATACTTTCCGGTCTCCCTCTTTCCTTTTCCCCAATTCCTCCTTTATTTTCAGGTGCATCCTAATAGTAATAATGATGAAGTCTCCTAGAGTAAAACACTTCGGAAGCAAAATACCTCTTCATTCGGATTTCCGGGCGAGAGGTACTCGAGGGGACTCAACATAAAAGATTAATTTTTGCAACATCCGTGGACTCAACAAGAACATCAATGACGTCCACCATTACCTACAGACGAAAAAACTGGATATTCTGGCTCTAACAGAAACACAAGTAAACTCGTCCACCAACAAGGTCCACATGCTTTGTCCTGGTTACGAACTCCATTCTCGACTAAGGTTCAAAGGTGGAGTCTGCCTTTACGCTAAGGCTAACCTTTCATGCCAGCGTGAAGAGAGTTTGGAACCGAAAGACTTTGATGTGATGTGGTTTAAGCTATCTGATACCAAAGTGACTAAGTTCCTCTGCTGCCTTTACCTATCACCTAATGAACCTTCATATAACAACCTCTTTGAGTTTTTATCACTCAATTTGGACTACATTCAGGAGAACCATCCAACAGCTGAAACCATAATCATGGGGGACTTTAATGTACATAACGCTGCCTGGCTCAAATTCTCTAACAAAACTGATGATGCAGGTCGTCAAGCTGAGGCCTTCGACATCACTCATGGTCTAGAACAACTGGTCGAGCTACCAACCCGCATCCCTGATGTCAACAACCAGGCTGCCAATACACTAGATCTTTTCTTCACCACCAATCCTGACCCGTATAGAACAGAAGTTTGTGCCCCACTTGGAAACTCTGATCACACCCTCATCTCCACAACATGCTCTTTCCATTTACCATCGAGCAGCACAATACCACCCCGTCTCATGTGGCATTACAATTCGGCCGACTGGGAGGGTCTTCGTATGTTTTTCTCAGCGTTTCCATGGAAGAGAGTTTGTTTCTCCTCAGTAGATCCAACACGATGTGCTGAGACAATTTCTGAAATCATCATGTTGGGGATGCAAACTTACATACCGAATACCAAAAGAAGAACATCATCCGATAAGACCTGGTTTAACAGAAACTGCTCTGGAGCTGTGGCTTCCAAACAGGCAGCATACCATCGATGGCAAAAAAATCCGGGACCTGAGACCAGAGCAGCATATGTTGAGGCTAGAGGCATATGCAAAGAGACAATAGAATGTTCAAAAGATGCTCATAATGCCAAAATAAGATCAAAACTTGTTGAATGTCCTAACGGATCCCGTTCATTTTGGTCTTTCGCCAAAGCTGTGGGAAGAAACTTCACTTCCAGTTCTTTTCCTCCCCTAACCAATGAAGATGGAACACTAGCAACGACTGCCCAGGAAAAAGCCAATATCTTTGCGCACCTATTTGCTGGAAATTCCACTCTGGATTCTTCGGGAAAACAACCCTCGAACATTACACCTATTGACAGTCACATGCCCGAGATCACCTTTCGCCAACGTACTATCAGAAAGATTTTGCTGGGTCTCAACACCAACAAAGCCTGTGGATCTGACGGAATCCCGCCGATTGTTCTCAAGAAATGTGCCCCTGAACTAACACCTGTTCTTTGGAAGTTGTTCAACCACTCTTACAATTTGGGAGTATTTCCGTCCAATTGGAAAATTGCAAGAGTACAGTCAGTCCCTAAAAAAGGCAAAAAGACCCTGCCTAGCAACTACAGACCTATCGCAGTGCTATCTATTATTTCAAAGGTCATGGAAAAAGCCATCAACATCAAGCTCATGAAATATCTGGAAGACTCAGGAATTATCAATGATAGGCAATATGGCTTCCGCCATCAGAGATCAACTGGTGACCTGCTCGCATACGTCTCACATATATGGAAGCTATCTATTCAAAAGTATGGAGAAACTTTAGCTGTGGCATTAGATATCTCCAAGGCGTTCGATCGAGTTTGGCACCAGGGACTCCTCGCCAAGCTTCCATCTTATGGCTTGCCCCCTCAGCTGTGTTCTCTTAAACAGGTCTCTCCATGTAGTGGTCGATGGAGTTTCATCTGACACTCTACTCATAAATGCTGGTGTTCCGCAAGGATCCATTCTAGCACCAACACTATTTTTACTTCACATTAACGACCTATTGAAAGCAACTTTATGTCCCGTACACAGCTTTGCCGATGATAGTACCCTCCATACCGCATTCTCTTCCAGTGCCCCTATATCAGCCCGTGAAACCAGAAATGAACGAGGAAGAAATGTTAACAATATAAATATGGACTTAGCAACAATTCTCGAATCGGGATCCAATAACTTGGTAAAATTCAATGCAAACAAAACACAAGCATGTCTTTTCTCTAGAAAAGCCGATCTCACTGTGCCTAACATAACTTTGTCAGGAGTAACCATACCACTGAAGTCATCCATATCGATGCTTGGTATTACTATCAGCAATAACCTCTCCTGAGAAAATCACGTGAGGTCCATTGCCAAAAGTGAATCCCAAAAACTTGGTTTTTTGTTTCGTGCCAAGAGCTATTTCACCTCCAGTCAGCTGCTTATGATCTATAAGGCACAGATCCGACCTGTACTGGAGTACTGTTCCCATATTTGGAGTGCAGCACCTAAACATATCCTGAAGCTACTGGATTCTGTCCAAAAAAGGGCAATTCGTCTCGTCGATGATGCCTCGCTTACAAACTCGCTCACTTGTCTGGAACACCGTAGAAAAGTTGGCGATTTGTCTCTATTTTATAGATATTTTCATGGGCGATGCTCTTCTGAAATATCAACAATCGTTCCTTCTTTGGCAGTCTCTTCGAGATTAACCCGTCAAGTTCAGTCTTTACACCCCTTCGTGGTCACTTTGGAGACCTGCAGAACATTACTTTCCAAAGACTCATTCATCCAACGAATTGCGAGGCGGAACTCATTGCCTAGGAAGGTGTTCCCCGAGGCATACAACCTCCAGAGATTTAAGAAGAACACCAACTCCTACCTTCTTTCCCTTGGTTCCCACGATGTTCTCTGAACATTACAGGATATCCCTTTTCGTGGGAACCAGAACATAAAAAAAAAAAAACTCCTCTTCAAATGACGCTAATATGACTTGATCATCGGCGTAAAGAAGGCATTTGACGATCAAATCATTCATTTTCAATCCAAACGCACTCTCTTTTAAACACATCACTGTCTTTTACCCTTTTCGATATTAAACCAGTCCGTGCAAGCTCCGTTTATCCTAACACAAGCAGTGAAGATCTCGTAAAGTAATTTTAGTGCTCACCCCATTCATTGATAATGGCGACCACAAATTACTCCTCACCACTCTGTCATGGGCCTTTTCCAAGTCTATAAAAGCGCAATAGACCTGACTTCTAGCCAAGAATTTTTCGACTATACCTCGTAAAGAAAAGACCTGATCCATACATTTCCTTCCTCTTCTAAATCCTGCTTGCAAATCCCATATCATCTTCTTAGTTTCATTTGTTACTCTTCAATATCTTTGCATACAGTTTGCTGACTATGCTTAGTAAACTAATACCTTGGTAGTTCTTACAGTCCTGCTGCGAACCTTTTCCCTTGTAAAGCGGCACGATAACGGACTTGCACCAGTCGTCTGGTACAATACCACTTCTCCAACAAAGGTTAAAAAGGCGGTCCAGTAGACTAGCTACCACGTTTTATCCAGCCTTTAGCATTTCAACTGTTATTCTGTCGTACCCAGCAGCTTTACCCAATTGCATACTGTTCAACGCTTCCACAATTTCTGTCGTAGTAATTTCACTTTCATTGCAACTTTCACTCATGTCTTCGAATTAGGCCTGTACTTGGGTATCCTCGTTCTCAAGTAAACTTTTAAAGTATTCCTTTCATCTCTTCAATACGCATCCCTCTTCTTTTACCATACTACCATCTTGGTTTCTGATTCTTTCCAATTGCGAGGTAGTATTTTTACCTCTGGCTGTTCTTATGGACTTCCAGAAGAGTTTAATATTGTTTTGGAAATCGTCAGATAACCTTCTATCAAATTCATCTTTATTAATTTCCTTTTTTTTGTACCACAACCTCTTTTGCCACACCCTTTAACCTTTTATACTCATTCTTTGCCTTGTTTACATCCTCAATCGTTGCCTTTTGCATTCTTTGATTGGCTTTTATAGCTAGCCAATCCAGCCAGGCTTTCTTCTTTTCTGACACTGCATTTTGAACCTCTACGCACGTTTTCTGTAACCTGCATCCTTTCCTTCTTTTACTTACACCGCATACTTCAATAGCAGTATCTACGATTCCTTCCTTGAATGGCTTTCACAATTCTTCAACCTCACATGCTTCATCTAAACTGTCAAATTTCTCGGTCAATTTACTAACGAACTTCTCTTTTATACCTTCTTCTTGCAAATTCTCAACTTTTATACGCTCTAGTACACTACTTGATTCCTGCACACGATGGCGCTACCGTTTAAAAAGACCTCTTATTCGGCTCATTACTAAGAAGTGGTCTGTGTCAATACATGCACCGCGGTATGCCCAAGTGTCCATTACTCTATTTTTCAATTTCTCATCCACAATTACAAGTGGATCCTTTTATGGTTAAACATTGTGTTTGTTACCACAAGATTTCGCTCCAAACATACTTCAAGTAGATTTACTCTGCCGTCACCGTACATTCCCAGAACACTGTCATATCCATCACGCTTTACTCCTACCTAACTATTAAAATCACCCAACATTACAATTCTTTCATTCTGGTTACACCCATTTAAAATATCTGTCACACTATCCCAAAACTCCCGCCTCTCTTTCTGAGCTTTTAAAGACTGGTTCCACTGCGCATTTTGTGGAGCATAAACCTCTAGCAAAAAGATACGAGTAAGACCAACCTTTAGCCTCACCCAGAGGAGTCTTGGGCTTACACATTGAAAGTCAGTCACACATTCATTCATTCTAGCAGAGAGTATCACACCAACGCCCTGAGAACTTCTGCTGGTTTCCGGAACTCCTGACCAGTAGGCTGTATAAGGTCTATGTGTTGTGGTTTCACATCCTTTCCGCTTGGTTTCATTTACACAAAGAATATCAATCCGTCTTTCTTCTATCATCGTGTGAATATCATCAATTTTATCATTTAATTCTCCCTTTACATTCAAAGTAGCAAAGTGACTGTCCGCAGTCCACGTTTTGCCCTCACAAGAAGCATGACATTACAGGTGGCGACGCCTTTTGCTATCGTGTTGGTTATAGTCAATACGACTATTACTCATAGCTTCCCATGAGATAAATACAAATTATACTAGAATAAATACATAACAAATTAAAATTAAAGTTAAATAAATAAATGTCAAAGAAAATCTTAATCTGACAGAACAAATAAAATTTTATATCTTTTAGGAAATATATTAATCGCACTCCAGCAAACAAATTTATAATAAAAATAATAAAATACTTTGACCAATTAGCTTTTAAAGAAAATTTCGTGATAAACGACCACATGTTGTATTTATTTTTAAGTAAATCCAAAAAGTATTTAAAATATTTTATAAAAAAAAAAAAAATAGTTCGAACACACTTTTTCTAATTTTTTGTTTGCAAAACTTTTATTAAGTTAAAAAATTACCAGCTTTAAATAGAATATTATTGTATAATTTTCATGTGTGTGTAAATAATGTTACACATTAGACTCTTTGGGGATATTCTAAAGTTTTGCCGTATCAATCTTTATTGAATAAAATAGCCAAATAGCGCAAAAGGCAACGATTGAGAATGTAAACAAGGCAAAGAATAAGTATAAAAGGTTAAAAGGTGTGGCAAAAGAGGTTGTGGCAAAAAAGAAGGAGAGTGATAAAGATAAATTTGATAAAAGGTTATCTAACGATTTCCAAAACAATAAACTCTTTTGGAAGTCCATAAGAACAGCCAGAGGTAAAAATACTACTAGTATGGTAAAAGAAGAGGAATGCGTATTAAAGAGATGAAAGGAATACTACGAAAGTTTATTTGAGAAAGAGAATACACACACATTCGGAGACATGAGTGAAAGTTGCAATGAAAGTAAAATTAGTACGACAAAAATTGTGGCAGCGTTGAACAGTATGAAATTGGGTAAAGCTGCTGGGTATGACAGGATAACAGTTGAAATGATAAAGAATGGACAAAACGTGGTAGCTAGTCTGCTGTACCACCTTTTTAACCCAAATATACTCGATGGGATTAAACTGACAATAATAAGGCGAAAGTCTAAGCACACCATGTTCATAACTGAGTATAACTTAATCAACTTTGTAAATTTTTTCTCTTTTGTGCCTTTTAGGTATCGATAATAATTGCTTATTTAAAATTTCCGAATGGTACAGAGCATTATCTAATACAATGACAAATAGTTCATGTTACGATGGTAATAGTTTCTCTTTTAACCATTTTACAAACGTCTCTGTGTCCAAACCTAACCATATTGTTATGATAATCGGCCGACTTCGATTTTGATAAAAATAAAAGATTCGCCCCATCAACAAAACCATGCTTTCCACCTGCATGCACAATAATGTGTATTTTTTCTTCACCGTCGGTGTATTTTACAGACTTTATGTTATCGTTCTGCCAAACTATTTTTGTTTCACCTTTAGCAAAAATCCAAGTTTCTTTCAGATAAACAAATAAAGAGCATTCTTGTTTACAGTGTGTATAATTTCTCAAAAATTTGATTCTTTTGTGCACGACTCCAGCTTTTTCACACAAAGCCATTTGGTTGTCCTCATTTTTGAACTTAAATCCTATATGTTTTAAAATTCTCGTTTTAGAAATTTTAAATACCTATTTTTTTTGCTTTTTTTATATTTAATCCAAAGAGACATGTTCTTTTTTTTAACGCATTTTGTACACATTGTCGCGAATTTCAATTTCGGCGGAGTTTATTTCTTTTAACTTTTTGTTCACTATTTTAATTTTTCACACTTTTTAAAATTGAGGTTAATTTTGTTTCACCAATACCCATCGCATCACACACACGCTTACGTATAGATAAAAATGGTAGCAACGGACCTCCATTGTTCTTTTTTCTCAGTAAAATATGCGTGTACATTTAATATTAATGCATCTAGATCTAAAACATGTCGTGGCATTTTTACGATCTATTAGGTATACATACAGTGCAACGAAGTAGCTTGGCGGGCGAAGAACACACAAATCTGAGCACAACGAAAACATTCTAATAATGATCCGATCGGCGTCGACGAAATTTTCAGTAATCGTGAGGCTCAAGTACAATCGGAGGAAGAAGTTCACAAATGTAAAGTATATTCAGCCGAATATTTTTTATTTTAGAGGCTAGTCGCCCGCCAAGCTACTTCTGTTGCACTGTACACTACTACACTACTACCCTACCACTTTTTTAGAAATCTAACAAAAATAAATCAACAAGCCAAATTAAAGCTTATTAGTGAAATTTGTTTAGATTACTTACCTACCTCTCTTATTATGTACAATAAATGAAATAATTAAGAACAGATTTGGTTGAGAAATTAAACTTGCTAACAAATAAAAATATTGCCCCTTAATTTCCAAACAAGAAGTCCCTTATAAAATAAAATTTGTTTAAAAATATTAGGGGAATTTACTTTCGTACTTCCTAAATGTAAAGTTGAATACTGGTTATCGAGTTTCTAACGATAATCCGAAACCACCGTGTATAATCGTGAAATATGCTATAATGTACATTTCATTGTAACTTGGAATAATAATTTACTTTGTGTTTAAGTAAAAAAAACTTTTTGCTTTTGGTAGAAATACTCGTATTAAAACGTTTAACCCCATTTTATTTTTAAAAAAATATCTTTTTCCTACAAAGTGCTTTTCTCATTTATTATAATTTTATACCTCGAAGATATATATAAATTGGGAACGTGATCTTATCATTTTAAATCTCTGCAATATCTAAATTTTATGTTTAAACTTTAATACTACTGTCACAAACAAGTATTACTGTCCGGAAAACCATAGTTCTCCTCGTCATAAAACATACAAAGGGGGATTTCTGTCAGCAATGTAATGTGTTGGTGTTTAATTACGCAGCAGTATCCTGCAAGGACCTTGTTGTATGCGTTATTTACATTCGCTCATGCTTTGAATTTTTTTACTGTTTTCCTAGATGTCCCTCAGATAAGAGATCAAATTAATGTCTCATGCATGGGTGAGACATTTGATCACTTATCTGGGGCTGGCTTTTGCTAAACCTTTGTGTTTCCATGTACTCCCTATTATCCTGGTATACACATCAAAAAGATATTTTTCTGTTTTTCCATAAAAGTAAATAAGAATAAAATTACTGACGAGAAAATTAATGTCACTGTTCTAAAAGCATGGGTTTCTTTCATTTCGAAACGCAGAGTTAGTTTAAAAATGTCATACAAAGCACCCTACGCTTTAAAACAATGACATTAATTTTCCCGTCAATAATTTTATTCTTATGTTAAGAATTATTTTTTACTTTTTAATTTGATTAACTCTAAAAGCGTGTTTTTTAATTTTTTTTTTCGCTTTTTAGTTCGATTTGTTTTACTTACCCTTTTGCCATTCTTCCCTTGGTACGTTTCTCACCAGTATATTGGATTGGGTGAATTATAATATGACATTGAAAATGCGCTCCTGTGTAGTTCAGGCACTAGTTCTGTCTATCTTACTCTTATGCAAAGGATCCCTGAAGACATTTATAAATCCTCTGTACGATTTGTAACAAACGAACACCAAATAGCCTGATTCCTAAAATATTTAGAAATTAAAATAACAGATTTTTGTGTGCTGAAATCCTTTAATTATGTTGCTTGCAGTCCCACTATGTACAACTCCATTGTTTTGCCATTATCATTAGTGGGGTTTATAACAGTTCCAAAATGCACCCTATAATTGGGTTCCAATATACAACACACAGATCGAAAGATAGAGGTAACAAAAAATAATTCTACTGCAGATTTATCACGCCGAATATCATGGAAAGACGAATCCTAAACATCAAGCTACAAGACCGCATAACCAACATAGAAATAAGAACAAAAGTAAAAGATTTTATAGAAAAAATTTGTGTACTAAAGTGGAACTGGGCGGGACATATTAAGAGGATGACAGACAACAGATGGACGCGAAGAATAATAGAATGGAGACCATGGGAAAACAAAAGGAGTAGAGGTACACTGCAAATAATATGGTCGGATGATATAATAAGACTGGCTGGACATGACTGGGTAAGAAAAACCAATAACAAAGCAGACTGACAGATGTTAAGAAAGGCCTTCACTTGACGATGGGTAAATTAGGCTAGATGTGATGATGTGATACATACATATATACATATAGTCATGCCTTTTTCCGGTAGGGGTAGCCAGAGACCACTTTCTTCCACTTGCTACGGTTCTTACATACATCTTTTGATTCCTCTACTTTCATCAGTATTTTTATACATGCTCGTCGGTTGTACTCTTGACGTGGAAGGAAGTGGTCTCTGCCTATTCCTACGGGATAAAGGCATGAGAATATGTATGCAACCTGTCCCAGTATATCACAGCCTCCCCTATATAAAAACATATACGTACGATGATTTGGGATTGTGACACTTGTTATTGAAAGTAGTGGTTCGTTTCAATATAAATGTTGACATGAGCTTACGTGACAAACGCGACATTTTACGAATATTGTTAAGGAAAAATTCTATTAGTTTAGTTAATGTTTTACATTCATAAGTTGTCGAATGATAATATTATAACGCATCAATTAGTAATAACTTTAACCTAAACGTGCAAATAGAAATCATAGCAAGTGGAAAAAAATGGTATTTGCCTACACCTACGGGAAAAAGGCGTAACTTTATGTCGAAAAATCCCATTATATGTTTACAAAATTAATATATTTATTTAAATATGACTGTTTTGGTGTATAAAAAATGTGCAATTAGATAATATAAATAAGGTTTAGTATTTAGCATTACTGCAATTTGGCGCTGTCTTAAACAAGAAATAATTCCATAAGATTTCCTGAAGCTTTTCAATCGATACCAGCCGCTCCATTATTGAGGTAAAATACAAGCTAGGGCAGGCCTATCGTCCAACAATTGATAGTCACCCGTTGAAACAATAAAATTGAATTTATTTTAAATGACATGTAAGCAATTTACTTGATTGCTGCTACTCGATATCTACTACAGCAAATTTGTTCGGGGTTGCGCATTTTTTTTCTTTAAAAAAATTCTTAAAATAGTTAACATTTGATCAAAGGTTAGGTAATTAGGTTAGGTTAGATTAAAACGGATATTTGGAGAGAACCCATTTAGGCCCTTTGGCCCGTTGTGATACCGTGACGGACAACGGTGCCTTTCCCCTCTTCAGTAAGAACCAGTTGGAATTTTTAATAAAAAGTGTGTTCAATGCTAACTGAGCTAAGATCAAATAATTTATCAAAGTTCGGTTGCCCTAGTATAGAAAGCCGTTTTCTGCCTAGGGCAGGGAAGTGGCAGAAAAAATGAACCATTTTTTTTCCTCTTCCTCATCGTGACGGCTTCTACAGAAGTCGAGTCGTAGCTCTGCGATTCCCATGCTTCGTGCATGGGATCCACCTGCCCAGTGTCCTGTTATGGCCACGATCGCATTACCAATGGACTCCCTGGATAGAGTTAAAACATCATTAGTTCGACTTAGATTTAGTTTAGGCCAAGTCTGTTTCGATGATGTGCATGTGGGTTCATTTTGCCGCCTTAAGTTGGCTTTTTAAACTACTTTGCTGTGCAGGTCGAGCCGGCAGCTTGCAATCGGTACTTTTTGCTGAGATGAAACAGAAACAGTTGAGAGAGTGGTGCCCTCTCTTGCTAGCTCTTCCACCTTACAGTAACCTGGTATCCAGGTACTCAAACAATGTGAACTCTAAACTTAGTTGCTAGCTCATTTAGGGCGGCTTGGTATTGCACCGCTACCCTATAAGTCAAGTAGACCATGTTCAGTGATTTGATAGCAGCCTGGCTGTCGCAACGAATGGATATTATCCTGAACTTTTGTTTGTTACGAAGTGTCCAGACAGCTGCCTTGGTAATGGCTGTCATTTTGGCTTAATACACACTACAGTAATCAAGCAAACGAAACGATGGGCTAAGTAAGGAGTCTTCTGAGAAGACACCGCAACCTACTCTCTCCTCTAGTTAAGAGCCGCCCACGTAAAATACTGCGCCCTGAGGTTTAACTAGATTCTCGGCCCAATCTTTTCCGGATAGGAAATCAAGGAATAGGTCGCCTTTAAACATAGGAGTAGGTTTATTATAGTCAGTGTTTTTTGTACAAAAGTCATAAACATTACTAAATTTTTGAGCGTGGTTTAATTCTATGGTGAATTAATAAAAAAAAATGGTTTTTGGGTGCTAAAATTTTGTTTTATCATTTTTTAAAAGCTTTTTAGTCATGTGGTTTATCAGTATTGCACTCTTAGTGCACACGATACTGTTTCTCATGCGGAGATTTATGCAATCATGGGCTGTCTAAAATATTAACCGTAAAAACTTTAAGAAATAGTAAATTTTCATACCTTTTAACAATTATAAAAAATTGGAAGCTATAATCAAACGCATTATCTCCTTGATACTTGTTCTGATATACAGAAAAGCTCTAGACAAAATATTTGTGCCAAAAAAGTATGTTGTCTCTGGTTTCCTGGTTATACAAAAATAAAAGCTAGCAAAAAAGCTCATCAAATTGCAAAAAAGTCTCCCTGATGGATTCCACTGGACCATTAAGAAGCTGCCTCCAGAAATAATTGGTCAGAAGTTACTTAAAAAAATTTAGCAGGTCAAGGACCTTTAATATTGAGCCATTTACCAAGATTAACATAGAAATCCTTTAACCAAGTGGGAATTAGTTATACAAAGTTTATTAACAAGTCATTGCCTTCTTCTCTAAGTGACGTCTCGCTTCAAAGGTTGGCAATCATCATAGCAATTTTTATTTTTGAGAACGCAGCTCTAAATAGTTCATTATTACTGCATCCAAATCAATCCCCAAGGTTCTTCAGCCATGCATTTCGTCTTCTTCCTATAGATCTCTTGCCTTGGATTTTTCGCTGCATAATTATTTGTAGCATTTGATATTTTTTCCCCCCATGACATGTCCCATTTACAGCAGTTTTCTTCTCTATTGTCGGAATCAATTCTCTCTCCTTATGCATACGTCTCATTATTTCCACGTTGGTTATTTTTTTTACCCATTAGATCCCCAATATTCTCCGGTATATTCACATCTCAAATGCCTCCAGTCTCCTCATGTCGGTTACCTTCAGTGTCCATTCCATAGTATAGTATAGACATAGCTATACACATAGCATTTCATCAGTCGTATTTTTAAATCAAGGTTTAAATCTCTGCAGCAGAAAAGCCTTTTCAATCTTGTAAAGGTGCTTCTCGCCTGTTCTATTCTGACTCGTATTTCTTGGTAGCTATCATTGTTCTCATTAATAATCGTGCCTAGGTATTTGTAATATCTTATTCTTTCAATAGACTGGTTCCTCACATATATCTTACGATTGTTGTTTTTGTTATCAGCATATATTTTGTTTTGCTTATGTTTAATGATGGTCCATATTCTTCGCTTACTGTGACCATTCTGTTAATTAGCGTCTGAAGGTCTTCGTGTGTTTCAGCTAAAATAACTGTATCGTCAGCGTACATCAGATTATTTATTGTCGTGCCCTTAATTTTAATGCCCATGTCCTGATCATCAGGTGCCCTATTTACTATGTCCTCCGAGTACAGATTGCCGACTTAATTGAAAAAACTAAAGGTCGCAGTGGAGGGGCGACCACGCCCCACTCACATGATACCTACCTACCTACCTAATCGAAACAATTGCGATAAACAATTTTTCACCAATCCAAATCCCAATTATTATTTTGTTTTACTTGTAAAGCAGACGCACAAAAAATGTTTAACCATACGTGTTATGCGACCTAGAGTCGATTGCAAAAGAATCTTAAACGAGAGCTACTCTCGGCGTATCGAATGTAGATAAACTGCCAATATGTAAATAAGGCTTTGTTCCAAAACACATTTTTAGTTAAATAATATGTTCTTAAGGTAGTAAACAATTTTTAAATATAGCTACACAATTTCAGTCGACGCGTGGGTCATAGCATGGTCATCCTGTCCATTACACGTTGGTTTGTTTTTCCAAAAAATCAAACACTATAATTACACTGTTTAGTATATTACAATTCTATACATGGAAACGCCATTTTGTCGTCCATTAAACCATGATCAATTTACAAATTCGGGTTTTTTTTATCCTGTAAAATTTTGACACTGGCTGTCGACCTAAACTGTATTTTTTCCTTAATAGTATTCACATTTTATTCTATAACTGCAGTAAAAATAAACATTTTGGTTAAAACTCATTAATTAATGATACATGGTACCACGTGGGTTTTCTAAGCGAAGATTGCTTGATCTTTCAACGAAGACGAAGAACGAAGTCCTCAAACGGAAGCGGTCAATAGTTAGTTTTAGTAATAGCAGCGCTGATGTCATGTTTTCAATTGGTTAAAGCATAATCATGTTGCAGGCGATGGTTAATGTTATGCTTGATGCCCTGAAAATCAAAGGGATGAAATAAATGTAAGCATAACGAAAGTAATGGTTTTTGAAAGAGAAGAAAGCAATACAAACTGCGAAGTTTCGATTGAGGGAGAAAAAGTGAAACAAGTAATAAATTTGTGTACTTGGGTTCAAAGTTTACGAGAGATGAAAAGTATGACAGTGACATTGAGCAAAGGGTGTTGGCAGAAAATCAGATGAATGGGGCACTGCATAGCTTTATGAACAGCCAGAAAGTGTCAAAAAAGGTACGTCTGGCTGTGCATAAAGGTGTGTTGGTTCCTACATTATGAGAGAACGCTGTGGTGTAAAAGAAAATGCGGTTACAAAGATAGATAAAGAAATGCTTAAATGGTTTGGACACACAAAAAGGTTGGATGAAGAAAGATTGACGGAACAATTTTATAAGGCGAGTGTGAATGGACAAGTCGGTAGAGGTCGACTTCGATGAACATATCTTGATCAGATCAACATTGTTTTGAAGAAAGGCCAGGTCAAGAGTACCAACAACCGACGAGCAAGCATGAGAGTCCTGATGAAAGTAGAGGAAGCAAAAGATGTGTGTAAAAACTGTATCAAGTGGTAGGAGTTGGTCTCTGCCTACCCCTACGGGAAAAAGGCGTGACTATATGTTGTATGTATAATTGGTTGTCTATAGCACGCGCCTAGCTGGGAAACTGAGTAAATAATTGGTTGCCTATAGCACGCGTCTATCGACTGAAATAATCAGGTTTTTAAATCAAAGAACGGTTTGGAAAAACATTCTTCATTAAAAATAACCGAATTTATAACAACTATATTTCAGCACAATGAATAATTTTGAGATTTGTCAGCAGTACTTTAAAATATTTAAATTTAATTTGGAAGAAACCATTTGTTGTTTGGATTATCTAATTAAATAAAAAAAAGGGTGCCATAAGCACAGGTTGCTAACCTGATATTAATTTCAATTAAACCACTATGTTAATAAACAATCGATATTATTGTAAATTTCTTTCCTGTCGAAATGCAAATTACTAACAAACACGAATGGTTATAATATTATAAACTTGAACTAAAACTTGAACGAAAATATTTGGTGAGAAAATCAAATCGTGCTACTAAGAAACAACACGTTTAACATGAGTTGGTCTACGTCCGCTAAATATTTACCTACGCTCTCGGCAATACCAGAAAAACCATGTATTATTATTCAACATTTTTTATTCATTACAATTGTAATTTTTTAATGGGGGACACCCCTGATATATTTTAAATGATAATTGATTTCAATTTCTATTCCTTTAAATTTTTTTTATAAATAATAGTTTTTGCAAATAAATCACGTCATCTGCATAGGTCGATTAAAAGTATACAGGGTGCACCGTTACTCCAAATAACTTTATGACATAATTTTTTAAGGAGTACAACCTGTATAAATTTACGGTTTTTTATAATCTATTTAATTAAAAATACAATCGTAAAGACCGTATAATTCTACCTTTAATAGTTTTAAAGTTACAGTGGTTTGAATCTAAAATTATAAAAAAATTGTTTGTCAAAAAAGTAGTAGGTTTTTCTACCATTAATTGTTTTTAAATGTCATAAATTTTTTCTTTACATCATAAGTAAAAGGTGTTTATTGTAATAAGTTACTTTTACAATTTAATCGAACAGGAAAGAATAATGATTCTTATGATAACAGGTTACGGTGATCGTAAAAGAACTTATAATAAGGTAGTACTTATTTTATAATACGTACTAAAATCGCAACCAAATTACCAAAACTACAGTTTGGAGAATTGTTAACATTTCTGAAGAAGTGTATTCAAATAAAAATCGCCTTATAACTGGCCGACCAAAGACCGTAACTAATGACGAAAAATCCTTGGACGATATGCAAAGTTTTGTAGAAAATCCTTTTACATCCATTCGGAAAACTGCATTAAAACATGATGTTAGTGTGGGATCCGTCTGTTAAATAATTAAGAAGAATAAGTTTGATTCTTATTAAGTAAGGCTATTGCAAGAATTATCTAAAGATGATTATGACCACAGTATGGAATTTTGTAATTTTGTAATTTTGTTTAACGTTTAAACTATCGCTATCTGCCATCGCACTATCAAGAAAATCCTACGAAATCTTGACACTAATAAGGCAGTAGGACCAGATGGAATTCCGACAATTGTCCTGAAGACCTGTTCTCAAGAGCTTACCCCAGTTCTCTGTAAACTCTTCAAGCTATCATACAGCAAAGATGTATTTCCGTCCATGTAAAAAAACGCCAAAGTCCAACCCATTCCGAAAAAAAGGAAAAAAGACTATTGCTGCGAATTATAGCTCTCATTGCTCTAAGACATATCCAAAGTTATGAAAAAAGCGAATAACATAGAACTTATCAAATATCTGGAGAAATTTGAAATAATTCATGACAGACAATATGGATTTCTACAACTTCGGTCAACTGGAGATTTGCTGGCTTATGTCACTTAGCTCTGGGCAAACACTATTGGCACCAGGCATTGTTAAGCAAATAATCTGCCTACAGTCTCCCAACCAAACTGCACCAATTGCTCATGAGTTTCATGCAAGATCGCTTTTTACCTGCGGCAGTTGAAGGTATTTCTTCTGATGCGTTAAAAACCAATGCTGGGCTCCCCCCTTATTTCTTTTACACATCAACGACCTCTTGAAAGCCACCACGAACCCCATTTACAGTTTAGCAGACGACAGCACATTTGTCTCAACTTTCACATCCTATCGATCACTTTTGGTAAATGATACAAATAGACTCAGACAGGAACAGGTTGACTCCATCAATAGAGATCTTAAAGCAATCGTAGGGTGGGGAATCAACAATCTTGCTCAGTTTAACGCCCAGAAAACACAAAGCGCCACGTTTTCCAAGAAAGTAAATTCCTCAAATCACTTCATTACAATGTCCGGAAATACCCTTGAATCAAGTCCCTCCATCTCGATTTTGGGATTCACGGTGTCTAATAATATGTCTTGGCATGACCATGTTGCTAACATCGCAAAGTCAGCAAGCCAGAGGCTAGGTTAATATGGAAAGCTAGAAAGTTTTTTACTCCTGATAAACTATTGACGACTTACAAGGCTCAAATCCGACCTTTTCAGAAAAGGGCCATTTGGTTGATAAACAACTTAATTCTTACAGATACCCTTCACCCACTAAAACATAGAAAACAAGTTGCAGACCAGACAATAATCTACAGATATTTATATGGCAGGTGCTCCAGAAAAATAAAAACTATTGTACCACCACTGGCCACATTCGGCCAAAGAACTCGGCACGCTGATCAGTATTACCCATTTACCCTCAAAGTTGACACTACAAGGACCAATCATCAATAAGAATCCTTTTTTTACAGGGCTGCGACAGAGTGAAATAAGCTTCCAAAATCAGTTTTTCCAGAGAACTATGACCTGCAACTTTTCAAAATGTGGGTCCACAATCATCTCCTTTCTATAATCCCTTCCCCTTTTAATAGTCGCAGTGCGGACCGTACGTGGCCCACACGATAGGTCTACCCTTTTTGTGACTATTTTTAGTAAAAAAAACAAAAGATATAGTTTAAAAATAATACAGGTTTTCGCACTAACATTCGATTCGGATGAGGGGGATATTGAAGTTTTTTATAAAGACCTAAACACCGCTTTGCACGACAGTCCAACTCACTACACTATTATGATGGGTTAATTTAATGCAAAGCTAGGGAGAAAACAAGATAAGGCAGAAAATTCCCTCGGAGATCGTGGTTATGAAAAATGCAACGAGAGAGGATGTAAACTGTTGAACTACATATAACAGCACGAATTATTCGCCCTAAACTTTCTTTAATAAAAAACCCCAAAACAAATGAACCTGGATAAGCACGGATGGCAAATATAAAAACGAAATAGACTATTGATTCACGAACAAAACAGAAATAGCCCAAGACTTCTCAGTACTGAACAACTTTACAACTGGCAGCGATCACCAAATGATTAGAGCAAAGGCAGTCATAAACATAAAAAATAAACAAATAAAACTAAGTGCAACAAATAAGTACCTCCTGAAAACTTGGAGTCTTACCAAAATAAAATAGCTGAAGTAATAGGCGAGATTTAACATTTAGAAGATGGATATATCAACATCAAGGAACTAAACGCATCCATAGGAAACAGCATCAAATCGGTTGTGAAGGCACACTGCCCAAGAAAGGAAACCAAAGATGTGAAGATCATTCAGAATACTAAAGAGCTTATGAGAGCGAAAAATGAACTAAGAAATAAATATGATGAGAATTAGGCGCAACTACGAGAACTCAATAAGAAAGTTTCAAAAGCTGTGAGAAACGACGTTAGATGATTTAATTTGGAGACTCACTCAAGTACAATCGGAGAAAGAAGTTTACGAATGTGAAGTATATTCAGCCGAATATTTGTTATTTTAGAGGCTAGTCGCCGCCATGCTGCTTCTGTTGCACTGTAATTTTGTATTTCTTAAATGTACAGTGGAATACTGGTTATCGAGTTTTTAACGATAACACGCAACCGCCGTATATTCGTGAAATGTGCTTTATCTACAAAGTTTGGAATACAATAGTGGGAAGGCTACGAAGCAGCACACAAAGAGGAGACCAAGTATTATGAACCGCTGTATAGTATATCTCATTATCTCGCAGGCTTAATCCTATAGATTTATGTGTTTGTCTCTTACAACTTTTTTAAATTAAAATTAATACTCGCACATTTTTTTCAGTTTTAAAAACCAATATAATAAAGAACAATAACAAAACAAGCTAAAGTTTTTTTGTTCAATAAAAAATTTGGTGGTATATAATTTAGAATAACTATAAAATATTTGTAATAAATCATTTTAATAATAATTAAATATACATTATTATTGTTAGATTATTTCCTGTGTTAAAGACAAACAAAAAAATAAATCAATAGAACTTAATGATTACAAATATTTATAACAATAAAACCAGAATTAAAATAAATATTTTTTAGTTATTTTTGAAATAAAAAATTAATCTGTTATAAAAATTTTTATTTTTTACGAACAAAAAATATACAAAAACCCAGGTTTTAATATTTCGTTTTAAATACTGTGAATTTATTTTAAAAAAAAAAAAATTTAATAAAGATTTTTTTCTGTAACTTCTTGTACATTAATTCATGCAATTTTTCCGATCGATGCTTTTCATGGACTAGTACTTTAATTGCTTAGTTTTTTTAATGCCTACGTGTGTAATTTCAAAACCGTATAATTTGGATTTTATTAGATACGTGAGTGGCTTATTTGTTTTCTTACTTTGGTGAATGCTGACGATGCTGAAGACAACAGCGTCGTCGCTTCAGACGCAAGACGCAATTGAGGATAGTTCTTATGGAAACCCTTTACTATTATTTACAATTAATAAAGTATTATTGCTATTCATAAAGTTTTAAATATAAAAAAAAATGTAAATGGAATTTTTAAAACAATACAAAATTTATATTGCCCAAAGTTTTTTTTTATTGACTTATGTTTAAAATAGTTTAAATAATGTTAAAATTGTTTTCCCTGCCATTGTTAACATAATGCGCATTAAAACTCGCCACATATCCCATTGACGATTATCAATTATTAATAAAAGACCTTACCATTTGAGTTTTTTTTATGTTGCTAGCAATAAAATTTTAGATAGTTTTAACTGTAGACATAAAAATACACCACGGAAGTGCGTATAAACAGCGATAGAGCAAAAAAGTGTATAACGTATTTCTCTCTTCGTTTAAAGGCAATTGCACATTAACGCAAGACTAAGAATTCAACACTAATAGAGAACGTTTTATTATTTTTTATCCTTTTCAACAACTGTGGACGTAAAAAATTCATTGACTAAAAGGATTTTTAAATATGACACGGTTAATGATGTAAGGAAGTATCAAACATCTGGTGGAGTACTCCAATGATCATATCTTGGACTACTCTTGTAAAATATTCTGTTGCTTAACCAATAAAAGTGAGTGGCATTCGCAGATGATGTAATGATAGTAGCAAACCACTTAAAGAAGATATAGGTGACGTTCGCACAGACCTATCAAAGAATTCAACGAATGGTTGGACGCAGTTGATCCAAGATTAGCCGAACACAAGACAAAAACAGTTTGGTGTTCAAGCAAAAAAAAATTAGAAAATATTAAGCTGCAAGTTGGCGATTACGAGTTAATAACCCAACTGTCTATACGATACCTGGGAGTGACTATAGACGCCAGACTCAACTTTGCACACGTCAGTACCAGGGTGGTTATGGTTCGTACCGAATTATCCCGCCTTCTGCTTGGCCCAAAACGAAAAGAACACTTCTGTCATTAACGATCACATCCGTTCTTACGTATGGAATCACTGTTTGGGGCGATGCCCTCAAAAAAAAGGAAACAAAGACTGACTTCAGTCTACAGATTAAGCGCACTTAAGTAAGGTTGCCCCTCCACTGCGATATTTAGTAGGTCTATTGCGGTTTACCCCTAGAGGTTATAGTTCACCGCACAATCCAGCCCAGTTCATGGTTGTTTGGGGTGAGATTTTTTTGAAATCGGTAGGTTCTAGGTTAAACCTTATTTCTTCCAAGCCGGGGCATGAACATAGTATATGTTCAGCAGTTGTTGATTTAGACCTATCTTTCCGAGGTGATATCTTAGACAGTGTCCTGTTAGCAGTGTTGTTAGAATTCGTAGGTGATAACCGCTCCATTCTCGGATCTGCTTAGTTGTGTTTTTTGAAGGTTTAGGTAAGAACGCCTTTAAGTAAGTCAACCCTGGTATATCGGACCAGTACGTGAGTATTTTCCTCTCTGCCCAGTCCGAAATAATTGTTTTGGCGGCACTTGTAGTGACTCCAAAAACCGGTTCTGGTCCAGTGAACGCAGATTCGGCCCCACGTTTTGCAAGGGTGTCGACTTTTTCGTTTCCCTCTACCCTTTGGTGCCCAGGTACCCACAGCAGGGTCACCCTGTTATTCGCACAAAGGTACTCTAGTGATTCGATGCAATTCCATACAAGTTTAGAGTTTATCTTATTGGAGCTTAGTACTTTTAAAGTAGCCTGCCTGTCTAATGTTTTTGTTTGCAAGAGGTCTATTAGTCAGCTTTTTTGCACACAATTTGATAGCGAAAGATTGTAGCATACCTGCTAAGATTGGTAGATATTTTAATCTTTGGTTTCCTGCTGAAAACACTTAGGGTAGTCCAGAGGAATGACGACGTCTTTTTAAACGAAGAAAGGCCGAACTTTGGAGCAACTATAAAAAAAGAGCAAAAAAACAGCATATAACAATGGCAGTAACTGTGAAACATATCGGCAGAATGGCGGTATACGCCAAACCTGGACGGAATGCTAAACCTTGACCACGGTGAAGTCAACTTTTACTTAACGCAGATGCTCTCTGAACATGGGTGCTTTAAAGTCTATTTTCACAGGTTTAAGTTAAAAATATTTTCAGATTGTCCGAGATGTGGTACAGACGAGAATGAAAAACATGTACTCTTTAGTTGTCCACGGTTTAGCAGTAGCCGCCGAAAGATTCTTAAGTGTCAAATGTCACCGAAAAACTTAGTGAGGAAAATGCTCAAATCACCAGATAAATGGGAAACAGTAAGTGACATTACAGGACGGTAGCAAAGAAGCTTCGACAAAAAGAGCACGAAATAATCACGACAGACTGAAGAAAAGCTAAAAGCTTGGATTGATCGTGCGAAAAATAAGGGTGGGTTTTAGTGGGTATTCTTTACATGTTTTAAGTGAGTAAATATATTTCCCACTTCATAAAAAAACAGACATACACACAAACACAACCTGGTAGATAGAGGAACGTTTCTCGGTAATGAGTGGTTTCAAAAAAATTAAAACCAAAATTGGCACGATTGGAGTTTCCAACGTCACACTAAGAGTGCTTGAAACCATTTAACCAATCCCGTCGATTTAGTGAAGAGCTTATGTGAGCTGCTGATGTGTGGTGTACCATAATCTTTGGGAACCAGTAGCTTCGGACCTTAATCAGAAAGTGTGTAACTGATACAAATGACAAAAGATGTATTGCTTTAGGTCTGTTTAAGTAAAGGTTGAACCCCAGTAAATTGAAGTAGTTTATTTATTCGAGGGTATACCTGCTTCCAACTATTTTGACCCACCCCAGTTCACATAATGCGCTGGCAAAATGAATTGAATGGATAAAAAAAATAAATAAAATGGAAAAACTAACATCATCAAGAAAAGAACTTTTGCTTAAAGATCTTGCAAGAACTCCCTTCAAACTAACATCCAACAAAGAAAAGTTTTTGAGCAACACGAAAATAAAGAAAGGTAGAAAAATAAAAGATGAAGTAATGCCAATTCGTTTAGGCTAATAAACCACCGGCCATTATAAGAATCGGCAACCAACGTCGTCAAAGAACTGTGACACACAAACGCTAACGTCACAAAAGTTAAAGAAAAATTAGGAAGCATAAGACAGATAATCCGGAGGTATTGTTACAAGTTGTCCAAAGGACTTACTAGAAAAATACAGCAAAAGATACTGAAGTAAATAACAACGAGAAGCTTATTAACAAAACTAGAGTTTACCAGTCAGTTAAGCGAAAAAAGAAAAATAAAGAAGGAGAAATTATCAAAAGAGAAAAAAAACAGCTGATTTAAAAAAAGAAGGAAAAACAGCAACCATTAGTGCCTCTTTGGGAGCAAATGAATTAGTGGAACCGATCCAAAAAGCAGTGTTCAAAAGCGAATGCGCTGCTTGTTTGACTTTTAGACAAAGAAGACCAGGTAGACGTACTAAATCGCATGAAAAAAGATATTTCACTGGTACAGGCACGCGCTTGTGTCAATAAGTCAAGAAAACGATCATGCCGCGATGCCAATTATCCCGACTAAAGAAAGCTCTCACAAAGCTCCAGACCTTGAGAAAGCCATTGCTGATTTTCTTGGTGAAAATGCTAAAGCAATTAGTAAAGGACCAAAAAAAAAACTGAAAATAAAAGATATTGTTAGGATCCCAACGAAAAAGTCCTAAAAGCTTAACAGAAAGTGACAGGAGTGGCTGGTGTAATCTCAGAAAGCGCAATAAAATTAAAAACCAACGCTTATGGAGGAACTCAGATAGCCTTTGTTAAAATTGCTACGCCAATAACTAAGGCTGTTCTGGGCGAAACCAAAAATGTTAACATTAGCTGGTTAAACTGTACAATCCGAGCAATAACAAGACCACTGAGATGCTTGATATGTTGGCCCTACGGTGTGCAGTAGTGATGTGAAGAGGTCCAAGCTGTGCATCAAATGCGTAGTCGCTGACCACAAAATTTCAGAATGCAAAAGTTTGGCCTGATGCGCACTTTGCATCGAAAAAGGAAACAAGGAGAAGCGCGAACATATTGCTGGCAGAGAAACGTGTCCGTTTTTTTAAGAGGCAGCGCAGAGGTCTAAGAATTTTCGTTGATTGCTGACTATGATAGGAATATTAAATATTAACCTAAACTACTGCGAAATGGTGCACGACTGAACTAAAAATAGATGTGGCTGTCCTTTCGGAACCCTACATGCGCCTAGATTCTTAGCGCTGGGTTTGCAATTTAGAAATAAAAGCGGAAATTTGGACCTGCGAAAGTTTCCCAATCCAGATTATTTAAAAAAAATAAGGTGGGTTTCACTGAAACCCGCATGAAGATGATCCCGATCGTAGAGTTGAATTTTGTGAAATGATGATAATTAAGCTTAGCTTCAACGAAATTTTGGTTCATAATATTTGTTTTAGCAAGGAGTCTACCTTCTTTTTAAATTAATTTAGTCAATCGGCATAACTGTCGCTATTGGGATGATACAAATCTACATATTTTTTGTAAAGGTCATTCCCAAACACCCCAAAATATTAATAACTAGATGAAAAAAATGTTTTAATTAATGAAAATAATGAAGACAGGAGTCAACCACATTTTGACTTTTTTTTGTTATTTTAAATCTGAGGACTACAAAACACAAACAATATTTCTGGACGATTTTAGACTGCGCATTATTTAAGTTTGCAGAGATATAAAAAAAACATTTCAAAAAGTGCGACAGAAATTTAATATTAATGGTGGTTATTTTAAACACATAATTTAAATTATTTATAATATTCTTTAAAGAGTTTTTTTGTCATAACATAACATGGGAGCATACAACTACAACGATTGAATAAGAATGAAAGGCTGGTATCTTCTTTTACACATCGGCGACCTCTTGAAAACCATAACAAACCCTTCTTACAGTTTTACAGACGACAGCACACTTGTCTCAACTTTCACATCCTATCGACCACTTTCGGTAAATGATACAAATGGACTCAGGCAGGAAAAGGTTGCCTCCATCAATAGAAATCTTAGAGCAATCGTCAAGTGGGGAACCAACCATCTTGTTCAGTTCAACGCCCAGAAAACACAAAGCACCACGTCTGCCAAGAAAGTAAATTTCTCAAAACATTCCATTACAATGTCTGGAAATACCCATGAATCAAGTCCCTTCATCTTAATTTTGGGAGTCACGGTATCTAATAATATGTCTTGGCATGACCATGTTGCTAACATCGCGAAGTCAGCAAGCCAGAGGCTAGGTTTTCTGTGGAAAGCTAGAATGTTTTTTACTCATGATCAACTGTTGACGACTTACAAGGCTCAGATCCGACCTCTACTGGAGTATTGCTCGCACATTTAGGGTTCAGCACCAAGGCATTCTCTTCGTCTTCTGGATTCCATTCAAAAAAGAGCCATTAGGTTGATAAACAGCTCAAATCTCGCAGATATTCTTTACCCACTAGAACATAGAAAAAGATTTGCAGTCTAGACATTACTTTACAAATATTTCCATGGCAGATGCTCCAGAGAAATAAAAACTCTTATACCACCACTGGCCACATTCGGCCGAAGAACTCGGCATGCTAATCAGTCTCACCTATTTACTCTCAAGGACCAATCTCCATCAAGAATCTTTCTTTTACAGTGCTGCTACAGAATGAAACAAGCTTTTAAAATCAGTTTTTCAAAGAACTATGACCTGCAACTTTTCAATAAGTGGGTTCACAATCATCTTCTTTCTATAATCCTTTCTATAATCCCTCCCCCTTTTAATAGTCGCAGTGCGGGCCGTCCGCGGTCCACACAATAAGTCTACCCTTTTTGCGACTATTTTCAATAAAAAAAAATGATTGAATAGAAATTTACCAAACATTTTAAATTAGGTATAACTTGATACCTAACGCCATTTAAAAAAATTTAATTTATGTCTCCAGTAGGGAGCGGGGGAATCTGACGTTTATGGCATTAGCGCTGAAAAGTGTCCCTCTCAAGTAAAAAGTTGATGTGTTTTGGCATTTCATTCTAATATGTCGCATTTCTGAAAAATTAAGGGGTTGGGTCCCTTTCAATAAACAATTTTAAACAACGATTAAATAACAATGGAAGGCTGGTATCAAAGGCAAAACAATATGATTAAATAAATATTTACCAAACGTTTTAAATGAGGTATTACTTGATACCTAACGCCATTTAAAAAAATTTAAGGGGTATCACCAGTAGAAAGGGGGTGAATCTGGCGTTTATGACATTGGTGCTAAAAAGTGTCTCAATCAAGTTAAAAGTTTATATGTTTTAGTTTATACCATTTATTCATATTCGATATATTTTAATTATTTAAAAATTTTTGGCATTAATAAAGACAAATTAATGTGGTCTTAATCTTGGAAATTTAAAGTGGAGTTTTTTTCTGACTTGACTGAATACCCACTAATTCTACAAAAGTTATTTTCTGTTGGTATTTACATATTTTATACAGGGTGTTTTATAAAAAAGTGACCCCGTCTTTACAAAAGGTAGGAAACTGAAAAATAATTGGGGATTGTTTAGTAGAAAATTGTCGTAACAACATCCGTATTCAAGATAAAAGGCGTTAAAGAAACAAAAATTACACACATTTATTACAATTTTGCCGAAACTACTGGATACCTCATCGATAAAACAGATACAGGTTAAAAAATTTGGATTAAGGGCTGTCCTTTCTTGTAATGTTTGACAAAAATCCACTCTAACAGGTATATCGTCTGGCAAGAGCTCTTGGACTTGTCTGTAATGATAAGGATGTAGCTGCTGCTCTTTAAGTATCCTCCAAGTACTTAAAGAAGACGTATTTATTTGTCTTGACATATTCCTTACGATAAATGTTAGATTTTGATCAACTAAATTTAAAATTATATTTTCTTTATTAATGGCTCATGTTGTTTTTGGCAAAAAAGAATTTATTTTTTTGGACTCACATTCCCAGTTTCTCGACAACGTCGTTTAATGGCTCTAAATGTATTTTTACTTGGTAAGTTTCTTCTAGGAAACTTTTCTGCATAACATGTAACAGCTGCACTAGAGTTTCCTAAACACTCGCCCAAGGTTAATAACATGTCAGTGTTTTCAACATTTGAGTACATTTTGATTAACAATATCTAATTTTACAAATAACAAGGTTTCAAAAATTTAATTATTGTTAGTTGACTCATCGTCATTGCTATCAATAAATGTCAGTTTTTTATGGCAAACTTTGAGAAAATCAAGATATACCGATTAGAATGGATTTTTATAAAATGTTGCAAGAAAGGAAAGCCCTTAATCCAAATTTTTTTTCATGTATCCGTTTTATCGACTCCGTTCACGCAACAAAACATTTTTAATTAACATAATGCATACTTATTAATAATAATAACAATTAATAACTTTATTATTACTTTATACCATCATCGGTTATTACTTCATAATTTTTAAATCAAACTATTCCGGTACACAGTATCGAGTTTTACCAAAAGTACCTTTTTGGTGTAAAATTAAATGATGTTTAAGTTTTATTTAAAATTTTGATTAATAAATCTAACCTTAAAAAAGTTATGTTCAATACTACTTGGTACGAACAGATATAAAAACAAATTCATAGGATGTATCAGCTTCTAAAATATATTCTCATAAAACTTCATTACAATGTTTCCAGTAGTTTCGGCAGAATCGTAATAAATGTGTACACATTTTTTTTTCAACGCCCTTTATCTTAAATACGGATAACGTAACGAAAATTTTTCACTCTGCAAACCCCAATTATTTTACAGTTTTCTATATATCCTAAAGACAGGGTCACCTTTTTTGAAACACCCTGTACAGATAAAGTTTTGATTCGTTTGAAAAGTAATTCCATTTTATTATATTTTTGTTTTCAAAAATATAATTTGCGCTCAACTACGAGTTACTTCAGTTGGAGTTAGTTGATTTATCCGTGAACTAATTTATCTATTTCTTTGAAATGAATTAAACTAAGAGATTAAGATCTTTTTACAGAAATAAACTCTTTAATTTTTTTTTTAATAAAACAATTTCCTATAGTAGGTACTATAAGTAAATTTTTAGTAACAATTGACTGCATAAATATGATTCCAACCTTATTTATTGGGCAGAAATTGACCAATTTTTGATGCCTGCCAACAGTTGCATCATGTGTAAAATAGTCATTTTTTACCTAGAGCTTCAACAAGGTAAAATAACCATTCCATAACGCAAAAGCATTTTGCATTCAAAATGCAAACAATATTTTTTTAAAAACTGCATTAAAACCTATATAAAAATAAATATTTAAGTATTTGTCATTGTTAACGAAAATATTATGTTTAAACTAAGACGATCTAGTAGGTGGTATGATATTTTATTATTATTATGTATTGAAACTAATGTACTCGTAGGTTGAGTATTCAATTAATAAATTTATAAATAAGTTACCAACATATGACCAACTGTTAAACATTTACGTTCTAGAACGTTAAAGTCTTTAACATTCCAGAACATAATAGTACATTGCTTACCGGGTAGGAGAAGCCTTATATTTCTGGACGACTGTGAAGATTGCTAAAGCCGAGACTTAGCATCACAGTGTCCAGGAATGTGTCTTTTCCTACGAGGTTAACATACTTTTTTTCCGCAAATCGTTTAAAATTTGACAGTAATTAATTAATTTTGAAAAAATCGCGAATAATTTTGTTCATAAATAAATGGTGCTTTAAAATTTGTAACAAAATTGGTTGCGTTACTATGGAAACGTATTAATGTTGCAGTATCAAACGTGATGCAAATAAATGTAATTTCTGGTGTTTTCGAAAACAAAAAAATAAAAAAGGATAAGTGATAATGAATTTTACATTTCTAGGACTCCTTTAAAACCGTTTGAGGCAGTGAATACTGCTTTATTAAAATTATTGCCAAAGAAATCAAGAGAGAAAAGTACAAATATGCATATAAACGTTTTATGGACTATAGCAAGAACAAGTTTTTTCTCGGAAAATGTTATAATAGTATACTTTCTGGACCTTTGTTTAAAGATTAAATTTTTAACATTGTGAGCCAATTATTCAATGTTGAATTCAACAATTACAATTGAAAACAATGTAGATATATCTACATATTCAAAACTTCGTTCTTTATTGAAACGGCAAGCTCAAGGTTAAAGGGCAAAGAAATCTAAGATTTTAACGAAGAAATAAATCCAAAAATGTATCCAGAAAGCTCCAGATAAAAAAAATGTAATGATTAACGTAATTAGAAGGTTTTAAATTCTATTTAGATGACACATTTATTCATTTTTAGGTGGTTTTATTATTTGGTATTTCTGGGGCCTGTAGAATGGATAAGTTAAACCGAATGACTCTACACTATGTAGAAGACCTAGAATCGTAGCTTTTAATTAGTATACCTGATTCGAAGACCAACAAACCAAGATCATTTGTAGTTAATTAGATGTACTTGAATCTTTAGCTGAAGTATGTTTCGTTAAGACCAGAAAATATGAACAGTGATCGCTTTTTTTTTAAATATCAATTCGGAAAGTAGAAGTAGTAGGAATACATCAATTTATAAAAATGCCAAGATAGTTGCTATTTATTTGAACTTGAAAAATCCGACAAACCAAGATCATTTGTAGTTAATCAATGTACTTGAATCCTTATCAAAAATATGTTTCGTTTAGACCAGAAAATATGAACAGTGACCAATTTTCTTTTAAATATCAAATCGGAAAGTAAAAGTAATACAAGTAGTAGGAATACATTAATTTAAAAAAATGTCTAGAATAGTTGCTTTTGTTTTGAACTTGGAAAATCCGACAGAATATACTGGTCACTGCTTTCCTCGGTCTTCTGCAACAATATTGCTTGATTCTGGTGCCGACGTAACTAGTATAAAGAGGCATGGCGGATGGAAATCATCAAACGTTGCTGAAATATATATCGAAGAATCTCTTAAAAATAAGAATGCGCTGGCAAATAAAATTTTCACAGTACAAAATATTCAACAACATATTTCTATTACCTCACATGTTGTCCAAAATGTTTCTCATAGTTCTGATAATGTTTCTCCAATTTTCAATAACTGTACTAACTGTCAAATAACTGTAAATATAACAAACTTATTTCAAAATGTATTGCATTGAGCTTTTCAAAATATAAACTCATTCCTTAGAAACAACGTGTTTTAATCATTCATGTAGAACACTAACAACTGTAACGAAATATGATTTCCCTACAGTAAGGAAATGAATATTCCCTAAAAGTTTGAAAATCTTGACTTTTCTTTAAGAAATTTTTTCTGCAATGTCAAAATTTTCTAGCAATTTGCGAAAAATAGTATTTATCAGCTAAGTGACACAAAAGAGTCACTTCTCTAACTGAGATTTTAACGAAAATGTCAACATTTGATGACAGTTTTCGAAAACAATCTTTATTTTAGTATTATAATTAAAAAATTCGTTTAAATATATTTAAAAAAATAAAGCTTTAATATAAATGATTTTTTTTTAAAACTGCATATTCTGGAAACGTCACTAGTACGAACCTGCTTTAAGTTAATGATCCAAACATTTCTCTTTTTTCCTGTTGCTCGGCTAAACCTTTGAAAGAAAACCGTCCACGCTCTATCTACACACAGTTAAATAAGGATGTCATTTTCCACTAGGGTCTTGCCGTAATTCCTTGGCGTATTACATCTACTGGCTTGTTTTAAAGTCAGGTTTGTATTATGTACCTTTGGACGAGTGTCGCACCGCATTACTTCAGGGAATAATTACTTTTTATATTTTCATGATCTCGCACTTATTTCCGCTTTAGAAATTATTTTGCTGGTTTCGAGGCTGTAAATTTATGCCTGGGGAAGTTTGTTTGTAAGTAATTCTTTTGTATATATGTATATTTAAACATTTTTAAGTAGCTTTATACCAGCTTCTCTTTAAACATACTTATTAAAAAATATTAAAAAAAAAATAACCACCCTATCTACGAACAATTCATACATAAAATAAATAAAAATGTTATTTACAATTTCCACAACCAGTTACTAAATCATTTAATTTGACCTGCAATGATTTTGAAATAGTAAATAATTGTCTATAAAAATTATTAAATCGTCGGTGAGACTGCAAAACCGCGTAACAGCACTCTACAATACAGCGTATCTACATTTTCGCATATTTACAAAGCGGACAAAGCGTGGTAGCTAGTCTGCTGTAGCACCTTTTTAATTTTTATTGGAGTAGTAGCGTACCAGACGACTGGTGCAAGGTTGTTATCGTGCCGCTTTACAAGGGAAAAGGTTAGCATTAGGACTGTAAGAACTACTGAGTTACTCAACATAGTCGGCAAACTGTATGCAAAGAAATTGATTAAAAAAGTAACGAATGAAACTGAGATGATATGGGATGTGCAAGCAGGATTTAGAATAAGAAGGAGATGTATGGATCAGGTCTTTTCATTACGAGGTATAAACGAAAAATTCTTGGCTAGAAGTTAGAAGGTCTATTGCGCTTTTATAGACTTGGAAAAGGCCTATGACAGAGTGGTAAAGATTGAATTGTGGTCGACATTGTCTATGTAAGTGGTGAGCGGTAGTTTAATATGAGCACTGAAATCACTTTACAAGAATTCCACTGCTTGTGTTAGGATAAACGGAGCTTGCACGGACTGGTTTAACATCGAAAAAGGTGTGAGACAGGGATGTGTGCCTTCGCCATGGCTGTTTAACTTATATATAGACGATTGTTTAAAAAATTTAAAAAATAGTGCTTATGGATTAAAAATAAATTATTTAATCTTTAAATGCCTTCTTTAAGCTGTGAAGTTTTTATTAAGGAAGAAAGAGTGAAACAAGTCAATAATTTTGTATACTTAGGTTCAAAGTTAACGAGAGATGAAAAGTATGACAGTGACATTGAGCGAAGGGTGTTGGCAGAAAACCAGATGAATGGGGCACTGCATAGCTTTATGAACAGCCAAAAAGTGTCAAAAAAGCACGTCTGGCTACATAGAGGTGTGTTGGTTCCTACACTTATGTATGGTAGTGAATGTTGGGTTTGGCAAAAGAAGCATAAAAATAGGATAAATGCTGCGGAGATAAGTAGTCTGAGAAGTATAGCCGGAGTAACTCGGTAAAGAATATTTAAATAAGAGAAGGCTGGAGAGCTTATAAGTTCAAAAGCTCAAGGTCTACTGTGAGACTCCACTGACTGTGTCAGGACTACTCATTAAAAATTCTTCCCTTATTTAGGTCTGTCTGGATATTACCTCCGGTGACACTTAGACCTGTTGGCACATTGTATCTTGCCTATGTGTTTTTGTATCTTTTTACATTGGAGACCCGACCAGCAGACCACTCGGCAAAGACCTCAAAACAGCATAACACACACTGCGCCGCCGCGAGGCACTGGTCCGAAAAAGACAGGCAATTCCCGGGACCTGCACCCAATCTAGTACCTTGTATAAGTTTTGTACTGGGTGGAAACAATGTAGTCACCCAAGAACCGCTTATTCTCCCCAGCGCCCCACAGCAGCACAGCAAGCGCTCCACCGCCCCCGGATCCCCGCCGCACAACCCGCAGGCCAGGCCTCCATTATAAAGTCTTAGCTAATTCCTGTTCATCGGTAACAGTTCTGCCGTCCTTTTATGGCACGGTCCTTTAATGTATTATTTTCCGTGTTTGTTTCCTAGTAGTTTTTGTATATTTTTGAACCTCTTCTTGCAAGTTTGTCTACTTCCTCATTACCTGCAACTTCCTGGCGTCCTGGAACCCGTGATTGCGGTCTACCAGCGTTATCGGTTCTTCTTTGCAGTCAACGAGTATGGGGAAAGGGGTGATCCGGCCCTAAAGTGCCCCCTGCACGGGACTTGGGCTGTATACTACAGGATTACGCCCGGTTTCCTGTAGGTTCCGTTAGCGACGGTGCTTCCCCACCGCTATGCATCCATCAGCACGGGTCGCAAAACACTTTGTATTGGGAGTCTTTTAGTCGCCTTTAACGACAGGCAGACCATACCTGGGATCTTTTCTATTTCCCCCGTATCCCCAGAGAAAAAAAGATTTTGTTACAAAGATGGATAAAGAAATGTTTTATTGGTTTGAACACGTAAAAAGGATGGATAAAGAAAGATTGACGAATCAAATTTATAAGGCGAGTGTAAATGGACGTCAATAGAGGTCGACCTCGGCGAACATATCTCGATCAGATTAACATTGTTTTGAAAAAAGGCCAGGTCAAGAGTACCAACAACCTACGAGCATGTATGAGAACACTGATAAAAGTGGAGGAAGCAAAAGATGTGTGTAAGAACCGTAGCAAGTGGAAGAAAGTGGTCTCTGCCTGCCCCTACGGGAAAAAGGCGTGACTATATGTATGTATGAGTTCTAGTAGGAGCCAATAAACACTCTGAACTCACTGGCGCCAAATCTCAATTTTACGATTTTTGTTGATACGCGGCATTGCAGAGTGCTGTTACGCGACGAAATGCCTTTAACTTTTGTTAATTCGCGTAGAACTAATTCGGTGAGTACCTGGTAAAAGTCCGTACCCGGTATTTAAATATTCCGTACCTTATATTTAGCGAGTACATTATATTTGGTGGGTAACTGTAAGCAGATATATTTAAAATTTTCAAAACCCAAAACCATAAACATGCATGGATTAATTTTCAATATCTCTGCTACCACTGCGAAGTAGCTGACGTGCTCGCTAGCATCTCAGGTAACACGATAGGTATTTTAAAAATTAAGTTATAAATAAAAAAGGTTAAGCTAAATTGACTTTTAATTAATCTATCAGAAAACGATACCAAAACGTCAGGGTTAGGTTTGGCAACTGGCAACGGCAAAATTCCTGTTGCAGTAACAATATTTTTTCGTTAAAATCTAGTGCTAATACTCTTGAGCAGGCCTAGCTTAAACGCAGCCCAACACGGTAATTAAATTGATTTAATATTTTCATGGAAACTTTTGTTTAGCCTCTTCTTCAGGAAAAGGTCGTTTTTATTTTATTTGGGAAAGTTAATTCTAAATAAAACTAGACTTGGGGTTTTGTGTTCTTAATTTCCCAGTTAAATTAAATTTGTGACAGACAGGTCAGTTCACAAGTCTATCTATTCATTTTTCTAAAAAAAAACTACTTAATAAATGCTAAAACACGTAAGGGCGCCAAGTGATTTTATTAAAAATCAATAAAAGTAAGTTAAAATTTAAATTTTTTTTTCTGTACTATTTAATTTAGTACTTGTTAAACGAGCAACGTATTTTTATCGGCTTAGATGCTGCTATTTCTTTTTTTTTTCTTAGCAGCAATTAAAACTAAAAATATAAAAAATATATATATATATATATATATATATATATATATATATATATATATATATATATATATATATATATATATAATATAAAAATTTCAAGTTGAAATCCAATGAAATCAGTTGATTTGTGTTCATCTGATTGAACACAACCAATAAAACCAACACTATACTGAAAACAGATCCCATGGGCTGTTTTCACTTATCATGTTGCTACATGTTGTTTCATTTGATTTTGACATTTCAAATATTTAATATTTTAAAATGTTACGATTTGGTTGTGATACTCTTAAGAATATTAATAAAATTATTGAATCAAATATACCAAAGAATACTGTTAAGAGTAAAAAATTTGTATGAAAAGATGGTACAGAGTTTAAAGAAACTACTGTCAAAACCATGTGGACCCCAACAAGTAGACTTTTACAAAAAAATGTGCTGGTGGATAGGCTAGATTCCGCAACCAAAGTTGAACATTTGGCCACTCTTGTAAGAGATAAATATTATTTTACCCTAGCGGAGTTTATAAATAAACAATGCGAAGCTTTAGACACTATCGGTTATTCGAAAACTCCCAATAAAAAACCGGACAGGTGAAGCACAAATTCATTTCAACAACCTTTACAAAGCTTCGTTTAAGTTCTGCCTTGCTCACTCAATCGAATAATCTCTTCTGTCAGTTTAGTCATGCTGACCATATCGTTTATAAATACTCCACATTTAATGCAAATACCCAAAATAAAAGATTTAATTTAAAGAAAAACATTAAATGGTGCACAAATTGTTTAGGTACCTTTATTGTAGTTCCCATTCATCACAGGAAGTTTAATGCATTTTAAAACCTAATCAGACAATGCAACCTATGTTTTATTTGGAATTAATTGTTTTGCCAAAGCTGTGTTCAAATATACCGTACTTGTTAGGGTTAATAGATTAAGGCATTCAACTATTCAAATTTTAATTTGTGGTATGGGGCAAATAAGTTTCCAGTCATAACAGGGAGTTTAATTTATTTTAAAACTCAAACAGGCAATGCAGTTCACTTTTTATTTGTAATTCATTGTTTTGCCAAAGCTGTGTTCAAATATACCGTACTTAGATATTTTTCCAGATTATTTCAAACACTTTACTATTTTAAAACTTGCTTATCCAAAGTTTTATACTTCCCAGCCTGTCGACATGCTTTTGGGTTTCATTATCTTTAGATCTTTACTTATTAAAATTATTATTAAGGGTCAATACGTCCGCTGACTATCAGAATCGAGAAAAGTAGTCAACTTGCGAAAGGATTTTGGAAGCGATTTTTTTTATTTTTCAGGTGAGTTAATTTCAATAATAACCCAACTGGTTACTAAGGCAGTAGGCTCGTCGCAGGAACCCATAAAAGCAGGATTGACAGTGCAACAGTCAACAGTTTCACTGCAAATTCTAAATGTATGCGTTTTTTACTAAATTGTCTAACTCTTTTGCGACCATCGTGAACCCAAAATGTCAAAATGTCTGTTCGCGTCACTCTCTTACACATTTAAGTTACTTAAAGAATATCATAAGACGAATTAAGATTTCAAGTTAAACATTTATTTTACTATAGCTCTCAATTTTTTGTCATATTCTCAGAAAGTAGGTATTAGTCCAATCTTTATAATTACGCTGTTAAACCGCTGTACGTTTTGAGCATCAGTTCCAATTTCGTAATAAAGTTGTTAAACCGCTGTACGCTTGTTAAATTACATGTGTGCCTATTTTTAAATTATATTCATGTGTTCGCAAAGACTTTATTTTACATCCAAAAAAGCAGGAGTTTATACTTGGAGCAGAAAATGTCGATCGTGAAAACTCGCGGTACTTGCACCAAAACCTACGAGTATTCATCTTATGGTGAGTCCTTTTTTTATTTAAGCCGGTTACATTCTTTTTGTCGATTTGAGCTAGTTTCACCACCTTCTAAATATACAGTCCACACTTTATCTCGGTGATTACGTAATTCTTGAATTTACAACCCTTCAGAATTATCTAACAAGCTACGGAGTTTACAATGGCCAATAGTGCATTTTTTGTGATAACTATTTTCATGCTTTAGAGAAACTTTGTTGTAAAATTCTAAAAACTCAATGGGCCTAAAGACCAGCTATGCAGAGATTTTGAGTTGGTTCTCTGTAAAGGAATAATTGGACCCTTCTATTCAAATGTAGTTTTTGCTTGATTGTGCAAGGTCACTTATTGTAATATTAAAATCTAACCAGGATACAAGTTTAGAAAAGTGTAAAAAAAATATTTAGAAGTTTTTGGGGGTTGTTATCAGAATTTATTGTATGCTTGACCATGCAAGTTCACTTAGTGGTCTTTGAAAGGTAATTATTTCATAATTCTAATGTCCAATTGAGAATTAGAGATAAGTGAAAGCGAATTTTTTTTTTAAATAGTCGCAAAAAGGGTAGACCTATCGTGTGGGCCGCGGACGATTTTGAAGGCTTGTTCCATTCTGTAGCAGTCCTGTAGAAGAAAGATTTTTGATGGAGATTGGTCCTTGTAGTGTCAATTTTAAGAGTAAATGGGTGGGACTGATCAGCGTGCCGAGTTCTTCGGCCGAATGTGGCCAGTGGTGGTACAAGATTTTTTATTTCTTTGGAGCATCTGCTAAGGAAATATCTATAGAGTAATGTCTGGTCTGCAGCTCTTCTTCTATGTTCTTATGGGTGTAGGGTATCTGTAAGAGTTAAGCTATTTATCAACCGAATGGCCCTTTTCTGAATAGAATCTAGAAGACGAAGAAAATGCTTTGATGCTGAACCCCAAATGTGCGAGCAATACTTCAGTAGAGGTCGGATTTGAGCATAGTACGTCGTCACCAGTTGATCAGGATTATAAAACTTTTTAGCTTTTCACGGAAAACCTAGCCTCTGGCTTGCTTACTTTGCGATGTTAGCAACATGTAAGAATAAAACCTGTAACCTGTTTTTGCGATTTCCTAATATTATATTATACTTATCTTATACTGATAAAGTGATATTATGCTTAACAAAACAACTAGAGATCATTTTAAGATCGTACTAAAGTCTTAAAGAGATTGGGCTGAAATTCAGCAGATAGTTTTGAGCATGTTGATCAAAAGTGTTAATAAGTTTCAAGACCGGCTATGCATAGATTTTAAAATTTGAGACCCCAAAGTCGGTCATTCAAAGGTTCTCCGATGAGGGATATTTGGATAACTATTCACAGGTCAACATTTCATTCTGTTAGTATCACCAAACGTAATGGCATTAGACGAGGGTTTTTGGGACCCATCAATCCAAATGTAATTTTTGCTTGATTGTGCAAGGTCACTTATAGGTCATTTCAAGGTCTAATCAGGATAAATGTTTGTTAAGAAATGAGTAAAAAAAAATATTTGGGAGTTTTTTTGGGGTGTTTTAATCATAACTTATTGTATGCTTGACCATGCAAGTTTACTTAAAGGTCTTTGGAAGGTCATATTATTCCATAGGCCATAATTCTAATGTCAAATCGAGAATAAGAGATTAGTGAAAGCGAATAAAACCTTTTAAAGTTTTCGCGATTGCTAAATCTCATATTATACTTTGCTTTAAAAACACCTAAAGATCATTTCAAGATCGTTGTAAAGACCTATAGAGATAATATATCCACGTTTACACGTTTTTGTGAGTATGTGTGCGTAAGCATAAAATATTAAGACGATTAATCCATATAACAGCCACATGCTATGCACTAAAGAAATCAAAGCTAAAATCTCCGGATGCTTTGTAAGGAGATTCGTCACCGGAGGGACCTCACAGGGCAGGGTACTCTCGATCCTACTGTGGAATCTCACACTCAATGAGTTTCTACCACGAATGTAAAACTCCTGCTACAAGATTGTGGCCTACGCTGTAGACCTAGTTTTACCAGTCTCAGGGAAATTCCCGGAGATCTTGTCATAGATTATGTAAAATTCACTTAATGAACTAGTTCATTGGAGCACAGGGTGCGGTCTGGGTGTAAACCCGGAAAAAACAGAAACTAGTACTTTTTACGAGAAGAAACAAAATTCCCGTCAAACTTTTAAACTCTCCAAACGAGCTTGGTACCTGGGCTTGATCATAGACCAAAAGCTGTTGTGGAGGAAGAATATGAAGAAAATGGTAAGGAAAGCCACTATGCTTCCTTAACCTGAAGAGGGGTCATCGGCAAACAATGGGGGTTACAACCCTATTTTTTCAATGGCTCTATGTTACGGTCATAAGACCGATTTCAATGTATGGATCGTTAGTATGGGTCAGCCCTAGAAAAGAAAGTCATCCATACAAAGGGAGGAAAAGTCCAGATATTGGCATGTCTGCTGATGACAGGCTGTCTACAGACCACCCAAACAAAAGCCCCTGGAATAATTTTACATCTACTGCCAGTAGATATTTTTGGGAAAGAATGCGCAGTTAGTGCGGCTCTCAGACTCAATGCTGTGTCCTTATAGACCGAAATGCACTATGGTCACTCTAGAATCCTAAGAGAATACGACCTGTGCACAAAAAACACTGACTACACTAAACCTACCCCTATATTCGAAGGCGACATATCCCTGGAAATTACATCCAGAGAAGATTGAGTCAAAAATCTAGTTAAACCTCAGAGAGCAGTATTTTATACGGACAGCTCTGAACTAGAGGGGAAAATAGGTTGCGGTGTCTTCTCAAAAGACTGCTCACTTATCCTGTCATTTCGTTTGCATTATTACTGTAGTGTGTATCAAGCCGAAATGACAGTCTTTACCGAGGCAGCTGTATGAACACTCCGCAAGGAACAATTCAGCATTATATTTATTCTTTGCAACAGCCACGCTGCTATCAAATCACTGAACTGAGTCTACTTGACCTCTAGGGCAGCGTTGCAATGCCGAGCCGCTCTGAATGAGCTAGCAGCTAAGTTTAGAGTTCACATTATCTGCCTCATCTTAGCAAGGAGTACTGATCACAAATTGCCAGCTCCTCCGGCACGGCAAAGTAATTCAAAGAGCCAACTTTAGGTGGCAAAAAAACCACATGCACATTATCAAAACAGATTTGGCCTAAACTAAATCTACGTCGAACTAATGATGTTTTAACTCTACCCAGGGAGTCCATTGGAAATGCGATCGTGGCCATAACAGGACACTGGGCAGGTGGATCCCATGCAGGGCGCATGGGAATTGTAGAGCTACGACACGACTTCTGTAGAAGCTGTCACGATAAGGAAAAGGAGGAAACAATGGTACATCTCTGCTACTGCCATGTCCTAGGCAGAAAACGGCTTTCTTTACTTTGATGACTTATCTGATCTCAGCTCAGCATTAAACACCTCATACTTTTTAATAAAAGTTCCAACTGGTGTTCACGGTAAAGGGGGAAGGTACTACCTTCCATCACGGTATTACAACGGGATAAAAGGCCTAAGTGGGTTCCCTCCGAACCACCATTTTAACCTAACCTAATCCATAACGTTGCGGTGTGCATATACATAATAAATATGTATACAAAGTGGATCAAAAGTCTGAAAACGGCCAATTATCTCGTAAATTGCTTATATGAATTGTACAAAATTTGGGATAAGTCTATTTTGAGATACCGAGATTCCAGATTTGACATTTGCAATGTTGTCAGATTTGCCGTTTTTCTGATATTATTAGTCACTTTGGTTTTTAAAAACATCGTTTTGAATATTCAGTCATTATTGGAATCTCCTCCTCAATACGAGTTTAGCCATATGTAATACTTATGATTTTATTTAGTCTTTCTCTCATCGGTCCTTCTACCCTCACAAGGGTTTGGTGGCACTATGCACGTTGGTTTTTTTAAAACATCGCTTTGTATATTCATTATCGGAATCTCCTTTTTAATACGAGTTCAGCCATATGTAACACTTATGATTCTAAGTAGTCTCTCTCTCCTCGGTTCTATTACCCTCACAAGGGTTTGCTTTTACCATTTTTATAGCAATTTTCCAGTCCCCTCTGTTCTGGGCTAGTTCTGTGGCCTCGTGCAAAAAGAGTCCAGTCAAGCTTGTGATTCCGTCTACCCATCGGGTTGGATATCTTCCTCGTGACCTTCGTCCGTCGACTTTGCCTTGAACCACCAGTTTTTCTAAAGCATCCGGTCTTCTGGAAACGTGCCCGAAATACCGCACTTTGTTCCGGTTTATTCTTTTGGACAGTCTGTCCTCGATTTTCCTTTCTTTTAGGATCGATACATTGGTGCGGTGCTGCGTCCATGATATTCGGAGCATTCGTCGGTAAACCCACATATTAAATGCATCTTTTTTCTTTCTGTCCTTTTGTCTGATCGACCAGGTTTCAGCCGCGTATGATGCAATTGGGAAAATTAAAGTAGAGACCAGCCTGATTTTCGTAGCATTACTAATTGACGTGTCCTTCCATATGCGTGTCAGTTTAGTTGTGGCCGTTCTTGCTATTGCTAGCCGTCGCCTAATTTCGGCTTCGCTACCTTGTTAGTTGGTGATGAGGGAGCCAAAATAAATAAATTTATCCACCTCTTCGAAACCGGCTAACTGTCGAATATGCAGAGAGTTGTTCGTTTTCCGGTCTACTATCATGACTTTAGTTTTACTGATGTTTAGTTTTAAGCCGTACTCTTTGCTTATATTTCCCAGTCTTGTCATGATCATTTTTAGCTCAAATTTATTTGTCGCCAATATGAGAGTATCATCGGCATTACTTATGCGCCTATGTAGTCTAAAAGGTCTTAAATAAATAAAAAAGTGTGGCAACGCCTAATTGTCCCAATATTTTTTTAAAACAAACTATTTTTAACTACATTTAAACGTAACAATTAAAAAATAACATTTTTAACTAAATTATTATTTAATCAAGTGTTTAAAATGTGCTTAGATAACTGTCCGTTTTCAGACTTCCACTGTCCATTCTGTAGATGAATGTATGTATAGTATTTCCAATCTCAGTTTAAAAAAGATGATTTTTCCTGGGCACTGCGATATTCTGGTAATAAGCGTTTTATTTTATACTGTGTAATACCAATACTTAGCAAAACATATCGGCTACCTCTTTTTATAAGCTACGGGTAGCACAGCTTATATCAACGTCGCTAATACACATTTATCAAATAATCGGTTAACTATCTAGCCTGCAGGTGTTTTATTTTATTTTTGTTTCAAAACATTAGAGCGCGCTGGTTCTCAATAATTTTTTAGGAGGTTTTTATTGTTTGCTTTTTATTTTTTTGCGAAATTTGTAAAATGGCTTTTTAAAAACCGTTTAAAGTAAATGATGAATTCAACAAATTGACGATATTCACATTAATAATGAAATTTTCTGATGATAAATTTGGCATTTGCGAAAATTTCACAGTGTTTTTTCAAATTTGACCTATTATTAATTCTCGGTTCGACATTTGAATGACCACTGTGTTAATGATATACCATATTCAACTTAAGTAACCCCTCAAAGCTAATTGTGTTTTTTTTTAATTTTATTAAAATTATTTATCTTGGTGTTATGATGACCTTAAAATGACCTACAGTGACCTTACCTGGTTAAATGAAGACCTTATTTTAATTCAGCGACATCGTATACCTCCAAGTATATTTTCTACATTTTTCTAATTATTTATTTTGGTTTTATCTTATAGTGACCTTGACCATTTTGATAAAAATCTTAATGTAATGTCAGTTAGTCTGGTAATACTAACAGAATAAAATATTGACCTGTGAATAGTTATCCAAATATCCCTCATCGGAGAACCTTTGAATGACCGACTTTGGGGTCTCAAATCTCAAAATCTATGCATAGCCGGTCTTGAAGCTTATTAACACTTTTAATCAACATGCTCAAAAATATCTGCTGAATTTTAGCCCAATCTCTTTAAGACTTTAGAACGATCTTAAAATGATCTCTAGTTGTTTTGTTAAGCATAATATCAGTTTATAAGTATAATAAGATAAGTATAATATAAGATTAAGCAATCGCAAAAACAGGTTACAGGTTTTATTCTTATATGTTGTTACATCGCAAAGTAAGCAAGCCAGAGGCAGAGGCACATTTGGGATTCAGCATCAAAGCATTTACTCTAAAAATTGACACTACAAGGACCAATCTCCATCAAAAATCTTTCTTTTACAGGACTGCTACAGAATGGAACAAGCCTTCAAAATCAGTTTTTCCAAAGAACTATGACCCGCAACTTATTAAAAATCGGGTCCACAAACATCTCGTTACCATAATCTCTCTTCCTTCTAATAGTCGCAGTGCGGGCCGTCCGCTGCCCACACGATAGGTCTACCCTTTTTGCGACTATTTTCAATAAAAAAAAAAATTTGCTTTCACTTATCTCCAATTCTCAATTGGACATTAGAATTATGGAATAATATTACCTTTCAAAGACCACCAAGTGAACTTGCATGGTCAAGCATACAATAAATTCTGATTACAACCCCCAAAAACTTCTAAATATTTTTTCTACACTTTTCTAAACTTGTATCCTGGTTAGACTTTGATATGACATATAAGTGACCTTGCACAATCAAGCAAAAACTACATTTGAATTGAAGGGTCCAGAAAATTCCTGTATAATACCATTACGTCTGGTGATTCTAACAGAATAAAATGTTGACCTGTGAATAGTTATCCAATTATTCCTCCTCGGAGAACCGTTGAATAAAATCCCAAAATCTATGCATAGCCAGTCTTATAACAAGTTAAAAGTTTTTTTAATTATTATGAACAATAATTATTTTTTTAGCAATAATATTGAATTGTTATAAAAAATGCTTGATTATAACTTACAATAATTTTTTACTGTTATAGCGTTTTTAATTATGCATCGAATGCAATTGGTCCCACGTTAATATCATTTTTTGTTATTGAGATAATCGAGATAAAAAATAATTCCGAAAGGTTACCATGTTTTTCAGATTTTTTATTCTACATAAAAAACAGTTTGACCGATTTTTCTGAAAATCTAATCAGTTCTAAGTTACGTAATTATGCGTCGAACGAAATTAGTCCCACGTCGATATCTTTTTTTAACTTTCGAGATAATCGAGGCGAAAAATAATTCCAAACGCACATACGAACATACGTACATAGACACACACAGACATCCACTTAAAAACTATGGTATTCGACTCTGGGGGTCTTGAAATGTGGACATATGTTAAAATTGGGGATTCGTAAAATCGAACCCATTACTGCGAAGTTAAAAATTTAGGAAATTCTGGTATGAAATTATGATGGGTCTTTCCTATACACAAAATTTTTTTAGCCCACCCACTTCCAAAATATCACCTCTAAGAGGAAATCTAAACAACTTAATCCAATAACCAGATGTGGCCTGAAGGTTTTACCAAAGAAAACATTTCCATTCTAGTACATTCTTTGACACGTGATGATCATAACAACAATAGGGAACGCGTTTGTCAAAATTCGGGATTCGCAAAATCGGACCCATTACTATAACTTCCCTCTGGGAAGTTAAAAAGTCAGGTTTTTATTCAATAACCGAAACTGGAGAATATCTCTTTCAAAGAAGGTGCGCCAACTCCATTTTTAAATTTACGTCCATAATTTAAAATGCCCGCGGGATATTTGCAGGATCCGTCTGAACACTTCTTTCACATTTTTATCAACGGTTTTAATGAAGAAAACGTGTATAAAATCTAAAAGAAGTATTTTTTGTTTAAAACTTTTAAATGGAACACAGAAAGGTGACAATTTGTTGGTTTTATTAAGGTTTAAAAGATAAACATAATAATTATTATAAGCAATTTTTAAATGAGTTATATAAAGCTTTACCTATTTATTATATAAAGAGCGAAATTCTTTAGTAGGAAAAAATGTCTTAACTGTAAAATTGTTTTTAAAATGACTAACTACTTCTTAAAAAGAAAAATTATTAAAATTTCTTTACCTATAATGTATTTGCATTCCCAAGAATTAAGATAATAACACATATATTTTTGCAATTTTTAAGTGGGTACTGGCTTTTTGTGGAATAAGTTAAAGAGGAAATTTTTTGGTATTAAGTATTGTTACGATTTTTTAAGGCCCGTGTCTGTCGACCTTGCCTAGAAGCGACAGCGCATCGACCACAATTAGGGTGGATACACAATGAGCTGCTGGAAGACAATGAATGATTCTCGAAAAGTCCAAAAGAGTACATAGAGGCATCGATTTATCGGAAACTCGCGTTCCTTCTAAAAATACTTGATAAAGTAAGAAATAAAATTTAATTGCAGTAGAGTTTTGGAATACTTAAAAGAAGTAGAAAAAAATTAAGAAAGGTTATAAACTAATTAAAAATCCTCTCATGACGGAAAAAGAATTCCCTACTCCAATTAACTTAACAAGCAAAGATTAATACTAACTAATTCATTGAAGATTTCCAGTTCTTCAAATAAGTCAAGTCTTAAGTAGTTTTTATTATTTATAATATGTAGGTAAGATTTTTAAATTTTTGTTCAGGCTAAAATTGTGATTATTGAATTTTAGTTGATATCAGAATGCATATTTATCAGTCTTTTTTAGATTCTCATTTATACGTGTGTTTAGAGGTCCACCGATATAGGAGGCAGAACAATCAGAACAGTGAAGCTTATATACACCGCTCTTTTTTTATTGATTTATCGATTTTGTCTTTAGAATTAACTAAAAAATTGTTAGAGGAACTAAACTAAATTTTATACCAGTCAACCATATGGACAAGCAATTGGTTATCCTTTATTTTATTTTTCAGCCGACATCTTTATGGGTAATTTAGAGAATTTATTCATTATTAATAAAATTAAAAATATTTCTAAATAGTTATGTACACGATTGTTTGGTCTTTATTAAAGAAAATAAAAATGAAAGCAATATACTGAATTCCTTAACAACATAAATTAAAATTCACCCTGGACATTGAATTGGATAATTAAATAATTTTTTTTTTATTTAACTATAGGTAACCAAAATCAACGATAAATAGGACTTTTTAATTAATAGAAAACCCATCTAGACTTACCACATCATCCTCTTTAACTTTAACCATCCCATACAACACAAAATAACTTTCTTAAATTGTTTTATTAACAGATTGCCAAATACCTCCCTAAGTTCAGGTAATTTTAACAATAAAATTGATATAATTAAACAGATTGGTGTCAACAATTATTACTATCATTAACAAACTAATTCTGAAATTTAAATCCCGCAAGGACAGCAAGCTAGGCCTTTATTACCATTCCTCTTGACAACTTAGCTCCAGTTAAATATTTTTCTTTGCCCTTTCTTGATATCAAAATATGCAATGATATTTCCAAATTTATAAATAAAACTATTCCTGTTATACAAATTTTATTTGGTTTTTCTAACATTTTGAGTAAATATCTAGTTAATTCTAAAGACAAAATCGATAAATTAATTGTTTTGATTGTTTTGCCTCCTATATCGGTCGCACTTGTAAACCTCTTAATACACGTATAAATTGACATCTAAAAAAGCCTGATGAATCTGCATTCGGACATCACCTGTAATTCAATAGTCATAATTTTAGCCCAAACAAAAATTAAAAATCTTACATATCATAAGCAATAAAAACTACTTGATACTCGACTTATTTAAAGAACTGGAAGTCTCCAAAGATTAGCTAGCAATAATCTTTGCTTGAACACCAAAGTTAATTGGAGCAGGAATTTTTTTCCTTTATAAAAGAATTATTAATTAATTACAACCTTACTTAATTTTTCTTCTAACTTTTTTTAGTCTTTCAAAACTCTACTGAAATTTGATTTAATTTCTTACTTCATCAAGTTGTTACCATCACCTTTCAAGTTGACTTTTGACAATTGACACATAAGTTGTCATTTAACAATTACATTTCCACATGGTCTTTGATATCTTCAACATGCTTTATTTGTTGAACCTAAACATATGTTATATTTATAAAAATGTCTTCATTTATTGTAACTCTTCATGTTACCTGACTAAGTAAGTACTCCTAACTATTTTTCCAAATTTTACAAACTATATGTTAAAAAGTCGAAAGCACTTTGCTATAAAACATTTAAATATATACATACTTAATACAAAAATTTTCCTCTTCAATTTTTAATTTGACTCGATGGATTCGGAAGAAAACCACTACAAATATATCAACAAACTCTAAATCACCCCCTTAGTGCAACAACTAGATATCTTAAAAATAATAGCGTTAAAAATATGTAAATAAAAGATTCAAATCGTAGAAAATTTACTCCTGTTAATGTTGGGTTTGACAGAGGAAGCTTGAGAATAATGCTGCGGAGATGAGTAGTACAAAAAGTATAGTCGGAGTGGCTCGGTTAAATAAAGTAAAAAATAGTGAAATAAGGGTGTAAAATAAGATGTGGTTACAAAGATAGATAAAGAAATGCTTAAATAGTTTAAACACGTAGAGAGGATGGATGAAGAAAGATTAACGAAACAGATTTATAAGGCGAGTGTAAATGGGCAAGTCGGTAGAAGTCGACTTCGGCGAACATATCTCGATCAGATGGACATTGTTTTAAAGGAAAGCCAGGTGCCAGGTCAAGAGTATCATTAGTCGACGAGCATATATGAGAGCACTGATAAAAATAGAAGAAGCGAGAGATGTTCGTAAGAAGGAAGTGATCTCTGACTACCACTCTGGGAAAAAGGCGTAACTATATGTATGCATGTATGTAATGAACTAGGTACATTTATAATGATCTATACCGGGTGTTTTAAAAACAGGTGACTCCGCCTCTAGAATAGGTAAAAAACTAAAAAATAAATGGGGTTTGCTTTGTAAAAAAATTTCGTAACGCCATCCGTAATCAAGATATAGGTCGTTAAAGAAAAATATATGTACACATCTATTACGAATTTACCGAAACTACTGGAAACATTGTACTGAAATTTTATACGAATATGTTTAAGAAGCTTATTATCTTGAATATAGATGGCGTTACGAATATTTTTTACAAAGCAAACACCAATTATATTTTAGTTTTCTACCTATCCTAAAGACGGGTTTACCTTTTTTGAAGCATCATTACTTTATACCAGCATCGGTTATTACTTTATAATTTTCAAATCAAAATATTTTGAAAACGATACACAGTATCGAGTTTTACCAATAGTACCGTTTTGATTTATAAATCTAACCTTAAAAAAGTTATGTTCAATACTAATTGGTTCGAACTGTGTAACTAGTGCTCTCTATGAGAGTCAGATATAAAAACAAATTCATGGTATGTATCAGCTTCTATAACATATTTGTTTAAAATTTTATTACAATGTTTCCAGTAGCTTCGGCAAAATCGTAATAAATGTGTATAATTTTTTTTTCTTTAACGCCCTTTATCTTGAATACGGATGGCGTTACGTCCTAAAAACGGGGTCACCTTTTTTAAACACCCTGTATGTTTGCACATTACTTTTGTAAGAAAAAAATTAAAAAACACGCCCTTGCTGTTACCTTTTTTGTTTGGTTCTCTAAAAAAACAAGTAAAAATGTATGGAGCATTCTGTAAGTAGTACTACCTCGCAATATGCGTGCGCGAATTTGCGAAATGTCGACCGAACGCGCCATGTTCTTCACTTATCTGTAACATTTATTTATAGAAAGATTTAAATTTATATTGTTATATTAACTGATTTTTCATAAACTGTCTGTCAACGCGAAGGCAAGCAGCAGGAAGAAGTAAAGTAAGAAGATGTCAATAGTTAGTTTTAGTAATAGCCACGCTGATGTGAGCTTTTCTATTGGTTCGATTGTGACTTTTATGTATAATTGGTTGCTATAGCACGCGTCTATCGGCTGTAATAATGAGGTTTTTAAATCAAGGAATGGATTGAAGAAACATTCCACAGTTAAAAATAACGGAATTTTCAACAATGTGCCTTAAAAATATTTCATCTAATATGCCTAAATATACAACAATATACAACGTTGCACTTTCAACTTTAAAGTTATTTAAGAGCGCTATCCTTTGTCAAAACAAAACAATTGTGTTTGTTTTATGTAATCAATTTTTCACTTTTTTTCATACTTTTTAATGTTTATTGTACTCATGAATTGCTCTTGTTGTATTTGAAAGTGTTATCGGTTAAATCTCGAATACTTCTGAATACTTATTGACCTTCATCAATTGACACCAGGTTATGAATCTATTGTATTAAAATTTAAATTTTGCTCTTGATTTCTCTGGTAGGAGATTTAAAGTTACATTTTTTGCAATTTCTGCTACATCAGGAGGTGTGTTCGATAATTCACTATCACTAGTTTCCATGATAAAAGAATAAGTAAGAGATAAACAAGCGTTTTTAAAATATTTTCGCGCTAGAGCGGCAAAGCTGTCACAAAATGACGTTTGCCGGAAAACGTCAACTTTGCGTTGAAATTTGAAAGCGTCAAAGGCTACTTTGCTAAGCAGTTATAGAAAAATATTCTTTTTAACAAAATATCTAATAAAAATATTTAATTTTGTGTATTTAAAATACCAATAACTTGCTGTTCATTTAACTTAACAGTGTTTTAAAACAAATTTATTTAATTTTTTTTATTCAAATACTAAATATAATATTTTTGTTTCAGGTAAGCATTTATTTACATAGTACACTCGGTAAGTAAAAATTTAAAATTAATGCAAAATATTTAAAATAAAACATACATTATCTTCACCATAACAAATAATTAAAAATTAAGAATTGTATGTTATTGTATGTACTACAAAACTCTACCACTAAAAATATGCAATGAGTCAAAATTTGCTTTGAAACTGTACGCTGTTTTTGCATGTGGCATTCCTGCATCCAATTTGTCAGACCAATATAGGGTGTTGTGCCGCTTAACATACCCGTTTAAATAAAACGTTGTCTCATCCGAAAATAAAACGGCATCAATGACATTGTTATTTGAATTTAATTTGTAATCGTTTTGGTTCATCATGTACTCGCGGAATTCGGTTATGTAATCACATTCATCTTCAGCCAACTCATGGATGAGACGTACTTTATAGGGATGGTATTTGCTTTAAAAAATATTTAATACTAAAAACTTTCCAACAAAAACTTTCCGTTCGTTTACTGCCGACAAAATAACATCTTATTAAATATTTGCATAAAGTGGAGGTCTACCTTTCTTCGGTACATACCCAACGTGACCTAATTCCTTTTTTTTGCTTTTCTACTGACTTGTCCATTCACACTTGCCTTATAAATTTGTTTCGTCAATATTTCTTTATCCATCCTTTCTACGTGTCCAAACCATCTAAGCATTTCTTTGTCTATCTTTGTAACTACATTTTCTTTTACACTACAACGTTCTCTATCTCACTATTCTTTAGTAGACTAAGTTTAGTTATTTGATAACAACCTGGCTGTCGCAAGGAATGGATATCTCGCTGAATTTTGTTCGTTGCGAAGTGTCCATATAGTTGCCTTGGTAATAGTTTTCATTAAGTCTTGATACACACTACAATAATCAGGCCAACGAAACGACAGGCTAAGTGAGGGGGTCTTCTGAGAACCGCAACCTACTCTCCCCTCTAGTTTAGAACCGTCCGAATAAAATACGGATGTGTGTAAAAACCGTAGTAAGTGAAAGTGGTGTCTCTGCCTACCACTGCGGGTAAAATGTGTGACTATATTCAACAATAACAATTCTGTACAAATATAGTCCTACCGTTCTCTTACAAATACGTTAATAATATTCGTGAAATAATTGTAACAACATTCTTTGTTGCTTCGCATCTTTTTGGCCTGTATAGTCATAATACTTAAACCTTACGAAACGTCAAATATGCAATAATTTTTTGATTGGTAAATAAATGATATCTCAAAACGTAAACGCTTTATAGTAATATTTTTTTAAAAATACCCAAAATTATACTGGTTAAATAATATTTATATTTTATTAATTATTTATTTTAATAATGTTAAACATTGAAAATTAATTAAAAGGGTTATAAAAACCATTAGGCATCTTTAATGTTGATTTTATTTTTTAGAGTGAAGATAAAATAAATAATAAATATTGTGTATTGACATTGTTCAAAAGATATAAAGATTCAAGCCTTTTGTTAATTATTATTGTTTTATCTAATAGAAAATTAACAAATAAATAAAATAAAAATATTAAAAGTGAAAAATTTGCAAAAAGAAGGTGAAAAAAAGGAATTCGTAGGTAAATTAATCGAAAAATTTGACAGTTTAGATGAAGTATGTGAGGTTAAAGAGCTATGGAAGCCATTTAAGAATGAAATCGTAAATTTTGCTATAAAAGTGTTTGGGGAAAGTTAAAGTAGTAAAGAATGCAAGAAAAATATGTTTGCAAAGGTTTAAAAAGCAGTGTCAAAATATACTAAAGCCTGGTTGGATTGGTTAGCTGCAAAAAACGCAAAAGGCAAAGATTAAGGTTGAAAGGAAGGCAAAAAATGAGTAGAAAAGGATAAAAAGTGTTGCAAAAAAAAATGCAAAAAAGAAGGTAAATGTTAAAGATAAATTTGATAAGAGGTTATCTGACGACTCTGGAAACATTAAATTTTGTCCTAAAAAACAGCCAGAGCTAAAAATGCGGCCTTGACCTGTCCTTTCTTTAAAACAATGTTGATCTGATCTAGATATGTTCGCCTTATAAATTTGTTTCCTTAATCTTCCTTTATCCATCCTTTCTACGTGTCCAAACCATCTAATCATTCCTTTATCTATATTTGTAACCACATCTTCTTTTACACCACAGCGTTCTCTTATCTCACTATTCGTTACTTTATCCAACCGAGTCACTCCGGCTATACAATTCTCAGACTACTTATCTCCGCAGAATTAATCCTATTTTCATGCCTCTTCTGCCAAACCCAACATTCACTACCATACATAAGTGTAATAATAATAATAATAATACATGTAAAATCACAAATTTTAAAAAAGTTATTTTTGTTTTAATTAAAATTTTTCTAATAATACTTTTTTAAATTAACTAGTCAAACATTGTTTTCTTATTGGCATCGTACAAACACGAATTATTTTTTTATACCAAAACCACACATGAACAAAACTAATACTAGTAAAAGCAATTTGTTGAAAGAACAAAAAATTAGCAGTGATAAAGTCGCTGACAGTAAAATAGCCAACTTTCGATAAAAACTATTATTAAAAATATTAGTTAAAAACTTTGCTGTTGTCACACATTTGGTAATTCTGAAATAATAACAATTAATAACAAAAGTACTTGAAATAATATAGCTTGAAGCTCTAAAATTTAAATCTGTGTTTTGTTAAGTAATTTTAGTAGTAACATCAAGTGTAACCCTTTTTTTATTTCGAATATATAAAAACCAAAATTTTATATGTCGTATTCATGGTTGTCTATAATAGGGAACGCTTAAATTTGGTAAGTAAATCATACTTGAAAGTTATGACAAAAATTATTATCGACATTTTTTTTAATGCTTTAATTGATAGGAATAATTAAATAATGCATAAATGACACACTTTCAAAAGTATAAAACGATACAAAATAAACAGATAAGTACTTATATATTTTTAATTTCATGCCAAGCCAACTTCGAATTTTTCAATTATACTTACATACATAAAGTCACGCCTTTTTTCCATAGGGGTAGATTGTAGATTGTAGGGTGGGTCGTGAAGGTCATGCTGCCTCTCAAGCACTTCGACCTATCAGATCTTTTGTGCATAACCCTTAACCTATTCAAGGCCCGGGATTCCGAGGCTTCGAGTAAAGTTCATCAGTTTCCTGGGGGCTAAGTTTCTGATATCGAAGGGCTTTAGGAAGGCCCGTCCCAGAAACTTGAGCCTCTTGCAGAAAAGCGCTGGGCAATCGCAAAGCAAATGTTCTGCAGTTTCAGCGAAGTTTTCGCAGTAGCGGCAACTATCACTTTCTGTTTTGCCCATCTTTTTCAGGTGGTACCTTAGAGGGCAGTGTCCAGTGAGAAGTCCCGTCACCAGTTTCAAGTCTTTCTTGTCCAATTCGAAAAGCTGTTTAGCTTTCCTTAGCGAAATACTTACTAGCCTTTTCGCTTGCCTTTATCCTGGCACTTTATGCCAGTGAGATTTCATTTCATCTGTTTCCCAGCGTCAAACCTCTTCTTTTAAGGGGGCTTTGGAAAGTCCACAGAAGGGTTCTGGGCCGGAAAATTTTGTATTTGCCCCTTTTTGGCAAGGCAATCTGCTTCTTCGTTGCCTTTAACTCCCTTGTGACCTGGAACCCACATCAGAGTAACCTGATTGTTTGCTGCCAGTTGTCTCAGGGACTGTTTATAGTCCCAAGTCAGCTTAGACTCACAAGTGTATGACTTCAGAGCTTTTAGTGCTGCTTGGCTATCTGATAAAAATATAGATTTCTGCCCTTCGGGTGTTTCTTTCGATGTACTCCTGGGAACATGTCTCAATGGCATGTAATTCTGCTTGAAATATGGTTGGGGTGTTACCAAGGGGTTTTAAGAGCCTAAAAACAAAATCGTACCTAACTGGCATGATATCTGTCGGCTTAGACATGGATTCTAGGGAAATATTTTCTAAAATCTTCAAAAGTCCATTCCGATTTTTTGCTCTAAGATTTGTTGTCTGGCTCAGTCTGAAGGCACTGATTGCTGCTTCTTTCATTACACATAAGTGCAATGGTGGAAGGTTCAGCATTACCTCACGGCTGCAGTAGGGCACGTGAATGTTGCCCCTGTGATTCCCAGACAAGCTAGCGCTGCACTTTCTACAGCTTGACTTGTGCCAAAATTTGTTGCATTTTTGGCCACCATATCAATGAAGCATAGGTGACCATTGGCTTAATGATCGTTTGGTATGACCAGTAGATCATTTTTGGTTTCCGACCCCATGTCTTGCCAAAGACTCTGCGGCATGTCCAGCTTGCCTCTATAGCTCTGGAAAGAATGTTGTTGAGTTGGCTGTTCCATGTCAGTTTTTGGTCGATTATTAAGCCCAAATATTTAACTTCTTTGGAAAAAGTAAGCTGAGTTCCATTCAGAGTTGGGGCTTTAAGTTCGTACTTTCGCCTCCTAGTGAATGGAACCAGCACTGTTTTGCTAGGATTGACATTAAGTCCTTCCTTTGCGCACCAGCTTCTGATTGTGTTTAGGGCTACTTGCATGCGATTGGAAATTACTTCATCATGTTTGCCCCTAATGGTGACGACTAGGTCATCGGCGTAACCTTGAGTCGTAAAACCAGAGTCGTGTAGCTTAACTATCAGGTTGTCTACAACCAGCGACCACAGCAAAGGCGATAGAACTCCCCCTTGGGGACATCTTGACTGTCTCTCCCCCAAGAGTCACCACAATAATTCTGCTTTTCATCATAGATTGTATCCATTTGATCAGTGAGGCGTTTATATTTCTTTCCCTTAGTGATCTAGTTATGGAGGCATGCGAGGTATTGTCAAAAGCACCCTCTATGTCGATAAATGCACAAAGAGCCATTTCTTTTTCCGCGTATGTCTTTTCAATGCTTTCAACTAGGCACTGTAGAGCATTTATCGTGGATTTACCTGCTTGATAAGCAAACTGTTTCTTGTGGAGCGGTCTCAACTCAAGGAGTTCGCTTCTGATGTAACAGTCTATTATTTTCTCCATTGCTTTTAGGAGAAAGAAGGTAAGACTGATGGGGCGGTAAGACTTTGGTTCGTCCATTGGACTTCTCCCAGTCTTTGGTATAAACGCCACCACAGCTTCTCTCCAAGCTTGTGGTATATAACCGAAGATAAAGCTGGCGTTGAATAACCTTTTCAAAGAAGGCTCTAGTATTTCAAGGCCTTGTTGAAGTAAGGCGGGAAATATTTTGTCCTTTCCCGGCGACTTAAATGGTTTAAAGTTTTTGATAGCCCATTTGATTCTTTGTGTAATAAAGATTTTTTCAGGCAGGCTTTTGCTGGATCTGTTGGGGTTGTGAACAACCCCTTCCAGATGAGCACATTGCTGTTCGTTCTCCACAACCTGTTTGGAACCAGGAAAGTGTATCTATAGAAAAACACTTAAGCCTTCCTTAGGGTTATCAGTGTATCCCCCGTTCGGCTTTTTAATCAGACCGATGCCGTTGGAGTGTTTTTTTAAAAGTACTTTTTGAAGACGTTGTGCTGGGGCCAGTTCGCTGATCCATTTGCACATTTGCCTCTATGTTATTCTTTTCGATTTTTTGATTTCTTTATTGTACTCAGAAAGAGCTGTTTTGTAGTCTTTCCAGTGTCCCAGACTCTTAGCTCTATTGTAAAGTCTTCTGACTTTTCTCCGGAGTTTTTCTAGTTCCTTATTCCACCAAGGCACGTCCCTAGTAGTAGCCTTTTGTTTTTCAGGATAGCCGAGTTCATATGCTTTTATTATAGCATTTTGAAGTTGTCTGGAGGCTGTGTCGAGTTCCTCTATTGATTTGATGGGTATGTGCTAGTTCTCCGTCTGCCTTCTGAGATACTCTTTGTAAGCCTCCCAGTTGGTTAACTTTGGTACCCTGTATTCCTCGAAATGTGTTTCCGACGTCTTCAAGTAAAACCTTATGTGTTGATGATCTGACATTGAAGAATCATCAGAGACATGCCAGTTATGGATGTGGTTTAATATAAATGGATCCGCGAGAGTCAAATCAAGAACCTCTTTCCTAATTGCATTTATAAAGGTGGGTTTATTTCCATTGTTAATAATGTCTATGTTGTTAGCCGACAAATATTCCAGAAGATACTCACCCCGTACGTTTGTGTCTGCGCTTTCCCATATCAAGTGGTGGGCGTTTGCATCGCACCATAGAATGAAATGCCTGTTACCTTTTTTGCACTATCTAATGAGGCTTTGAACTTCCTCTGGTAGAGGGTGCATTATTGAGTCCCCTGGGAAGTAGGCCGAGGCAAAAACCACCTGCCTCTTGCCTGCTGCAGTTGGCACTTCCACTATGGTGGTTGCCAAATCTCCAGGGATGAGCTTTGGAAGAGGAAAAAATTTAATATTAGGTGCGAGCAATACGGCTGCTCGTGGTTTTTCGTGAGAAGTACAGTAAAGTAACTTACACGATCTAATGTTGAGTCCTTTTACCCGTCCTCTATTTATCCAGGGCTCTTGGAGTAGCCCTACCTGGGTGATGTCTTCAATAAACCTCCTTCTAAGCACACTCGTGGCTGCTTTTGAGTGTTGGAGGTTTACCTGTAGGCAGTTGAGCTTTTGGCTTATTCTGGAGGTTTGGGTGGGCTTTTTCCTTCCCCTTTTCCTTACCCCCGCCGGATCTATCTGATTTCCTAGGCATCTTCTTACCTTCGGTCACCTTCTTGTTCGGATTTGCAGTTTTCCCAGATCTTTTGGCAGCCTTTTCGGTCTGCTTCTAGGTACTGACCGAATTTGTTTTGGTACCTGAGGTACCAGGTTCTGAGTCAAGTGTGGCCGATTTGGGTTTGCCACCCCTTGCCCTGAGGGTTGTGTGACCAAACTTGTAATTGATCACAAACCCACTTTTTCTTAACTTTTCGGCTGATTGAATATTAACCGAAATTGTAAGAAGTTGTAGAGGGCCTTCTGATGTTCTCCTTAGTACCCTCCAGGTTGTTGCTTTGAGGCTTTCGTTCTATTCTCTATTAAACCAAGGATTCTTTCCGTGGAATATCCCTGTCTGCCTGGTAGGTACGCCACCAAGATTTCATTGTGAGGCATTGCTGCCTCCTCAACGACCCTCAGCATTGCACCCTTCCAGGGTGTTATAACCCCAATGATATCTTTCAGCTACTACACGGTGGCGTTATCGGCACACATTAGGGCTAACCAACCAGGTCTATTATGGGAGCTATGAAAGTAAGGCTTTATGAAGGCTCTTTTCTCTCAGCTCGATTATTTTGTCCAGAATTGCCTCTTTTACGGCTTCAATTTGTTCCGTTGTCAGGAGCATCTCCGGATAGTTGGTCTGCAGAATGCCCACTTTTACACCTCCAGTCATTTGACTGAAAGTTGGTTTGGTGGATAATGAGGCACTGCTGCCTCTGTCCGCCTCTTTTAGTCTTTTGGTCAGTTGACCGTCGGGAGTATTTTCCTCTGACCGGACTCTTTTCAGCCCTTTGTTATCGGTTTGCTTCCTCAATGGTTCAACCTCTTTTATTTTGGCCTCTTCTACTGGGAGTCATTGTTTGACTTTCTGGCAGCTCCGCAGAGTCTGATTCTTTCCTTTTCTTTCAAGAGAAAACTTTTGGGGATTTTTTAGTCTCCTCGTCACTGCCGGATTTGAGCAGGTCAGCTTTGGATTCAGGACATTCAACGTCCTGTGTGATGCTGCCCGTATCCATGAGGATTTCATCCTCTATGTTTTTTGGGGAGTTTTCCTTACCCTGGTTTTTTTCTCTTGTATCCATATATGTTTCCACGAGAAGCTAGGGAAAGACGGTCACCTACGACAGAGTCCCGCATGCCGCAAGAAGGCAAGTGATACCGAGGGGCGCCAGATACCCCGGAGTTCGCATAATCGCAACTAGTCCAGCCACTAGCCATGCAGTATTCGGCTTATGCTGTTCTACCTTGTACTTGGGGAGATTTTTATTGTAGTTCTCTTCTACTCGGCCGGCTGGTTAAGGCAAGCCCCCACGCATCACCAGCTGTTGCTGGTTGTCAGCGCGGTCTATACCAGGCAGGTTTCCACGGAGAGTCCCAGTCCTCCGGCGCATCTGAAATGTTTCGGATATGACACCCAGTTACATTTTCGAAACCCCGGATAACAGTTTCCCTCCTCCACGCTGTAGTTCCTGATATTTGCTTTGGGGTGACATTCGGTTAGAAAATAGTAGAACCACAAGTGATCCTGCTATTTTCGTATCCAGCGGTGCTACGTGAAAGCAGTCACCCGATAGCTGGTTTTACCCATTGTTCCATGGCCCCAACCTATAGGCATACAATAAATTACAAATCACAAGCTTAGCAGTGAGACAATGGCCAAAAGCAACCAACCCCGCCTTTCCATAGTGGTAGGCAGAGACCAATTCCTTTCACTTGCTACGGTTCTTACACACATCTTTTGCTTCCTCTACTTTTATCAGTGCTCTCATACATGCTCGTCGGTTGTTGGTATTCTTGACCTTGCCTTTCTTTAAAACAATGTTGATCTAAACAAGATATGTTCTCCAAGGTCGACCTTTACCGACTTGTCCATTCACACTCGCCTTATAAATTTGTTTTGTCAATCTTCCTTCATCCATCCTTACTATGTGTCCAAATTAACAAAGCATTCCTTTAGCTATCTTTGTAACCACATCTTCTTTTACACCACAGCGTTCTCTTATCTTACTATTCTTTACTTTATCCAACCGAGTCACTCCGGCTATACTTCTCAGACTACTCATCTCCGCAGCATTAATCCTATTTTCATGCTTCTTCTGCCAAACCCAACATTTTCTACCATACGTAAGTGTAGGAACCAACACACCTCTATGCACCGCCAGACGTGCCTTTTTTGACACTTTCTGGCTATTCATAAAGCTATTTAGTGCCCCATTCATTTGTTATCCTGCCAACACCCTTTGCTTAATGTCACTGTCATACTTTCCATCTCTAGTATGAAAGATATACCTTGTGAAAGTGTGGAACAGTATAAAATAAAGGAAATCTGCAGTGTATGACAGGATTACGGTTAAAATGCTGAATGCTGGACAGGGCGTAATAGCTAATCAGTTGTACCGCCTTTTTAACCTTTGCTGAAGAAGCGAAAGCGTACTAGGAGACTAGTGCAAGTCCGTGTTCGCGGCAGGATTGCAAAAACTACAAATGTAGTATGTTATATAACATCGCCGGCAAACTGTGTGCAAAGGAATTGATTAAAAGAGTGACGTATAAAACTGATCAGAAGATATGGTATTTAAAAGCGGAATTAAAAAGAGAGAGAGGATATGTATGGTTTAGGTTTTCTTCATACGAGGCAGGTAGTCAAAATATCCCTGTGGTTTTGTAGACTTGGAAAACAGAGCGGTAGTTTGGTACGGGTGTTGAAATCACTTTTCGAGGATTCCACTGCTTGTATTACGAAAAGAAGCATACGTAGGCTGGTTTAAAATCAAAAAAGGTGTTAGACAGGGATGTATGGCTTTGTCATTGCCTCTTTTATGCCGATAATCGGGTCATATTAGCATTATCTAAGGTGGAGTTTCAGGCAATGGTTAAAATTGTGCATATTGCCCTAAAAATCAAAGTTATAAAAGTGAATGTAAGCAAGATAAAAGTTATGGTTTTAAAAAGAGAATAAAGCATGATAAACTGCAAGGTGCTAATTAAATGAGAAAGAGTAAAAGAGTTTAAGATGAGGGAACGCTGTAATGTGTTAACAATCATTGATAAAGGAATGCTTAGACTGTTTGTACACGTAAAAAGAATGGATGAAAGAATATTGACGAAACAAATTTATAAGCCGAGTGTGAATGATTCGGTTAAGATTAACCTGTGCGAAAGTATCTCGATTAGATCAAAATTGTTTTAAAGAATACCAGTAACCGACGAGCTAATAAAAATAGAAGAATTGAAAGTGGTCTTTGCTACGCAATGTAAAATTCTTATTGCAAATCTTAATTATCTTTTTCTAACCTTCGTCGGCTATTCACTGTCTTATATTTTTAGATTACCATTATGTTATGTTATTTTTTTTTATAAAATAATAAATAAAATTAAATTATTTTTATTGCCTTTTTTTTATGCGATTATTTGGTTGCAATAAACGTCACGTCACTATTTTTTCTTTAAATTCTCTCCTCAGTTTCCTTTCCTGAGTTAACTGAATCAATTATTAAACCAACTACAATATTTTCTAAACTCAGACTTTAATAAGAAATTAACAATATTTTTTAACTGACGTTTTATTTATTAAAAAAGTGTCTTTAAATTTGCTAATCCATTAGTAAATTAGGTTGTTATTTACAAAAAAAACTTAAGGACAACCAAAAAAACTTGCGATTTAAAAATCTGTTTATGAACAATAATATTATAAAAAAATATAAAAAAAGGCAAAAATAATGTAGTATTCAAAGCGAAAGTTTGAAAAAAATAAAACATAAAGTGTTCAAATATCGAACATGTAATGGCTTATTGATAAAGTTACAAAACTTCAGATAATTTAAAACTTTTAAAAAGCATTTGCAAAATAACAACATCGCGCGAAAGTATTGTATAACGCAGGAGGTTGTCCTATTTATTTCTTTAGTTAAACTTGACAGTAAAAAGTTTGGAAAAGTCACAGTATTATATTTCCAATTTCTTTTTTCGTGAAATTTGGTGAAGCAAAATTTATTTTATTTATTTATAGAGTGGTAACAGGTGAAAATATTTTTTGCAATAAAACAAAATTACATAAGTACGTGTTTTAAAGTAAAAATAATAGGTATCTTCACAAAATTTGTTTTAAATACAACCTACATATTTTTTTCACATTATAAGGAGTTTTTATTACAATTCAAGTCATTTTATATTTAAATAGTAATATTAGTGAGTTTTTGTTTAAGTATTTTACAAGAATGTTAATGTTTGTTCATAAATATTGAAATTTATTTTGTTGCAATGATTATTAAACAAAAAATTTTGTTAAAAGAATCGTTGTTCCGTTTTCTTAAGATTTACTTTTTAAGCCGCGTTGGGTACTTTTTGGTAGGAGAAAATCTTATGGGTTCGCGTCAACGACATGCGACATGCTCATGACTGGCGCACGCACAGCAGCCGTGTGTTTTTTTGCCAACACCCTACGCTCAATGTCACTGTCATACTTTCCATCTCTTGTAAACGTTGAACTCAAGTACAAAAATTCATATACTTGTTCCGCTCTTTCTTCCTTAATCGAAACTTCACAGTTTGTCATGCTTTCTTCTCTTTCAAAAACATTTCTTTCGTTTTGCTTACATTTATTTTCATTTCTTTGATTTTCAGGACATTATGCATAACATTAACCAACGCCTGCAACTCCTCTTCAGATGAGGCTAATATGACTTGATCATCGGCGTAAAGAAGGCATTTGACGATCAAATCATTCATTTTTAAACCATACGAACTCTCTTTTAAATATTTTAAACAATCGTCTATGTGGTCATGCGAAACCAAACATCTCTGTCTCACACCTTATTCGATGTTAAACCAGTCCGTGCAAGCTCCGTTTATCCTGACCCAAGCGATGAAATCCTCGAAAAGTGATTTCAGTGCTCGTATTAAACTACCACTCACCCCATATATAGACAATGTCGACCACAATTCACTTCTCATCACTGTGTCATAGGCCTTTTCCAAGTCTATAAAAGCGCAATAGATCTGACTTTTAGCCAAGAATTTTTCGACTATACCTCGTAATGAAAAGACCTGATCCATACATCTTCTTTCTCTTTTAAATCCTGCTTGAACATCCCATATTATCTTCTTAGTTTTATGTGTTACTCCTTTAATCAATATCTTTGCATACAGTTTGCCGACTATGCTGAGTAAACTAATACCTCGGTAGTTCTTACAGCCTTGCTGCAAACCTTGTAAAGCGGCACGATAACGGCCTTGCACCAGTCCTCTGGTACGCTACTACTCTTCCAAGAAAGATTAAAAACGCGGTACAGCAGACTAGCTACCACATTTTGTCCAGCCTTCAGCATTTTAACTGTTATTCTGTCGTACCCAGCAGCTTTACCCAATTTTATAGTGTTCAACGCTTCCACAACTTCTGTCGTACTAATTTTACTTTTATTGCAACTTTCACTAATGTCTTTGAATGGGGCCTATACTTGTGTATCCTCTTTCTCAAATAAAATTTCGAAGTATTCCTTTCATCTCTTTAATACGCATTTCTCTCCTTTTATCATACTACCATCTTGGTTTCTGATTCTTTCTAGTTGCGAGGTAGTATTTTTACCACACCGACTTTTATATAATAAACACATTATTTTTTAGCTTTTCATTGGAATTATTCGTATAATTTTTTTTTAAACCACCAGTGTATTAAATCGAACAAAAAAAAATTATTTAACTCGGTCAAGCCGTTTTTAAGTTCAAGGGAGACTAACAAACGGCGATTTATTTTTATATTTTGCCGGGTGTATCATTCATAATGAAAAATAATTAAACTGAAGAATTTTGGGGTCAAAATAATAAGATTTAACCCAATTCACTCAAACGAAATGTTTTTTCTGTCTAGGTTATATGCTGTTTTATTTAATATTTTAAAAATGTTTTTTCCCATTACTTTTAAACCGAACTTTATTATATTTGTCAAAATGTAAAGACAATGCATACCACACTTCTTCTTCCTAATCATAACATCTTTGCAGATGTGTTGTGACTCATATTAACGAGGTTCAATGTTTTGAATGGCTCTCTTGATTGCATCTCGCCTATTATCTCGATTAGATGACATGTGAGCCGCTTGTGAAAGAGTAGCATCTAATAATTTTTTGGTAACATCCACCCATCGATTTGATGGTCGCCCACGCCTTCTGTTTCCTTCAGGTTTTTACTCCGACTGATGTGTCCGAAAAATGTAAGAATTCGAGAGTACACGATACACGATACACGTTTTGACGGACGTATTTCTTGTAAAACCGAAGCATTTGTTCTATGTGCGGTCCAGGACACTCTCAACATTCGTCGCCACGCCTACATCTCAAATGCATCAATCCGACGACGATCTACTTTTTTGACAGTCCAAGATTCTGAAGCATATAGAAGGACCGAAAAGACCAAGGTACTCACTAGATTGATTTTAGTTTGTTTTGTGATATTTCGATTCCTCCATACTTTATTTAACTGTGTCATTGCTGACCTAGAAAGCTGAATACGCCGTCTTATTTCGCCATCACATCCCCCAGTATTTTCTATTAGGGCTCCAAGATAGACGAAACAGCTTCACAGTGTCCAATAGTACGAGTTTCAGGGTAGTTATTATGTTCTCTATCAATGATCATAATTTTGGTTTTATTATAATTTATGTTTAGACCGTAAAGAGCACTGACATCTTCAAGTCTTATCAGGAGTTCTAGAATTTTTTTCTGGGAGGCAGCTATCAAGGTTGTATCATCGGCAAACCTTAAGTTAGACAATTTTGTGCTGCCAATATTTACTCCACCCTGCCAGTCCTCTGGAACCTCTCATAATAAATTCGCTATAGATATTAAGAAAGAAGCGGCGAGAGAACATAGCCCTGTCTCACACCCTTGCATGTGGCACCTTCATCAGACAAGCATTTATTAACCCTAACCCGTGCAGAATTGTTATCATATAATTGTTGTATCAGATACACTAGATGGTCTGGGACACCCATTGACAACATAATAGACCAGAGCTTCTCCCATTTTACGTTATCAAAAGCTTTGCTATAATCGACAAAACATAAATACGTAGGAATATAGAACTCTCTCGACTTCTCAATAATTTGTCTAATATTCAGAATTTGCTCCCTAGTGCCTCTTCCCCTTGTGAATCCAGCTTGTTCAGGGGATATTTGCCATAGAGGGTAGTGTTCCAAACGGGATCAAAGCATATGCAGAAAAACCTTGCTGGTATGAGATGTCAAGGCAAGTAATCTGTAATTATCACAGTTATTGGTGTCACCTTTTTTATGAAGTGGAACATAAACCAGTCTTCCATATTACCTGACATAACTGATGTATTATTCTTAAGCCTTTTTGTCCCATGGATCTTAGTGCCTCGGCTGTTATAGCATCAATTCCAGGAGACTTATAAGATTTCAATTTGTTTATGGCAGCTTGAACCTCCAAAATCAGAATATCCGGTTCAAATTGGGTGATGTTGTTTTCGCGAATCTTGAGATAGTCATTGTCAGTATAAAGATCCAGACAATACTGATGCCAGACCACAATCACCTGATCTAGATCAGCAGCCACGTTTCCCTCACTGTCTCTAACTGTCCAATTCTTTGGTTTAAATTTATGGGTAAGAAGTTTGATTTTCTGAAACAAGTCTCTGAAAGTATTACAGTTGAAATGAGATTGTATTCCTCTACATATTTCTTGGATGTAATTGTTTTTGTCTCTTCGGCACAGCCTTTGAATTTGCCTTGTATACTCATTATATTTGGTTACTTTGTCGTTTGCATGTAAATTCGAATCTTTCAATGATCTTCGTTGTTCTTTCACATAAAGGGTTTGTGGGTCCATCCATGGTTGTCTTGGAATAGAGTTTCGTACACCTTAAGTTTGAATGATAACATCTTCTGAATGATTGCCACACAACATCTGGATTTATGGGAGCTGGATTCAGTAATACCACATCATCTGCTATATTTTGTCTAACCTGGGTCTGGTAGGATGCTGCATCAGTAATCTTGGGTAGTGTTTTATGTATGGTTCTCTGACATTTTTTAAAAGATTGCTTAAATATGTACACAAGGAGTTAATGGTCGGAGCCGCAATCTGAGCCTGGTAACGTTTTACACAACCTTATGGATGATCTCCAACGATTTTTGATCATAATATAATCAATCTGATTCCGATATTTACCATCTGGTGATATCCAAGTGTAAAGACGACGAAGGTGTTGCGAAAACATGGTGTTGCTTATGGAAAATCCATTCTCTAAACCAAACTGAATTAAACGGTCTCCTCTAGAATTACGTTCACCAATTCCAAATATGCCCACTGTTTGCCTTATATGATCATTCAGTACTGTGTTCCCAACCTTGGAGTTAAAATCTCTCATCAAAATAGTGATCCCCCTATTCGAAATGGCTCGCAAAACATGTTCCAGATTCCCATAGAATGTTTCTACAACATCATCTGATGCGGTAAATTTTGGGGCATAGACCTGCACTTAATGAACTATTGTCGGCCTAGCATTAAGTCGAAGTGTTATTATTCGATCATTGATCGTATTATAACCCCATATAGTGTTCGAAAATTCTTTAGCTACCCAGAAACCAACATTACCCGAATAACAAATAAAGTTTCCTTCAGAAGACGTAAAATGTCCACTTCCATTGTAGTGCATTTCGGAAAGTCCTGCAAAAGCAATTTTAGCAGCACACAAGGATCTCAATTTCCAACTTACCCGGCTTCAGAAGGCCCTTTTAAATTCCATGTTGCAAGACGTGTTTTATGGCGGTTTCTTAAATCCACACTAGTATCAGATTTCGCCCAGGGAGCCTGGTGGGCCATCTCCCTACGCCCGGTCGCCAATTTTACAATGTTTTCCCCAGACGAAGAACAGCGCCGGCTGCCATCCGGAGAATAAAGCTTTTCCGAGGCCTCACTATTGTCACTCATCACATGGTTCTCATGGGAAAATAATCAGGTGGTTTCCCGTTGCCTGCCTGATTCTATGCCGTTGACCATATTAGTTGGTTCATCCGCATTCGGGGGCGGTTTTTCACCCCCAGGACAAGAGAATGCCCTTCTTACTCCGAAGAGATAAGTTTGTTGCTTATCCCGGCAACAACTCGATCCCTCTCTGCGTTAGCCACCTTTCTGATGTTTCCATACTCTACCACAGGGAGGTGCAGATTAGGGATTTTCCCTTCATCAGATTGAAGACCGTAGGGCGTTACTTTAATCCTCCAGTACTTTAGTAGTAGTAGTTTAGTAGTAGTACCACACTAAATTATGGTAAATAAACGTTTTTGGCTACTACCATAGGCGTTTGACTCTTCCTAAATTTTACGCTACTGGCGGAATTGTACTTTTACCACATTTTTTTTATTCTCTAATACTTTATGTGTAAATAACATAGGTATTTTGTTTTTTTAATATATTTAAAGTTAATTAAATTATTTTTATTATGGCGATGTTTTTAGATCATAACTTTGCAATTATCACTCAAATTAACCTTTAAAATTGATTTTTGCTTCAATAAATAATATGAACAAAAAATAAAAATACTAAATGAAAAGTTTAAAGGAAGCCAATTTTAGACAACGATTAAATAACAATGGAAGACTGGTATCATATTATTTATTGTGACAAAAATGTGAAAAAGATTTTTTAAAAATTACATTTTAGTAAAATTGTCTGTCAATTTTTTTTTTTAAAAATTAATTTTAAAATATCATTTGCCTAATAAATGCAAACCTTTAACCTAAAAACACCGCTATGATAAATACACATTTAAATTGTGCAACGTTATGTTTAACTTTAAATATTTCGCAAGATAATGACTTTATCTTTACGAAGGTAGGGTATGTTATTTACACAGAAAGTATTGGAGAATAAAAAAATTGTGCTAAATGACAATTTCTTTAGTAGCGTAGAATTTAGGCAGAGTCAAGCTCTGACTTGCCCCTGCCGAATGTCTCTGGTAGAAACCAAAAATGTTTATTTACCATAATTTAGCAAAGTTTGCAGTGTCTACACTTTCTACCAAATATAATAAAGATAAGTCAAACAGTTTAAAAGTAATGGGAAAAAATCATTTTTAAATTTTTAAATAAAACTCAGACAGGTGACACATTTTATCCAAGTGAATTGGGTAAAATCTTGTTGTATTGAACCCAAGATTCTTTACTTTAATTATTTTCCATTAATATTGATACACCCTGTAAATAAATTAATTCACTTAGACTACTTTTACGTGTGCATATTTTAAATAAAAATGTTTAACTTTGAACGGCCCCCCTACATTTTGTATGCTTTAAACGTGTTTTGTTATTACTTTTTCTCGTATCTCTTTCACAAGAACGAATACTATTCTTTTTTGTAAATAAAAACGAAAACATATTAATCTTTCCCGTTGACTTCGACAACAACATAGTCAACCTCAAAATTGTTTTATTCGATGGTTGGAAATCCGTATCTCCTGCCAAAGTTTAACCGAAATCATTGGCAGACTTGAAGCGGAAACGTTAAGGTGAGCTTCAACAATGGTTCTAAATCTTCTGAGTTACACTCCGCTGCATCCTTTAAATTATTGTCGCAGTCTGTGGGGCGATGGTTAGTTTGATTCTTCGATTTAGTATTTTGGGAGAATGGGATTTGAATTTATTAAATTATATAAATTATTTGTTTTTAAAATTGTTAATCAAAATACAACAAAATTTATTAGTTCATTGAAATTTTTTAAGTTACAAATTGTCTTCTTTCTTTTAACATAAGGTCAACAAAAACCGATAACAAATAATGTAAAAATATTGCTGTAACACCTACATTGATTACTGTTATATTTCGTAATACAGCACCCAACCGGTAAAGAATACGTTTTCAAAAAGATCCTAAAGAAATAAATACTTTAAAAATGCCTATTTATTCGTATACAGATAAAGAAAAAGTTTAGCGGAATACAGAAATTTTAATGCAAAATCTTGGGAACTAAAATTAGCAGACCAAAGCTACTAAATAACAGACTCACCCAAAGCTCAGTCCTTGCCCAATTGTTATTTAGCTTATATATAGCGGATATGCCAGACACAATATCCAGAAAATTTGCAACAAGCAGCACTGCAGTAGAAACCATCGAGACAATACTATCGTCTGACTTGAATTCTATCAGCAAATATTTTCAGAACTAGTGACTCCAACCGAACATGAGCAAAACTGAGGTTTGTTGCTTCCACCTCAACAATAAACTGGCCAATAGGAAATTGGATATATACCTTAACGGCCGCGTCCTATGCCACAATGGAGCTCCAAAGTACCTGGGAATTATTTTTGATAGATTTCTGACTTTCAAGAGGCACCTCACGAACACCTCGGCAAAAATCAAAACCCGCAACAATAATATCCAAAAGCTGACTGGAATAACCTCTGCGGCAACACTAGGTGCTTAGCTTTAGGCCTTGTATATCCTACTGCCGAATATAAAGCCCCAGTGTGGGTTAACAGCGCACACACTCACTTGGTTGACAGGCAGCGCAATAATACCATGCGACTAATATCAGGGAAAATTAGGAGCACCCCAACACAATGACTTCCCGTGCTAAGCCACATCCCACTTCTACCCCTAAGAAGATCAAACGCCTTATGCAGAGAGTTCAGAAAGATCATGGGAAATCCGCAGCTCCCACTGCACCAATACTTTCCAAGTCTTATGAACAAATTGAAGTCTAGACACCCTCCTGTTTCAACGGAGGACAACTTCAACGTTACTCAGGATTGGAGACGAGAGTGGGAACTGTTCGCCAGCCCAGAACAAAAAGGCCTACCGTGCATCGAGAATCAGAGAATCAGAGAGTAAAGACAGCCAACCACATCACCAGATATGCCACGATGGAAGCAGGTGTACCGCAAGGAGCGGTCCTTTCCATCTTCCTTTACACAATATACACCAGTGACGTACCGGAAATAAACAGAACCAAACTGTCACTCTACGCCGACGACACCGCAATTGCCGCTAGGAGCACACAACCCAGGTTGTTTGAAAAATATTTACAAAAGGAGGTAAACCAACTAGAAGGTTGGTGCTTTAAATGGAAGATCAAAATTAACGCGAAAAATTCGCAGGCAATGCTCTTTGGGAAAAAAAGAGGACAATCTACAAGAAACATTCAATTTGAAAACTAAGTCATTCCGTGGACGAAATTAGCCAAATAACTCGGAGGTCACCTAGATAAACGCCTATTATTAGATCTTTTTTTTTTATGTTCTGGTTCCCACGAAAAGGGATATCCTGTAATGTTCAGAGAACATCGTGGGAACCAAGGGAAAGAAGGTAGGAGTTGGTGTTCTTCTTAAATTTCTGGAGGTTGTATGCCTCGGGGAACACCTCCCTATGCAATGAGTTCCAAAGCCTCGCAATTCGTTGGATGAATGAGTCTTTGTAAAGTGATGTTCTGCAGGTCTCCAAAGTGAAAGCGAAAGCGGATCATACAGGGTATTAAAGAAAATGGTGGGAATTTTGAACATTTACTTTAAAGTTTTTTATTTTAAATTGTTATTGTTATACATTTTAAAAAAAATATATTATATAAAATTTAAATTCATTGAACTTTTAAGAAGCAAATAACTTGATAACCGATCAAGCTACATAAATCAAACAGGAGTACAAGTATTTTTAATCGCAATTGATCTATCAATATCAAATAACCCTTGTCTATTAATTTTAATCTCATTAGCAATGCTAAATTAGGGTTCATAATAGCAATCCTCATGCCAAAAAACGTAAAATTGCCAATTTTAACATAAAAATTGTAAAAACATGAACAATTATTGCGAAAATCAAAATCCATATTTAATTTTTATATACCTGGTATCTCGGGAACTAGCAATATTTTTATGAGGCATGTCGGGAAAAATCATGCAATATTAGGTCAATAATCTACAACTCAGAAATTGGACATTCTTAATTAATCACCCTGCATAATGGCTGATCAACTGTTAGCTATAAAGTGATATATTATTAATTTTTGTAAACTTGTTTTCAATGAATGTGTTTATCTGCATAAAAATATTCGTAATAGGTAACTTTATTTTTATTTAAATTATTATTTTTTTTGTCAATATTTTCTTAATTATATTAACACCAGTATTTTTAATCTTTAATACATTATTTGGCAAAACTTATCCCACGCATAGGTTTACCTTCTGTGGCAATCCCATATTTATTCTACAGGATAATTGATTAGTGTGATAAAGCTCAGTAGCTATGTTATCATAAGAGATACCAAAAACAAATTGTGTTTTAAAAATTGTAGGCAGCTTTAAACTATATATTAAAGATCAAAGTTACCCTGTATCTTAGCTGTTATAACCAATTTCATGTGGAAATCTTGACAAATTTAACGCCCTGATAATTAGAAAAAAAAAGAATAATAATCTATTGCAGCCAAAGTTTATTTAATGATCGTCAAAGTTTATTAATACAAATGAATTTTTGATTATTTATTTAGTCGAAGGCAAAGGGGATAAAATGTAAATACTATTAAAAACGGCTCGCATTAAGCCAATGTTTGGGCAGGCCAACATCTGCCACAGGTATAATATATTTACTAAACCAACTTAAAATATAGCATATTTTACAAATATTTAGTATTATCGGATTACCGGTAGAAACTCGGTTACCAGTATTTAATTGTACATTTAAGAAGTACAAAAGTTAATTCCCCTAATATTTTATTTTAGGTAACGAATTTTATTTTATAAGGGACTTCTTGTTGGGAAATAAAGAATGAATAAGGAAGGTAGGTAAGTTATCCAAACAAATTTCACTAATTAACTAAACTATTAAGCTTTAATTTGGCTTGTTGATTCATTTTTGTTAGACTTTTGTTGGATTTCTAGAAAAATAATTAGTAATCCTGGGTTATTATTATAGTGGGTACCGGCATTAAAATCGAATAGTACTGATTGTAATATCAAGTAGTGTATGTATACCTAATTGACCGCAAAAAATTCCGGGACATGTTTTAGATGTAGTAATATTGAGTATACACGCTTATTTTACTACTACCAGTTTTATCTATATCTAAGTGTGTGTGTAATGCGATAGGTATTGGTGAAACAAAATTAATCTTACTTTTAAAAAGTCTAAAAAAAGGAAATAGTGAACAAAAAGTTGAAAAATATAAACCCCGCCGACATCCAAAGACTGTTGACTTTCCCGAAGCTTACAAATTTAAAATTCGCGACATTGTATACAAAATGCGTCTCTTTAGATTTTATATAAGAAAAAGTAAAAACAATTTTTTTTTTAAATTTCTAGAAGAAGGCTTTGAAGAATTTTAAGACATATAGGGTTTAAGTTTAAAAATAAAGACAATTAAAGGGCTTTGTGTGAAAAAGCTAGAGTCGTGCACAAAAGAATTAAATTTTTAAGAAATTATTCTCACTGTAAACAAGAATGCTCTTTATTTGTTTATCTGGACAAAACTTGGACTTTTGCTAAAGGTAAAACAAAAAAAATTTGGCAGGATGATAACATAAAGTCTAAAAAACACACTGACGGTAAAAAAAAAGACACATTATTGTTCATGCAGGTGAAAAGCATGGTTTTTTTTGATGGGGCGGATCTTTTATTTTCGTCAAAATCAAAATCAGCCGATTATTCTGACAATATGGATACAGATATGTTTGTAAATGGTTTAAAAAAAAACTATTACCATCAATTACCAACGCTAAAAGGCGCGAAAAAGAAAAAAATTACAAAGCAGATCGTGTGCTAAGACTTGCCTTATCATTGCCAATTTAATCCCATTTAGTATATTTGGGGAATATGCAAAACTTACTATGACAATCACGTTGGATCTAATGGTTACAGCGATAAGGCTTTTTAAAAACCTGGCAACAAGCACTTAATGCTGCCACTCCTGAAATTTAGGAAAAATGTAAAAATTTAATAGAGGAATCGTGGGGTCATAAAAACCGCATTAAAGCAGTTAATCCTGTTATTATTTACAATCTGAATGAGAATAGCGACGACAGTGATTCCGATTTTAATGACTATAAATCTGATGCTTAATAATACTGTAAGTACTACATAATTAAACATATTGTAAGATATATTTGGATCCACGTTGTATGTAAGGTTCATCGGTGGAGTCATAAACGAGGGTTACTCGAACAGAAAGATCTGTTTTGCAGGGTACCTAAAATAGAAAGACGAGCAGGGGTGCGGGATATGGCAGGTAGTTTCGCAGTCTTAAGTACGCGACTGAAGTGTAAAGACGCATTTTATAATAGATTGATAAAATAGGATATTATTTTTTACAATATTTATTAAATTTGTACCGATAATCTATTTTTGTTGCATTCTCTTTTAACATAATTAAATTTGAGCCTATTTCTAACCAAAAACTCATCGAGAGCTACATCAACAATTTCAGTTTAAAATAAAGCAAAAAATAAAAATAAAAAAATAAAATAAAATAAAATAAAATAAAATAAAATAAAATAAAATAAAATAAAATAAAATAAAATATAATAAAATAAAATAAAATAAAATAAAATAAAATAAAATAAAATAAAATAAAATAAAATAAAATAAAATAAAATAAAAAAATAAAATAAAATAAAATAAAATAAAAAACAAAAGCATAATAATAAACAAAAAATTTTCGAATCTCAACACAGTGCGCCCATTCAGTGGATGCCTCGGTGACTAATCCGATACCGTCGTAAAATGAGCTACAAATCACTTTCTTGTGTGTAGTTAGCACCCTTAAAAAAAGTTATATTTTTTAGTGAAAGTTTATTGCTTAAAAAATAACCTCATTTATCGATATAAAGTATAAAGTTTGTTTTTAACTCATTCAACTGAAATTCTCAAATTGAACAACTTTAATTGGAATGTGCGGAGTGTGTGTAATTAATGAAATTTTCAAATAAAAAATAAAACAAAACATTCGTAATAAATCAGCTTCGCTTTGGTAAAATGAGGTATACAATAAGGTGAAATGTTTGTTCGGAAAAAGTTTTATTAGGTACATTAGTTGTTTCATTATAAGAAAGTTTAATAAGTTTTCTGGGTTAAATAGCACAATATGAGTGTTTCTACATTTTTAAAATGATTAATACTTTTCAAATCAATAAAAAGCATATTAAAATTTGAAAAAAATAAGTACCGCAACTGGGATATTAACATTTTAAATAACTTTTGTTAAATTATGTTCACGATAAAAATAATCAAATATAATTTAAAAAGATAGCAGCACGTCATTATCTACCTTATTTAGGTACCTAAAAATGTAACCGAAAACTTCCTCTACAATCTTAAAACTGTTGAAAATCTCTAGAGGGTAACGGAATATTGGTTTCCTTGTACGGTAGGAACCTGGTGTGTTTCGCTTGCACCCACAAAAACATAATTTGGGCACCATGATATACGAGTATACAGGGTGATTCATACCTATTGGGACATAGGCTAAGGGCGGGTGATTTGTACCCAAATATGACCCGCCCATATGCGGGCACTCGTCAACGATTCTTTTACGTAAATCTTCCAACGACGCTGTGTGTTTTACAGGTTTTGCTTTACAGATGTCCCTACAAATAAAATCAAGTGGCGATAAATCTGGCGATCATGAAGCCCATTTAATGCTGCTTTTTTTCCCAATCCCATGCCGTGAAAACCGTCGGTCTAAATACTGACGAACAATCTCCGCATAATGCGGAGGAGCACCGTCCTGTTGAAAATAAAAATGATCTTCGTCATACTGTGGATTATTTTTAAAAGAGTGTCCCCCTTTAATCAAAAATAGACGGATCTGAGCGTTTTTCTAAAATGTTTCTCTAAATGGCTTTATTTCGTTTTCGGTTGGCCTCCTGTAATTCAACACCATACATTAAATTTAAACTTATGCTGAAAATGTTTATCTTTAATAGCATGCGAGTTTTCTTTTTCCCAGTAATGGCTGTTTCAGCAATTAAAAACTCCTCGTCTAGTAAAAGTCGATTTATCGGTAAACATAATATTCTTAATAAAATTTTGGTCATCATTATGCTTGTTGAGAATACGTTGGCAGAAGCAAATTTTAAACGGTAGTGAAGTAATATGGTTTCGTCATATTTTCTAATTAAAATCACCAAAAAGTTTCGTCAAAAAAACTTACCAGTCGATTTCATCATCAGGAATCATTCATATGCTGCCCCCTATAAAAAAATGAAACATGGTTGGTTGACTCAATAACTGACTCTGAATTTATTAATATACAAGAATTCAATGTTTTTCGTTCTGACAGACAATACCACCTAACTAATAATGCTAGGGGCGGGGGTTGTATGCTAGCGGTGCGAAAAGAATTTTTAGTATCTGCTAATGAGATAAATACACGCGATCTACTTCCTGACTTGCCTACAATAGATATGATCTCAGTAACGTTAAAATACAATAATGAATACTTAATGATTGTAAATTTATACATTCCTCCTCAAGTCCCTCCCAGTGATTTAGACATACTCTTTGACAGAATCTCCTCCTTGCACACCTTATATGAAAATTAATTATTAGTTGTTGGTGACTTTAATATATCTGAATATGCAGTATCTAAATCTTCTCAATTTCTAAATGCTTCTAGGAGAGTACAGTCTCTAATCAACTTTCAAAATTTTTACAATCTTTCCCAATTTAATGAAGTGTTAAACAGCAACAATCGTCTTCTCGACTTAGTTCTATGTAATGTTGACGAGTGTAAAGTGGAAAAAGCACTAGACATACTACTTCCAGAAAATATTCACCATCCTTCTCTGACAATTGATTTACCTATTAAATATAAAAACTTCCTACCCCCTCAATCAGGCACAGGTTATAATTTCAAAAAGGCCAATCTCCCAGCTCTGTACCAATCTATACTAGATATTGATTGGACTATCTCAAACTCCTGCGCTAATGTTGAAGACAGCATAAATCTCGTTTACGGAAAACTTAATAATTCTTTTGAACTATATGTTCCCAAAAAAAGGTTCATTAAAAAACAATATCCGCATTGGTACAACTATGATATCATTAAAAATCTTAGAATTAAACATAAATTATTCAAAAAATATAAACTTACTCGAAACCCTCAGGTTTATCATGACTTTTCGAGATGTAGATCAAAAGTAAAATTAAAAATTAAAACAGCATGTGAACATTTTGTTAAAAAATCAGAGGAAAACATTTTGCTTGAACCTAAATCATTCTGAAACTTTATTAACAGTAAAAAAGGCGTATCATCGACAATTCCGAATACTATGTTCTTCAATAATATAAAACTAGACAACGTTCAGGATATAGTTAATGGTTTTGGTACGTTTTTCTCAAGCAATTATACGATTTCCAATGGTAATAATTATCATAATGATCCGACTAATTATGTTATAAATATTACTAGTGTCTCTGAGAAAGAAGTTTTGGCTGCCTTAAAAAAATTGAAACCAAAAACCACTGCCGGAATAGACGGTATACCTGCCTACCTAATCAAAGACTGCCGCCAAGCTTTGGCTCAGCCATTAACAGTTATATTCAACCTCATTTTAAAAAATTTCAATTTTCCAGATAAATGGAAGGCCTCATATATATGTCCTATTTTCAAAAAGGGTAATAAGAATGATATAACCAACTATAGGCCAATAACTATTTTGAATAACTTTTCTAAGGTGTTTGAAATAGCAATACATGAATATCTCTCCAATAAGGTTAAACATATTATCTTACCAAACCAACATGGTTTTATGTCGGGTAGGTCAACTATCACCAATTTACGCAATTCATTGCAGAGACGTTAGATGAAAGAAGTCAGGTAGATGTAGTCTACACTGACTTCTCCAAGGCGTTTGATAGAATTAATCACAATATTTTACTTGTTAAATTGGACACACTACGATTTCATCCAATACTGATAAATCTCCTTAAATCATATTTATCGGATCGACCGCAATTTGTAAAATGTCTTGGTTATAATTCAACGGTTTTTTATCAAACCTCTGGAGTGCCTCAGGAGTCTGTCTTGGGGCCACTTCTTTTTATTTTATATATTAATGACATTCTGTCTAAAATTGACGTAAAAGCTTTGTTGTATGCTGACGATCTCAAATTAATTCACAGAATCGATTCTATCCATGATTGCATTAAACTCCAAAAAAATGTCGAACTACTAAATGACTGGTGTGTAGAAAATGAGTTGTACCTAAATGTCAGTAAGTGCAGTGTCATGTCTTTTTGCAGGAAGGAGTTAGGCATTGTGTTTCAATATAATTTAGATAACTCGGTATTGGTACGACCTGACCTAATTAAAGATCTTGGTGTTTATTACGATCCTAAACTAACTTTCACTGCGCATATTGATAAAATCACTGCAAGCGCTTATCGCATTCTCGGATTCGTAATTAGAAACATGAGACTATTTAAATGTTTTACTACAATGAATTTACTGTTTTCTGCATTTATACGGACCAAACTGGAATATGTTAGTGTTATATGGCCTATTTATAATATACACATCTTTACAATCGAACGTATCCAGAGGCGCTTCTTTAAGTCAGCATGTTTCATTCTGGATGGTTTGTATCCGGAGCGGAATATATCGCAACAGTACTTTTATGATCGATTTGGTGCACACAGTCTGCTGAGAAGGCGGTCAATGTACTCTGTATTATTTTTACATAAAATAAATAAATAAAAATGTAAAATATTATTCCTTGTCTAAAGTTATGCCTCTCTGTCGATTATAATAACAATTGGTAAATTAACAGTAAAATTATTAGTAAAAAATGAAAACAAAATTTCAGATTTAACGTCCTGTATCTTTTTTCACAGCAATATTTTATTAAGGCATATTTGGATTTATCTTCAAATTTTAGTCCAAATCAACCGCCCTTTGCCTATGTTCCGATAGTTAAAAATCAACCTGTATAGTTTTTTCTTCGAAAGCCTAATTAATAGATTTTGTAGATTGTATATTGTAGGGGGAGGGGGTTGTGAAGGCTATGCAGCCTTTTAAGCACCTCGACCTATCAGATTTTTGTGCATAACCCTTAATTTATTCGAGTCTCGGGATTCCGAGACTTCGTACAAAATGTTAGAGTACCCTGGCGCGAACAACAGGATGACCCTACTAGGGTACATGGGCACCAGGAGGTGAAGGGAAACGAAAAAGCCGACACCCTTGGAAAATATGGGGCTGAATCTGCGTTCACTGAACCAGAACCGGTTTTTGGAGTCACCACAAGTGCCGCCAAAACAATTATTTCGGACTGGGTTGACAGGGTTGACTCACTCAAAGGCATTTTTATCTAAACCCTTGAGAAACACAACTAAGCAGATCCTAGAATGGAGCAGAAAGGACCTGCGAATTCTAACGGGACTGCTTTAAGGACACCTCGAAAGGATAGGTCCGAACCAACAAACGGATTGTCGGTTTTGCTGCGTGGAAGACGAAACTGTTGAACATATACTAAGTTCATGCCCCGCCGTGGGAAGAATAAGGTTCAGCATATTTGGTTACACCAACCTAGAACCTACCGATTTTAAATAAATCTCATCCTATACAACCATGAACTTCGTGAGAAGGGCTGTATTGTGCTCTGAACCGTAACCTCTAGGGGTGAGCCACAATAGATCTACTAAAGGTCGCAGTGGAGGGGCTACCACGCCCCACTCACATGATACCTAACCTAACCTAGTAAAAAATGAAAACAAAATTTCAGATTTAACGCACTGTATCTTTTTTCACAGCAATATTTTATTAAGGCATATTTGGTCCTATCTTTAGTTTTAGCGAAGTTCTTGCAGTAGCGGCAACTATTACTCTCTGTTTTGCCTATCTTTTTTAGGTGATACCTCAGAGGGCATTGTCCAGTAAGTCCTGTCACCAGTTTCAAGTCCTTCTTGTCCAACTCGAGAAGCTGTTTGGCTTTTCTTGGCGAGTGACTTACTAACCTTCTCGCCTATCTTTGTCCTGGCACTTTATTCCAGTGGGATTTCATTTTATCTGTTTCCCAGCGTCAAATCCGCAGAAGGGTTCTGGGCTGGAAAATGGTTTATTTGCTTCTTCCTTGGCAAGGCAGTGCTTCCTCGTTGCCTTTAACTCCCCTGTGACCTGGAACCCACAAGCCTAATTAATAACCCCTATAAAAAAAATAAAAAAAAATCAGGTAGGACTGTAATGGCCACACTTAAGATATGGTAGTTTCCAAAAAAAAAGTGGTAAAAAAATACTTTTAATTATCTTAAAGGTTTGTATGGAACTTACTTTATTAAATAATTCTTTAAATTACGACACTTCTAGTGAAACGATAATAGTGCTTAATGCACACTTTGCACTTGCAGATTTGATTGACCTGAAAATATTGAGTGTCATAATTATGTACAGTTAATAAAATATTAAGTTTAATCTAGTTTTACAACCGGATATACAATATCTATATTTGGTGTCTTCGAACTATACCTTTCCCGAAAGATTTAAAAAAAATATGTTTTTATAAATTTTTTTAAACATAATACTACAAATAATATACCAATATAAGTATACAATATTATTATCCACATTATTTATTTAACTTTCTACTTGTATAAACTATTACTAATTCCATTTATTCTAAACTATTTTAAAATTGTGTTTAAAGCAATATATCTACCAATCCATATTCCTATTTATTCATTAGCGCAGATCTACATCTAATACTTTTGCTTTACAATTACATATAAAATTCCAAATTACAAATGTCTAATAAGCTTATTTGATATACGGCTTTATCCTTTGCTTATAAATTTAAATAACTTTATTGTTGTATAATTTAATAAGTACATTAAGACTAACACCTATTAGTTAATATAGGCCTTTGAATATGCTTTCTTATATATTCTGCATTTCATATTTTAATATAATTTTGGAATTAGGTTTATAGGTTGCGCTGTTACATTTTTAATAAAATCATTTTTTTTAACTTTAAATTTAATTAAATATTGTTTTGCATAAATCCAATTTGTTTGCAACCAATACTTAGCTCTAGTGCATAAACGTCAAATTCATATAAGTGATCTATATATTTAATACGCTAGTATTATAACCAAATGACTTAAGGAAATCCATGTCCGTGTATCTGGAGGTTAAAAATTTGGATGCGTTAATAGCTGCCTAAAGATTTATGATTATTTTCTAATGCACCTATTCTTCTTCTTCAAGTGCCGTCTTCGTTACAAAGGTTGGCAATCATTAAGGCTATTCTTGTTTTTGAAACTGCTGCTCTAAATAGATTGTTGTTATTACAGTTGTACCAATCACGTAGATTCTTCATCCATGAATGTCTTCTTCTTCCTACTGAACGCTTTCCGGCTATTCTTCCTTGCATTATGTTTTAAAACGGCTGGTATTTCTCCGCTCTAATTATATGGCCCAAATATAATAATTTCCGCTTTTTAATGTTAAATGTCAATCTCCGACAGTCCCATAGGCATTAAAGTAAACGAAATTCCCATAAACCATATTCGATATGCGGATAATACCATAATATTGGCGGATAGTGCAAATGATCTACAAACTCTACTAAATAAGGTCAATGAAAAAAGACAAAGATTGGGTCTGAAAATTAACATCCGTAAAACCAAATGTATGGCCATTAGTAGAAACGATACTCCAAATACCACAATATCCATAAATGGAGAGAGCATTGAACAAGCCACTCAATTTAAATACTTGGGATGCATGATCAACCAAAAATGGGACCCAGTTCAGGAAATAAAATGCAGAATCGAGCAAGCTCGAATAACGTTCTTAAGACTTAAAAAAATTTTGACAGATAAAAACTTAAATCTCAGTCTCAGATATAGAATGGTAAAGTGCTATGTCTGGTCCGTTCTCTTGCACGGAGTCAAGGCATAGACGTTGAAAACAGCAACTATCAACAAATTTGAGGCCTTCGAGATGTGGACCCTGCGACGAATGCTGAGAGTATCGTGGGTTGAACATGTGAGGAACAAGCACATACTGAGAAGAGCTAGTTTAGTAGACCATAAACTTTTCGGAAACATCAAAAGAAAAAAAACTGGCTATCTTGGACACATACTACGGGGAGAACGTTATCATTTCCAACGTCTTATTCTCCAGGGTAAAATAGAAGAATAAAAAAGAGGAGTGGGTAAAAGAAAATTATCCTGGCTACGAATCATACAACAATGGACAGAAATACGGGACTTCGGGCACTGCAAAATGCTGCAATTAATAGAATCATATAATGAGAGAAGCGATGGACGCCTACGCGGGAATCTGCATGACACTTTAAGAAGAAGAATGTTAAGGATCACTTCTTTATCTTTTTTCATTCGTTTCAACACTTCGATGTTCGTCACCCTTTGCATTCAAGAGATTCTCAATATTCTGTGGTATAGCCACATTTCAAAGGCCTATCATGAGTCTAATTTTGAGTTCTACGCTTAAAGTTTTGCTGCCTAATTATCTTTTTATTTTCACAAAACCACTCCTGGATTTTCCAATCCTTATTTTTATTTCTTCAGAACTATCATTATTCTCATTGATAGCGGTACCCAAATAATTGTATTTTTTCACTCCTACAATTTTCTGATTTCGTATATACAGGTTATCTATGTTCGGTTTCTGTAATTGACATACATTTTGTTTTATTAATATTTAGCGATAAACCGTATTCTTCGCTGACATCTGTTACCTTATTGACAAGACTTTGTAACTTTTGCAAGGTTTCGGCTATAAGGACTGTATCGTCAGCGTAACATAGTTTATAGATTGGAGTGCCATTTATTTTAATACCATATGAGAGATTTGCGAAAGCTTTGTTCATGATCTCTTCTAAATATAGATTAAAAAGCATCGGCGAGAGCACACATCCCTGTCTTACTCCTCTCTTTATTTCGATTTCATTGGTCCTTTCTTCTTATAATTTTAAATTTTAAGTAATTTACATACTCCCGAAAAGATATTTTACCCAAATTCCGTCTTTTGATCTGTTAATATACTTTGTGGAATTATATATCTAATTAAAATTTTTTTACAAAACCTATGAAAACAGTTGTAGTTTCTTTGTTTTAAATTGGATAAATTTTTTTAACTCTCAGAAAAATCTGCAAGCTGTCAAGAAAGGCAATAAGCGTTTGGTTTGATAGTTAAGGTGGCATGTAGAGTCTTATTCCAGTAAGTAATCTCTCTTTCAATACATAAATCTAATTTTAACCAACACATTTTGATACACTGTCACTCTATTGATGTATTTCACGCTGAATAAAATGTATGGTTTCACTGATGGATTCAATAAGGATGTCGTGTTGAATTATCTTATTAAAAACGTAGTAAGTCCCATTAAAGATGGCTCTCAAGAGTTTATTTTGGTACCCGCTATGTTAAAATTGCTGGCGAAGCAATACTTTGTTATTCCGTGATAGATTAGATTTTTTCCCAATAAGCCAGTACATTTTCCCAAGTTTAGTTATTCAGAGTGGACCAAAAGTCTAGAAACGGACAATTATCTCGTTAAATGTTAGTCCGAATTGTACAAAATTTGGGATAAGCCTATTTTGTGATACGGACATTCCAGATTTGACATTTGCAATGTTGTCATATTTGCCGTTTTTCTGATATTGGTAGTCACTTTGGTTTTTAAATACATTACCCTGTATAATCACCCTGTAATTATCAATACGAGTTCAGCCATATGTAACACTTACGATTCTATGTTGTCTAGAAGGCCTTAAATAAATAAAACAGAAGTGTGGCAACGCCTAATTGTCTTAATAATTTTTTTAATACAAACTATTGTCAGCTACATTTAAAAGTAACAATTAAAAGATAACATAACATGACCTAATTAAGTGTTTAAAATGTGCTCCATTTGTAAGTTGACAGTAACCTAATCGATGGTAGAATGCGTCTACCACATTTTTCCAGACCTTGTCTAAACTACATAAAATAATAAGTGTTACATATGACTGAACTCGTATTAAAAAAGAGATTTCAATAATGACTGAATTTACAGGGTGATGTATTTAAAAAACCAAAGTGACTAATAATATCAGAGAAACGGCAAATCTGACAATATTGCAAATGTCAAATCTGAAATCTTCGTATCTCAAAATAGGCTTATCCCAAATTTTGTGTAATTTAGTCTTGCAATTTACGAGATGATTGCCCGTTTCCAGATTTTTTATCCACTCTGTATACGCTTGGTCGATATATGTTCTTTTCACGTAAGGCGTCGGTCTAAATGCATGCCAAGGTATTAGGCATCCTCAGCTTAAGAGAGTTAGCAGTTATTAATACGTACTGCAGGACATGTTTCTCTGCGTAGTGTAAATGTCAGATATATGGACTTTGTTTCGTTGGGTACAAGTAAGATTTATTAACAATTGCTCTACAGATTTGTTAATTTTTTTTATAGATCTATTACATTGTCAAGCCGTTTTTAATTTAACATACAAAACAATCGCTAACTTTAGTGGAAGAAAATGTTTTTTTTTGTCTGTTACCAATAATTTATTATCTGCATGATAATGAAGTTTATCGAAGTTTTCAGCTTGCCAAGAAAAGCATTTTATTGCATAATTAGTTAAAAATGGTTTAACAACAGCCGTCAGTATGAAATCATGCAATTTAATTGCGTCTATAAGTCGTTGCGGTAGTAACATCAGGTTATGAAGAAAGTCCTGCAGAGGATATTTATCAAACCGCAGACTTCCCAGTAAAAGAACCGTCACTGAAAGAAACAATAGAAACACGTCAGAAACTTAAAAACTCACAAGGCACCAGGCTCGAACAATATACCTGCAGAGCTTCTTTAATATGGAAAAAAGTCTCTACACAAGAAAATACATAAGCTCATCCTACTCATATGAAAACCGAAGAAGATACCGAAGAAATGGTAAGAAAACATAATAGTCCCTATTTATAAAAAATAAGAAAGAACAAAGAGCTCAAACTACAGAGGAATTTCTTTACTTTATACCTCTTATAAAGTTCTATAAATTATCGTTTTGAATAGACTAAATAGACTTTGGTTGAATCATTTATAGGAGAATATTAGGCAGGTTTTAATAAAAAAGGTCCACAATTGATCAGCTTTTCACTCTGCGACAACTACTAGAAAAGGGATGGGAATTTAATATTGACTTTCAGCAGGCTTATGACAGCGCTAAAAGAAATAAATTTTAAAACGCAATGTCAGAACTGTCAATACCAAGAAAACTTATCAAACTGGTCAAAACTTGTGTGATTTGCGAAATATTTAAAGTAAGAATAGACAACAAACTATCAGAGCCTTTAAAGTGGCCTTAAACAAGGAGATGCCTTAACAGTAAAAAAAATATTTAACAAAATAAAAACAGAAAATATCAGTGGTCTGGGTGCGACCCGAGAGATCCACACTTCCCAGTGGAAAAAATAAAAAAATACCATATGTTTTGTTGTTATAATTATTATTATTAAAAAAATTGTCATCATAGTTTTCATACAAATATTCCTAATATGCAATATTCATATTATCAGTTCCTGTAGTCAAAAAAAAAACATAGTATTTAAAAGATCTTAAAATTTTTTATTAAAAATAGTATAATTTATAAATTGCAAAATTCAGGTAGTTTACCATTTTTTTAGTTTTTTGATTCTCCATAAAAAACAGTTCTACCAATTTTGCAAAAATCTAATTAGTTTTAAGTTGCGTAATTATGCGTCGAATGAAATTGGTCCCACGTCAACATCATTATTTTGTTCTCGAAGAAATCAAGATGAAAAATAATTCCGAAAGTTTACCATTTTTTTCAGTTTTGTGATTTTTCATACAATAAGCTTAACCGATTTTGCTAAAAACCTTGCATAATTATGCATCGAATGTAATTGGTCCCACGTCGATATCATTATTTGTTCTGGAGATAATCAAGACAAAAAATAATCTCAAAAAATTACCATTTTTTTCAATTTTGTAATTCTCCATAAAAAACAGCTTGACCGATTTTGCTAAAAATCTAATCAGTTTTAAATTGCTTAATTATGCGTGGAATGCAATTGTTCCTACGTCGATATCATTTTTTTTTTGAGATAATCAAGACGAAATATAATTCCAAAAGTTTACCATTTTTTTCAGTTTTTTTAATCTCCATAAAAAACAGCACAATTGATTTTGCTAAAAATCTAATAAGTTCTAAGTTGCGTAATTATGCGTCGAATGCGATTGGTCCCACGTCGATATCATTTTTTGTTCTTGAGATAATCAAGACAAAAAATAATTGAGAAAGTTTGTGATTTTTCATAAAAAACAGCTTAACCAATGTTGCTGAAATATTAATCAGTTTTAAGTTGCGTAATTATGCGTGGAATGCAATTGGTCCTACGTCGATATCGTTTTTTGTACTCGAGATAATCGAGACGAAAAATAATACCGAACGCACATACGAACATACGCTCAGGTTATGTCTTAATAACTGTCAAACGTGATAATAAACTGCTAAGTAAGCTAGTACTACATATAGAAATATTTTATTGTAATGATTACCTTCCAAGATTATGTAACTACAATTAAAATTAACTTTTAGTAAAAAAAATTAGAATGTACTTACTAATGAATTAATGCTTTGGAATAGCTTCTTTGGCCTTAAGAATTGGTACAATTCTGGTTTTGATTATTTTTTCACAGTTTTGCCATTATTGGGAGAAGACTAATTGGTCGGTAAGAAATGACTTTATTGGTAAGTTTTCCAGGTTTGGGGATAAGAATAATTTCTTCAAGTTTTCATTGAATTGGAAAGTAGCCAGTTCTTAGTATGGCATTATAGATGAATGTTATTATCTTAACTGATTTTTCAGGTAACTCTTGGAGAATTTTGATTGTTATCAGGTCTTAACCAGAAGACTTTCTTGTGTTCAGAGTTTTAATAGCTTTTTGAACTTGTTTAGTTGTTATTTTTTTAAAAGGAGGTTCCAATTGTTAAGGAGAAGCAAGATACCGCTCAATGTTAATGTCGTTTTCGTTTGTTTCTGTGGAGTTAGGTTGAAAGACTGTTTTGCAAATGCTGCTGCTTTTTGTCTGTTGCTTTTAAGCCAATGGCCTTCAACATTTCTGATAGGCGGGTTGTGAAATTGTGGACGGTATAGCTTTTTAGTGGCCTTCCATAATGAGTATTTAGAAGCTTCTGTAGCGCCTAAGTTCCTTAAATACTGTTGAATGGAATTATTTTTTTGGGAATTCAGGATTCTTTTCAGTGCCTGAGTTGCTATGTTTAATTCAGTTTTGTCTACGGGTGCTCTTGTATTTTGCTATATTTTGCGAAGTCTTCTTTTGTTGGCTATTTGTTTTTTGATTATGTTGGGTAAATCCTTGTTTTTCACCGTGTGCGTCATTGTTGGGGTATTTTGCCAAAAAGCTTCTTGGATGGTTTTTGTAAGTCTCTCAACAACTTCAGTGATTTCGGCTTTCGTTTTCAGGAAGATATTTGTGTTCAGGTTGTTTTCGACTGTTGTCCTAAAATTATTCCAATTTGTAAATTTGTTATGTAAGGTAGGACGTGTCTCCTTCATTTTTATCTCTGTGTTTAGTGCAACTTATACCGGAGAGTTGTAAGAAGATAAATCAAAGCAGGAAGATGCTTCAACTAAGTTTAAGAAAATACCCTTCATAACACAGAGATCAATTAAGTCTGGTATCTTGCTTCTATCGCTTGGCCAGTAAGTCGGCTCTCCTGTTGAAAGGTGTTTGTAGTTATTATCTTTCATTGTTTTGTAGAGTTGTCTACCTCTAGGAGTTATCAGTCTGGATCCCCAGTAAACGTGTTTTGCATTATAGTCGCCACCTGTGATAAATCAATTGCCCAGAGTTTTATAAAATTCTGTAAACTGTTCATTCTTTACAGAGTACTTAGGAGGACAGTATACCGCTGCAACTGCTAGAGTTTCATGTCAGTCTTCCACAGTTATGCTGGTTGCCTGTAGATAATCTTTATCATAGTTACTATGTGCATGGTGCTTTATTGCACTTTTAATTATTACAACTGTTTCCCCATGGGCCGAGTTATCTGGATGGTTTGTATTGTATATAGAATATTTAGGCATTTTGAAGTAATTTTTATTTGTAAAATGTGTTTCAGATAATTACAGTATATCAATGTTATGGTTCCTAATAAAACATTTAACTTCATCAACATGTTTAGCCAACCCGTTGGCATTCCACAAGACAATTTTCAAAAACTTATTCATTAAGTTAATTTGGATATGACGGTTGTTAGTTATTTAGCATCGTACCCATTTGTTTTATCAAGGATTTCATCATGTTTTTTAACTCAGTTATGTCATTGGAGGGTGTGTTTATGTTGTGGTTCTGGGAGATAGTGGTCTCTTGTGGGGCTGTAATTTGACCAGCTCTTGTAGCTTGACTGTATGTGATGTTTGGTTGTACATGTTTAGCTTGAGTTATTGTTTGAATTTTTTGACGGAAAGTAGGATATTTATTTTTCAGAAGTTCTTTATAAGTTGTACATCCTTTATAATTAGCAGGATCGCATAATACACATTTAATGTTATTTGATTTTTCGTCCCTTGGACATTCAGTAGTGAAATGGTTACCGGTGCATTTAACACACCGTGGTCTGAGATGGCAGAATGACTTGGTGTGTCCTTACCGCTGACATCTGGTACATTGCGGAATTTCCCTTTGTTGTCTGGGAGGTTCGAATTTAATTTTTTGATGAAGAAGAGTTTCTATATTGTGGATTTCCTTGTTGTTGTTTTCAGGTTTAAGTTCTACAAAAAACAGTGGTAGTGGGCATTCGCAAAGCAAATGTTTCAACGAAGTTCTCGCAGTAGCGGCAACTATCACTCTCTGTTTTTCCCATTTTCTTAAGGTGATACCTTAGAGGGCAGTGTTCAGTAAGAAGCCCCGTCACCAGTTTCAAGTTTCGCTTGTGTTTGTCCTGGCACTTTATGCCAGTGAGATTTCATTTTATCTGTTTCTCAGCGTCTAACCTTTTCTTTCAAGCGGGCTGCGGAAAGTCCACAGAAGAGTTCTGGGCCGGAAAATTGTTTATTTGCCCATTCTTTGGAAAGGCAATCTGTTTCTTCGTTGCCTTTAACTCCCTTGTAATCTGGAACCCACATCAGAGTAACCTGATTGTTTGCTGCCAGTTGTCTCAGGGACTGTTTACAGTTCCAAGTCAGCTTATACTCACAAGTGTATGATTTCAGAGCTTTTATTGCTGCTTGGCTATCTGATAAAATATAGATTTCTGCCCTTCGATGCACTTCTGGGCACATATCTCTATGGTATATAATTCTGCTTAAAAAATAGTTGGGTTGTTGGGGTTTTGAGAGCGCCAAATTCGGCCAAGTAACACCCACTCCAACCCTTTTATTCATCTTGGATCCATCAGTGTACCACACTACAGCATCCCTTCCTAGTTGAGGTCCGTTCTCTGTGCAAACTTGGTGGTTGTTTATAACCACTTCAAACTGCATATCTAAGTCGTACCTAATAGCTTGAGATGGATTTTAAACGAAACAAAACAAAAATCAAATGAAGTGTTGCAATCTGTTATTGCAACAATTAAGTTTTTTTTATTTAAACTCTCTCCAAACTCTTAAATGGTACACAAGTGGTGTTTTGTTTAAAAAAGCTTCTATTGTTTAAATGCAGATATTTTATGCCCTGTATTTTAGATAACCAATGTTACATAGGAGATGCTTCCATTAATAATTTTACTTTTTGAAACCGAATATGACTGTTTGTTTTACTAAATTTTGTGTATTATTTGCAGGTAATAATACGCCTAACCTTTTTTGGTAAGGTTAGATCCTTAATAGGCTTGGTAATGAAAACGTTTATATTTACATGTAGAATCCGACAAACAACTTTAGTATAGGGTGTCCAAAGAAAAATTTGTTTTTATGCTATTCTGTTTTTTTGGGACATCCTATAGAGTTCTTAATATTTTTAAATTAAGCACAGTTTGTCACGATATTATATGGCTAATAAAGTTTTTACCATGTTTATGTACTGGGTTAAAAAAATTTCCAATCAATCGTTGTCTCACTCTATATAAATACACAGAAGGGTAAATGTTTCGGAGAGGGTAATAAGCTACTTTATGGGTATTATTTTACGCAGGGGTATTGTGGAATATTGTATCTAGCCGCTAATACACCATCTCCTTAATAACCAAAATAGGAAGCCGTATTGCGGCTAAGCTTCAACTAAGAACTACTGTACACTGCTTAACAAGTGTATATTGGTATTTCATTGACATAATTTTACATACAAAAGAAACCTTAGCACAAAATTTGAGCATTTAATTTAATACGGATCGACAAAATATTTTTCATTAACATATAAAAATCAATTTACTTATTTTTTTTAAATTCCCAATCATTTTTTTACATTTGGCAAACATAACGTACAAAGGTAGTTTAAAAATATTTCGATTAAAAAAATACAAGACATTTTTTAATTTTAAAACCAGCCAGTCAAAATACCTTTTGATTTTGCGTAACAGTAAGAAAAACAAAAAACACTTCAAAGTGGCACCGCTTTAACATTTCCCATCCTTTCTTTTAAATGTCAAATAGCAGATAACATTAAACATAGCAAAATTACAATAAAAACTAAAATGAAGCTAATAGCTCCCTTAATGTATTTACAGTTACTGTTATTTTGTAGGCAATAATATAACCTATTTCAATTTCTTTTCGAACTCTTTGCAAAGTTTCGCAGTACTTCGTCTACATTCTTTAGTTATTCTAGGCTTTATTTTTTTGTTTTCGAGGGGAGTTTTGTAAAATATTGTTTTTAAATATCCCCACAGAAAAAAAAAAGTCAAGTGGTGTTAGATCTAGAGATTTTGCCATTCTATAAAACGCCTTTTCCCAATCAATGTCTTAAAAATCATCCTACAGATAATGCGTAATGTGGTGCAGCTCTGTCCTATTAAAGGTATATTTCTGTTTATCTAGCACCATATTTTCCTGTTAATTAACTTGTCTTTTTTAGTGACAGTAATAAGTGGATCAATTTCATGTCCTAATAATTGTAGGTATAAAATTCCTTTGTTAGGTTTTGGTTATTAAAAAGTGGTCCAATTATCTTATTTCCTAGAACGCATTGATCTTCGCTGAACACTAAGAATTATCCTAACGATTTTCGTCATCCCAATACACAAAATTATGTTTTTATTAACAAAACGTTAATTTATAATTAAAACAAATATTTTTAATGAAATTTGCGTCTTCATGTATTTTTTTGGACATTGTTTTACAAAATTTAATTCTGCGATCATAGCTGTTTTCCCTAAGCTGATGATGAGTTTGTATTTTATAAGAAAAACTTATGCAGGTTAAACACTTTGTATATAGAACCGACAGAAATATTTGTGAGTTTTGACACTTTTGATATGGAATAGTTAGGATCTATAGCAAAATCACCCAGTACTTTAATTTGTGCAGCTTCGTCAAGACCTCTGGGATTAATATTTTTTTTTATTACGAAAGGATCTAGTTTCTCCAAATTTTCGTACTAATTCTTTAATAGTCTGGTGGCCTATATTTTTATTAGGATACCTTTCACTAAAAACCCGAGCTATTCCTCGGACGCACTTGTTTTGATCATCGTAAATAAATATTATTTCTATTTGTTTTTGCAGAAAATGCACCATTTTAAAATAATTTAAAGCTTCAAATTTAAAATAATTTATGCCAGACAATATGGATTTCAACAACTTTTGTCTGCCGAAGATTTACTGGCTTATGTCACTCAGCTCTGGACAAACACTATTAGGAAGTTTGGCAATTCCCGTGCAATAGCCTTGGATATATTTAAAGCCTTCGACCGTGTTTGGCACCAGGCATTGTTAACCATTTTATCTGCCTACGGTTAATAACCAAGTTGCGCCAATGGCTTATGATCTTCATGCAAGATCGCTCCTTACATGTGGCAGTTGACGGTATTTCTTCTGATGCGTTAAAAACCAATGCCAGGGTTCCTCAGGGTTTCATCCTGCCCCCCGCCCAATTTCTTTTACACATCAACGACTTCTTGAAAACCAACACGAACCCCATTTACAGTTTCGCAGACGACAGCACACTTGTCTTAACTTTAACATCCTATCGATCACTTTCGGTGAATGATACAAATAGACTCAGGCAGGAACAGGTTAACTCTATCAATAAAGAACTTGAAGCAATCGTCGAGTGGGGAACCAACAATTTTGTTCGGTTCAACGCACAGAAAACTCAAATAATATGTCTTGGCATGACCATGTTGCCAACATCACAAAGTCAGCAAGCCAGAGAAAGGGTTTTCTGTAAAAGACTGGAAAGTTTTTTACTCCTGATTAACTATTGACGACGTACAAGGCTCAAATCCCACCTTTACTGGAGTATTGCTCGCACATTTGGGATTCAGCACCAATGCATTCTCTTCTTCTTTTGGATTCTATTTGGAAAAGGGCCATTCGGTCGATAAACAGCTCAACTTTTAAAGATACCCTTTACCCACTAGAACATAGAAGAAGAGTTGCAGACCAGACATTACTCTACAGATATTTTCATGGCAGATACTTCAGCAAAATAAAAACTCTTATACCACCACTGGCCACATTCGGTCGAAGAACTTGGCACGCTGATCAGTCTTACCCATTTACTCTCAAGATTGATACTACAATGACCAATCTTCATCAAGAGTTCTTCTTTTACAGGGCTGCTACGGAATGAAACAGCCTTCCAAAATCAGTTTTTCTAGAAAACTATGACCTGCAACTTTTCAAAAAGCGGGTTCACAATCATCTTCTTTCTTTAATACCTTCCCCTTCTAATAGTTACAGTTCGGGCCGTCCGCGGCCCACACGATAGGTCTACCCTTTTGCGACTATTTTTAGTAAAAAAAAAGCTACAAATAATGGCTAATTTATTGTCACGAATAAGTAACTAAACTCACTATTACTTTTTTTAAAACAAAGAAACAAAATGACAAATAATTCAAAAAATGGGGCATGTATTCAGAAGTAAGTTAATTGATTCCTAATAAGACATCTACCTACAGAAATATTTGTAAGTTTCGAGAGTTTTGATATGGAACAGTTAGGATTTATAGCAAAATGACCCAGTACTTTAATTTGTGCAGCTTAGTCGAGAACTCTGGGATTAATATTATTTTTATTACGATCCAGTTTCTCCAAATTTCTGTACTAATTATTTGATAGTCTGGTGGCCTATATTTTTAACAGGATGCCTTTCATTACAACCGTAAGATTTTCCTTGAGCAAACTTGTTTTAATGACCGTAAATGAATATTATTTCTATTTATTTTTGCAGAGAATACACAATACAATACAATACAAATTGTTAGAACTTAAATCGTGTTAAATCATTTTTTTGATATTTTTGCTATTTAAAGTTTAATACAATTACGTTATTTATTCTTAAAGTCATTATAATGTTAACGCAATTTCTTTATTAATAAGTCATGCACCGATGTCTGTAAACAGAATTTGCTTATAAGCTTATTATAAAAATTAAAAATAAAATTAAAAGAGAAGTAAAGGCAACATTATGATGCTAACCTGACACTGTTTTCCTGCTTTCCAATTAACTGTTTTATCGAAAACATGATATACACTGCCGTTCAAAGTTGACAATCCATTAGCATAAAGCCTTTTCTAACTGTCCATTCGCTAAAATTAACAAATTTAACCGTTTGATGCTTCTTTCGCAACCAAACCGCAGAAAATTTTCTATTTCTCAAGCTTGACATCAACAAAAACCGATCATATTTTTGACTCGTAACTCTTTTTGGTATAATTCTAGAATAAGGCTGCCAAAGGAATTTTCATAAAACTTTCACAGGGCATTTTTAGGCGAAAACGTTTGGAAAGTACTTTTTTTTAAAAAAAAATATGTGCTAAATTTACTATGGTGTCCACTTCAAGAGTATTTTTTATAACAAGTTTTTACCTCGATCACACACTGAAATTCCTCGTACTTTTTTGCAAAACAATTTACACATTATATTTCACCTATTTTACACCGTTAACTTATCTGACAAATAACACCCTTTTAAACTCTAATTTAAAATTGCGACGTTGCCGATTCAAACCAGAAATAATGGTATATTAGGTAAAATATTTTTATGGCTCAGTTAATGAAAAAGAAGTTATATTTTATAGATTAGGTACTTTTTAAATTAACATAGGACTGTTTTTAAGGTTAATGAGCAAGTAAGTAAAAAACAATTGCGCGTACAAAAGTTTTAATTGGTTAAAAAAGGTACTGTTGGTGTTAAGTTAGGCCGTAGGTTAGGTTGAGCTAATTTTTTTATGTTCATCATCGATTAACAGTCGAATCTATTATTTCTAAAGAAAGATATTTATTTATGTCTATCAAATAATAATAAATTTCTTCCAAATTATTGACGTTTATTTCGTTAAAAAATTGCAGAAAAATGTGTGAAATAGATTAATTATAATGTGTAAATTGTGTTCTAAAAATTACGAGGAATTTAAGTGTTTGATCGAGGTAAAAACTTGTAATAAAAAGTACTCTTGAAGTGGCCATAATAGTAAATTAAGCCAAATTTTTAAAAAAAAGTACTTTCCAAACGTTTCCGCGCAAAATTTTTTATCAGTACTAACTGTGAAAGTTTCATAAAAATTTCTTTGTCAGATTTATTCCAGAATTTTTCCCTCTTTTTAACTCAGATCCGGGTCGTTTGGTTATTAGACCATTCTCCAGATAGCGCTGGTACACATTTTGTACAGCACATAGGCTCTTACCAACAATTCTGGCAGTTGGACGTTGTCCGCTACCATTTTGTACCAACGCTACAATTCGTGCCATTAAAATATGATTTAAAGACATTATGGCCTGGTAAATAAACGCTAATAATTATAGAGAAAAACATTAACACTTAACCGATAAATAAGCAACGAAATATGAATGTTGAATTGGGACTCATTTTTTTTGTTTAACAAACATTGCCAATACGGTGACAGAATTTGAAAGACTCCAACTATGACAGCATTCATCTCACAATATAACTTTCACCGCCTATAGACCTATGACTTTCTGATTAGTTTTATTTTTAAAATTATTTGCTATTTCATAAGTTATTTAAAGTGACCTTAATATTTTGCTCGGCAGTGTATAATGGTCGTAATAATAGTCAGAGAGTACATTTCCATTACGTTATGGAGAAATATCCAACATGTCATGTAAGGATGATAGATGTTTTATTCTTTTATACCTTAACGTAATACGTTACGATGTCAAAAGAACTGAGGAAATTTCTATACACTTCAGAATCGAGTATAAAGGATATACCCCTACAAAATTAATATTACATCAGTTTCTACACGTACGTGAGACTTAAAAAAGTCTTAAAAATATGGTATTGGCTTTTTATTTAGAAGTTAGTGTAAGTTGTGAGCGTCAAAAGTCTGCACCATATGGGTAAAATTTTGTTCGTATATTTGTCTCTTCTTTTTCCGCTGCTACACATTAATGGATGTTTGCAATCACTTCTGACCATTTTTTCCTCTCTGATGGTGTGAAATAATTCTCCTTTGATTCCTATTTCTGTCCAATGTTTAATATTTTGGAGCCACGACGTCCTCTTTCTGCCTACAACTTTTCTTCCCTCTTTTTTTTTCTATTAATAGTTGAAGCAAATGGTATCTTTCGTTGCGTAATACATGTACCAGGTACGTTGTTTTCTTGCGTTTTTTCGTGCCCAGCAATGCGCGTTCTCTTCCCATCGTCCTTAAAATTTCCTCTTTGGTTTTCCTTGCTGTAGTTGGGACTTTCAAGATGCTTCGATAGATCCACTTTCAAATGCTTCCAGAGACCGGAATCTGTAGGAGGCCATCCTGGCTTTACTCTCTAGGAAAATATCGAGTTGAGGAAGATTTAGGAGATGTTCCATCGCTGCCGTTGGTGTGCTAAACATAGCTCCTGTTATGGCCAGGCATGCAAGCCGCTAAAGGCTTTGCTTAAGCTTTGCTTAAGCTGTCTGTTGTAACCATTTGGTCCATCAGACTACTGAACTATACGTGACCATAGAAATTATTATCGTTTGATAACAAGTAACATAAAACAGTAAATATGTTTGGAGTCCATTCTCCAAGATTTGCCGCATACTCTTTTAAGATTCCAGAGAGAAAACCTGGCTTCGTTTATTGTTTCTTCCAAATGGGCGTTTCAGATGAGTCTTTTATCCAGAACTACACACAGGTATATTACTTTCGCCGCAAAAGGAATGCTCTCTCTTTCTAGGACAGGCTGCCGAAGCCTATCATGGAACACTCTAAAACGGTTTTATTATTATTATTATTATTTATTTATTATTATTATACACTGCTTTAATTGCAAAACTGGAAAGTCCAAATATCTTTTGATTTTTCGTAACTGTAAGTTAAACAAAATAAACATTAAATTTTAAATCAATGGTTTAAAAATGTTATTTTACTGCTTTCAAGTGTCACCATTTTAAAATCCACTACCCCTTTTTTAAAATGTCAAAAAGCAGCAGCTCCTTAAATTTATGTACAGTAACTGTTCAAAGTATGCAAAATATAACCCATTTTCAAATTCTTTTTGAACTTTTTGCAAAGTTTTGATAGTAATTCGTCTACATTCATTATCTCATGTTATTTAACAAAATTTGTTGTTATCTGCAAAATAAATCTATGAAATAAATTGTTTTTAATATGGCTGCTATTTGTTGCTATTTGACAAATTAGAAAAGGGGTGGAGGATTTAGGGGTGCCACTTGAAAACAGCAGAAAAACATTTTTAAACCTCCTCCTTGATTTAAAATTCGACGTGTTTTTTGTTTTTCTTAAATTTACGCAAAATCAAAATTTATTTGGACTGGCTGGTTTTAAATTAAAGACACTGTGTTAGAATCTACGTGATGCAACTACCACGTCAAAAATTAAAATAAAGTGATTAATTGGCCTTCTTTATCTTGCTGGTACTCAACGAGCAGCTAGACAATTTGTACAGGAGTATTGAATTAATGATGAAATGGGATCGGAGATATTCGTATTTTATTTAAAGTATCACAAGGTAGGGGTTGCTATGTGACATTTTAAAGAAGGGGTGATGGATGTTAAACGTGTAGCATTTGGAAACAGCAGAATAACATTGTAAACCTCCACCATGATTTAAAATTCGACGTGATTTTTTTTACATTTACACTAAATCAAGAGGTATTTAAACTAGCTGGTTTTGAAATAAAAGCACTGTACTTATTATACGTTTCCTTAACTTATGTATAGTTGTGAATGTTGGGTTTGGCAGAAGAAGCATAAAAAAAATATTATTGCTCCAGAGATAAGTAGTCTAAAAAGTATAGCCAGAGTGACTTGGTTGGATAAAGTAAATGAGAGGACGCTGTGCTGTAAAGGAAGATGTGGTTACAAATATAGATAAAGGAATGCTAAAAAGCACATACATTTTTATTTGGCCGTAAACAATGTTTGTATAATTACAAAAGTCGTACTCCTCGATTACTCGATTACGTTTGAATTTTTAAAATTTAACGGCTACGAAGTTTATTTTTCTGCAATCGACAGTATTGGACAAAACTTTCACATTGTGTACTTACTAGAGCATGATTTGTAGTTCTAGTGCCGTTATAGTAAGGTGTCTTTTAGCTTTTGGTTGTAAAAAACGGTTGTACACAGGTGTTGTTATGCAAGCGCGACCCCTGTGCCTTTCCGCTACATCTTCTTTTTTTTAATAACTTGTATAAAGTCTTAAAATCACGCTTCGAATAGTATCAGTTTTTCCGGCAACATAATTTTGCCCCATGCCACTGTTCAAAAAGCTCGCTGTCTTATCAATTATTTTGTTTTCTCTGTATAAAATTCAAAAACCAATCATTGTTTTTATTGCAAAAAAAAATATATATATCGACAATGATACTGCAATAGTATTACAGTTTTCTATAATTTTTGCACATTATGGTATTCTCCGTTTTTGAAAGTTATTTACCGGGTGGTGCTTGTTAAAAAGTAAAAATATCGTGACTAGCGCTTTTTGCATGGTTCTTTATGTGCACTTATACTATATATATATATATATATATATATATATATATATATATATATATATATATATACGAGGTATTTTTCACATGCAAATTAAAATATGAAATTTACCAATTGCATACATTTTCATTTTTTGCATGCGTACGCAATAAATCTTCAGGTTTTTAGCATGCCCGAAGAGCCTGTGGTTTTTTACTTGCACGAATATACAATTTTATATAATTACTCCTATCTAGATGGCGTACTCAGTAATAAATAGAAATTGATTTAGGAGTGCAACAATATGGCAGATTTAATTTTTTTTATATTGTTTATCGATAAAAAATGTGAATGAAGCAAATGACCTGTCGAAATAATGGTAAACAAAATGATTCAAAGAAATGAAAAAGAATTTTTGGTATTGAGAAACTTCTGTGTGAAAAAAATAATGTAAACACGATTTTTTAGGTAGCTCCTATTGCATTGATCGTTGAAATATAGAAATACCTATATAGTGTAACAGTAAAAGTAAAATGTGGGGATTCCCTCACAATTGTAAGTAGGTATTTCATTATTTTGCATAGAGGGCTAGGTTTTGTTTAGGACATCGGAAATATGGGAATAAACCAAATTAATCAATGTAAAGGAAAGATAAGAAAATAACCTTATAATAAATATGTATAAATTTTAAGGGTAATTATCCAAAGGATCTCCAGTTATTGCAACAATTTAATGCAAGAAATATAGGCATCTAACCCAACCTAACCAGAATATAATTCACCTTTTTACTTTACAATTATCGCGAAAGAATTTGCCTGTACCACAAGTTTATTTAATTGATAATCACTTTTAAAGCTGCAAGTTGTTTTTAGAAACATGAATCCATAAATCTCGTCTTAGTGAATAAAATAAACGAATCAAATTAGACGGAATAAAAAATATTTAAATAATTTATTTTTCTTCATGGAAATAGGAGCTTCTTTGTTTGACAGAATTAGCTGTTGTCACGTGCCTATTTTTTCCCATCTACGGTTCATAATAATTGTGCCTTACTCGTAAGTAGTGTTGCATAACTTTCGATAGTTAATTGCAATTTCTGTGTGGATATCCACACGAACGAGGCACAGATTTGAGAAGATTGTGGGTTGACGTTTATTCCGCGCCATTTTTCTTGATTTCCGGGATAGGAGCGGCAGTCGTGTTTTGAGAGTCTTGGTGGCCAGGTGTCGATGAACGTTGTTGGGGACGGTGTTATTAGCACGTGTGCAGAACCTCTATGGGATTTCTTTCATATCTGGCTGTATTTGGGCCATCTTAATTGGATTTTGAAGAAAAACCATTTGATTTTTAACTTGACCATTTTGTCTTGCCATTGTTGTGGATATTGTTGGAGTTGGTGTCAAGTTAAAATAACCGTTATCGGGATCTATTTGAGGAAAACCATTGTTAACCAGTGCCACCCCCATAATCTAACCAGCCCCCGGAGTAGGCCACAGGAGTACATGTGAATTCGCATACCCAAAGGTTATCAGTGATTTATTTTTAAATATATAACGCTGTGTCTCATTCCGGCACCTCGAGTAAGTCTTGCTTCATTTTATAAATATAGTGCTTTGTGAATTCGTATACCCAAAGGTTACAAGTGATTTATTTTTAAATATATAAAGCAGTGACTCATGCTGACACCACTATTATGTCCTGTTTAGTTTATTAGTATAGTACATTGTTGGAAACTATTTATTGCATTAGATAATATGCCAAAACTAAACTTGGATTAAAGTAACCTTCTCAATAATTCTTTATGTCCAAGTAAAAACATATTTTCTTCCTACTTATTTGTAAATATCCTACAATCTTGATATTTTAAAGGACAACCATTGTAAAGGTATTTTTAAATGAACTTGATTGTTTTGGCAGTGAAAATCTTATGTAAACGGTTAAATAGTGAATTTTCTTTGCCTTCATGTAAATGTTTGAATTAGTGTTATTAATGAGTTAATTTATATATGTCTTACCTTTTGTTGTAACTTGGTAAAGTCTGTTACTCTTACTTCTGTTCTGGTTATTTTATAAAGCTGTAAATTTTACATTTTTGGTTTGTTTTAGCAAGAAAATTTTACCATAGCTGTTAACTTTGACTATATTTGTTATGATGTTGCTATTGAACTGTGTACCTTAATTATCTATTGTGTGAGTAAAGTATCCAACATATTTTTGCTAGAATTTTATTTATTTGGTTCACCATAATCATAGTTGTTTATCTTGTGTCTCTGCTAGTGCCTATAAGATCTAGGGGTTTCCGGCTTATACCGTTTAAGTCGGTGGCGCAGCTCACTTTATATTTTATTCTTCTACCCTCTACGGCTGAGCTCGGGCATAATTTGCCAGTAGAGAAACCGCTAGCAGAGTACTCGTTAGAGAACGAAAAAGACGTGGCACTGTTTTGATGTGATTAAAAAAATATTGATGAATCACATGGGCTGAAGAAAGATAGCGAGTAGTCATAAATCTGCTACATGAGACAAAGAAAAAAAATTGGAAATTAACCATTCAAAAGGTGTATTTTAGAACACCGTGTATAGGGTTGCATACATTCAGATTTATGATTTAAATATATAGGGTAGTAACAAGAATAATTGATTGAAAAGATTTTTGCAATATTCTTTTAGGAAGTCCGAATTAAGGGTTGCATTTATTCAGGTTTCTCATACAGAGATTTTTAATTGAAGTCTTTATCTGAAATTTCTTTTTACTTTATGTAGTCAAGCATGTTTTAAGCAAGCATTTTAATTTTTACCCACTTTTAGACGACTAATTACTGTCTAAAGGGAAACAGTTGTGTAGTTAGATCTGAGAGAAAAATGACGACGCCATTAATTCCCCCCCAAGACGTCTAAAAAGTAAAAATTATAGAATAAATCCCAATGAGCTATTCATTAAAAAAAAATGTGCAAATGGCTAGTATAATTTACAAACTCACTTGTGCAAATTTTAGCAAAATTAAAGCAATTAATGTTTGAACATCGTACCGTCATTGTCTAAATATATATTTAACCAAAGCCTGTATTAACAGCATTGGATGGCGATCGCTAGAGACATCTATAATTTTTTACTAAAAATATTGAAAATGTGTCTTGTTACGTGGCGCCTTTATCGGATTGCAAACAAAACTATATTTCTAACCCCTTTTTAAAATAGAACCATTGTATAAAGACAACATAGTAGGACAACCTTTTCTTAATTTTAGTTTTAGTATTATATATCATTTTCTAGTCTAGTTCATCTTTGGTTTTTAGACTCGATCTTGTAAGTTCATGTGATGGACTATGTTGATTGCATGATAAATTAGGTGTTTGGAGTCGATAAATAAATAATATATTTTATTCAGTTCAATAGTGACGGGTGTTTATTTTTCGAACTGATTGCATTTTTTTTAATATATTCTCGACAGAAAATTACATTTTACAAAAAAAATTCTTTCCTGATAACAATTATTAATTGTTTTAAATATATTTTTTTTATAAAACCAACATGTAAACAATTACTTAAGAAAATATTTTTTCTGTTAAAATTATAATTTGTTATCCTCTTTAAGTTAACTTTGAATGTTTATTAACAAAAGTTTTTATTACAAAGTCAAAACGTTCTTATATTTTTTTATAATTCTAAAAAAATAACAAAATACAAAAAACAATGTTCTCGATTTTTTATTGCATAAAGCCTTCTAACTAACTGTCCCATTTTTTAAGATCCAAGCGTCAACAGCCTTAAGTAAGCTTAAGTAAGCGAAACGTGCCACTAGATGTTTATTTTCTCTTCTCTTTTGGGTTCCGCCGACGTCGCCGAACGAAATATATTACATTATAAAGCGGCAATTGATCTCTTTAATGATAATTACATCATTGTATAAGGACAACATTTAACTATTACTTTTTATACAACTTGACCATTCACTTTAAAAAAATTAATTTTCTGTTAAAATAAATACATAACTGAAATATTGTTTACTTTCGGTCTATATATAAGTACCTGCTATTTTTATGACTTATCTCTGACCGTTGAGGTCATAAATGCGGCTTCTTTTGTTTTCCGTAACCCGAGTGCTCATCTGGTTGGTTTTAAAATATTTTTTGTTTATATTTTCCTTTTTTTTTATATCCATAATAAATACTTTTGTCAATATACTTTACGATATTTTTCTGAATTTTTCCTACCCAAAAAAATATTTTTGCACGCAGTCAGTAATTTGTGATCTTGAGTTTTTAGTAAATCATGTGCATTAATAATATTGTATTTTTAATTATAGTCAGTGTAAAATTAAATATGGAAATGTATGTTTGCTTTTTTTTAAAATAAAAGAAGTAAAAGTAATTATATACAATAAAAAATCAATATAATTAAAATAATATGTGTATATAATTATTAATCCCATTGTTCAATTAATGGAAAATACTTGGCGTTTATTATGAGCCAGTATTGGCAATCAAGCATGACCTAGTCTTGAGAACCAAGTCTGGCCTGGGAATTAGGCAAGGCCCAGTCCTGGCATTTACGCATTGCCCAGTATTGGCAATTAGGCATGGCCCAGTCCTGGCATTTAAACATGACCCAGTCCTGGCATTTAAGCATGGCTCAGTCTTGGCAACCAAGTCTGGCCCATCGTTATCACTCCAGACTTTTACCAAGACTGGACCAAGCCTGGCTTACAAGCTTGGCCCAGAGTTCTACATATGTTGGCCAAGCCTGGGCCAAGCTTGTGCCCGTGGTACCTATGGGATTTTGCGACTCATGCTAGTAAGTTTTTTTCTATTTTTTATGCTAAATTTTAATTAATTTTAGGACACTTTGTATGACTACATTTTTAACCCATAGAAAAGTAAAATGTAGACAACATTTATGTGTACAAAGCAGCATTGTACTTTCCCAAGAAGCTATTTGAACATTTTACATTTTTATTTTGACTGAAAAAACATAAAGAAATTAACAATATTTCAAAGCATGACGACTAGAGGCCGAAAACTTCTTCTACTTGCCAATAAAGAAAACAAGGAAATAAGTGACCTCCTTCTTCATCTTCCTTCTTATGAAACTACGAAAACGAGCTTAAAAGTTGAAATGCGGCAGTACTTGGAAGTTTTAACAAATACTAATTTCGTGTTTAACAAAATAACAAAAAAGGGTAATTCCTAGTGTCTTAAATCTGAAATATCATTTAACAAACTTGATAATTTAAACCCACCTGATTTTCCGATTAATGTTGTATCACAAGAATTCATAGCTGAATATGATAATTCAGTAAGCATACTACAAGACCGTAATAGTTTTGCGACCAACACGCTATTAAAATAATATGCAAGATATTGCAGTCCAAAATTCGCAAGAAAAGAAATCAACAAACTACGAAATCAGTAAACTTTACACTTGAACTACCTCCACTTCACTATTTTAAAGCCACTTCCAATGACATCACTTGTTTCAGAGATAATAATTTGCGACCCCAGTTGTAAGCAAAGCAGAATGTGGTCGAAGTTGTAGAAGATTCTTCTAACCAAACTCCTAATGCAGTTGATTCGACTGGTGATCAAGAAGATTCTTTTGCCAACTTTGACGTGAGTCAATTCGTTCCTTTTGACCTTTCGGACACCTTATCTGATAGTCTTGCACGAACCGATACTGAATCGTGGGGTAATGCATTGGTGAAGAAAACTTTATATAATTCTCAAAATGTCCAAAAACCTCTGAAAAACATGCGAAGAGACAACTTAGGCCAGAAAAAAAACAAATCTGATAGTTCCACTTGTAGTTCTGAGGAAGACACAGTCATAATTACTTGTTCGAAAGAGAAAAACGAAAAACGATTAAGAAACAAGAGATACTGCTGCTGTTTTTGTCAAAAAGTCGTAATAAACCTTCTGAGCATTTAATCTGTACATTCCAATGACACGGCTGTAGCTAAAATTTTATCATTGCCAAAAAGTTCAAGACATCGACGTGAAGAATTTGGAAAACTTATGAGGGAAGGCAATTTTTATCATAATTGTGAAGTTTTGCAGCTGAAAACAGGAGAGCTTATACTTTTACGTCGTCCAACTCCATTAGAATCACCGTTTTCTCTTGTACAAGATATTCTTAAAATTACTGCTTTAAATGTCACAACAAACAACAGTTTATTAGTTAAAGAAATACAGGGTGTTTAAGTATAACCTCGTTACGTCGCATGAACTTTTCATAAATAATTATGGACAAGATTATAAAAAACTTTTTATTACTATTCCTTAAAAATAAGTTTAAATTATTCCAGTAATTTTATAATGTAGAAGGTAGATATAATATCTTGTTTTTAAGACAACAACAACAAAACTATTGTGCTATAACAGTTTTCTTCAACCAACCTAATTAACCTAATTATTAGTAAAAAGTTTTATATTTGTGATATCTTTAATACACATTTCTTTCGTCCTATATTTGTGGTAACGACCACACACATTCCAGATCCCCTATATTTGAGGAAACACACACATTCTGTATTCAAATATTTGTGAAACGGGTGGCCATAATTGGTGGAATTCAATATCTTCTTTTGTGTGGAGTGTATAGAAATTTAAAATAATTTTACCAGTTGCCACTACTGCCGACTCGCTTCGTTTTACAAAAAAAAGACGTTGCCTCCACAAATATGTTAACTGCACGGTAGTCACTTTTATCGTAATGCATGTATGTGTGTACTTGTTAGGTAGCCATAAACACTTTTTAAAAGGCAAGCTATCATAGGCATGTTTGTAAATAAATGATATTTGATAAAAAATATGTCTCATCCGGTTATCAGATTGGTGAAGGTCGATCTCCCACGGTCTCCTCTACTATAACTAGATAAATATTCATTGCTAATACTCGTATTCTATTGCAGTTCAGATATTTTAAAAAAACCTTAAAAATATTTAATAGTAATTGAAAGTTATAAAAAAGTAATAAAACAAACTGTGGCAAAAGTTCTTGAACCAATGCCATCCCCTTCTCCAAAAAAAAAAGTGGGTACATAATGTTTATATTTTTATAAGCTTTTATAGTTTCACTCATTTTAATTAACATCTTTACAGACCTACGACAGTGACAGCTCATTCTTTTTTCGCTAGAAATAAAATTTGGCTTCAGCGATCAGCTGTGAATAACTGACGCTAAAAATAAATTTTAATTTGTGCTTTTTGTTTTTATCATAGCTTCATGTTTTAAAATATTTTCGTGTATAGTGTTTATTGAAAATAAATAGGTTTTTTTTTATTTTATTTTTTTTAATTTGTCATCTTGTCTATATAAATGGTAGTTTAACAAATTTTAGGTCTAAAAAGTAAAAAAGGTTTTAAAAGTCCTTTTATGTATCTACCTAAAACAATATTCCTAATAAGTATTGATATGGAAAATCATAAAATAATAATGTAACATTAAAGTAGTCCAAACCGGATTCCACCCGAACGTACCTACAATAAATAAAAAAATAAATAAACAGAGCAACAAACAAGTTAGGTATTTTTTTATAAATAAATGCTTGTGAAAATGCCATCGTTGTGCAAAAAAACACAAATTTTGAAATATTGAATAAATTAACTGCCAAAGAGATACACTATCCTCAGACGGGACTTTAAAAAGAACTCCTCACGGCTTTTTATCAGTCAGGAAATGCTTCGTCATTAATTGTTGAATTATACCCATTTATTCTTTTTCCAAATTATGCTTTATGACACGCTTATAAATAATCCCCCCGGTCCGCACAAACCTGCCATTCAAATTTCAAAGCTAACCTAACCTAACCTAACCTAACCTAACCTAACCTAACCTAACCTATATCTTAATCGGAAATTGCCGATCGATTTGATTGCAAGATTTGGTTTGTCTCTAAATATATTCTTGTCATCGTGTGTCGAATTTTTTCTATCTAGGTACTCCTTATGACAAATGTTTTTCTGCACAATGTCAAAATCGAATAAAATATTTATTTATTTCTACTTTAATTAAATATTTCATGTGTATTGAAATCAAAATAAACTTTCCCGTTCCACGATTTCGGTCACATCAAAGAATTTAGCCTACGGCAGGTGCAGGACCGGACTTTTATTAGACGTAACGAACAACTCAAAATATTCTTTGTCGATAATAGTAAACAATTCGACAAAAAACCGTTTCCATTACCAGTATAATTAACCCTAATATTATTTCTCAAATGTTTTTTTTTGTGGATATGAAATATCTCCCTTAATACCGTATCAAAATTAATGTTTGATACGCCTTATGAAAGATTATTTTTTTCTCTAATAACGAAAAATATATTTAAATAAGTTTATTTCCTTTAAAAATTTAAAATTTACATTTTAAAAAGTTCTAACCATAATTAACCTATCATACATTTTTATAATAGACATCAACGATATTCTATATTATACACCTCTTTTCAAATATTTATTTATCATACAATGATATGTATTCATTTAAAAATTGGGTCAATATAAAGGAGTCATTTAAAAAAATAAAAATATTTAAAAGGTACTAAGCAAATACGTAACTATAATATTTATTATTTGTTACTACCTAATAGTTTTAGTTTTTTAATCCCTTTAAAATGCCAACTTCAGTCATTAAGTTTCGATAAATTTCAGTTACAGAGAGCTCATAGGTTAGGTTAGGTTAGGTTTTATGTGAGTGGGGCGTGGTCGCCCCTCCACCGCGACCCTTAGTAGGTCTATTGTGGCTCACCCCTAGAGGCTACAGTTCACCGCACAATCCAGCCCTTCTTACGAAGTTCATGGTTGTATAGGGTGAGATTTTTTTTAAAATCGGTAGGTTCTAGGTTAGTGTAACCAAATATGTTGAACCTTATTCTTCCCAGGCCGGGGCATGAACATAGTATATGTTCAGCAGTTTCGTCTTCCACGCAGCAGAACCGACAGTCCGTTTGTTGGTTCAGATCTATCTTTCTGAGGTGGTATCTCAGACGACAGTGTTCCGTAAGCAGTCCTGTTAGAATACGCAGGTCATTTCTGCTCCATTCTAGGATCTGCTTAGTTGTGTTTCTCAAGGGTTGTAACGGTAAAAACACCATCGAGTGGGTTAGCCCTGGTATGTCGGACCAGTACGTGAGTATTTTCCTCTCCGCCCAGTCCGAAATAATTGTTTTGGCGGCACTTGTGGTGACTCCAAAAACCGGTTCTGGTCCAGTGAACGCAGATTCGGCCCCCTGTTTTGCAAGGGTGTCGGCTTTTTCGTTTCCTTCCACCCCCTGGTGCCCAGGTACCCACATTAGGGTCACCCTGTTGTTCGCACCAAGGTACTCTAAGGATTCGATGCAATTCCATACAAGTTTAGAATTTATCTTGTTGGAGCTCAGTGCTTTTAAAGCGGCCTGGCTGTCTGATATTATATTTATGTTTTTGTTTGCTAGAGGTCTGTTGGTCAACTCTCTTGCACACAATTCGATAGCGAATATTTCAGCCTGAAAGATTGTGGCATACCTGCCAAGACTGGTAGATATTTCAATCTTTGGTTTCCTGCTGAAAACACCGGCTCCAACTCCATCTGGGGTTTTTGAGCCGTCTGTGTACATTACGTATTCAGTCTCTGGGAAGAGGATTTGTCCCCTCATCCATTCGTCTCTCTCCGGAAAGAGGACTTTGAACGACTTTCCTACGTGTATTTTTGTGGCTAGCAAGTCAGGAACCATCCCGAGAATTTGGTGGTTTTTTGTTTCACTCAGTATCCCGGAGTGATCTCCGAGTTGCTCTCCATTTATTTGCTTTTCCAAAGACAGGAATCTATAGGAAGCTATCCTGGCCTCCCTCTCTAAGAGAATATCTAGGGGAGGGAGATGTAGGAGGTGTTCCATCGCTGCCGTTGGTGTGCTGGACATAGCTCCAGTTATGGCCAGGCATACCAGCCGCTGAAGGCCAGCAAGCTTTGCTCTAGCTGTCTGTTGTAACCCTTTGGTCCACCAGACTACTGAACCATACGTGACCATAGATATTATCATTGTTTGATAAATCCAGTAAATCTGTTTGGGGTTCATTCCCCAAGATTTGCCACATACTCTTCTGAGATTCCAGAGAGAAAACCTGGCTTTGTTTATTGTTTTTTCCAAGTGGGCGTTCCAGGTGAGTCTTTTATCCAGAACTACACCCAGGTATTTCACTTCCGTCGCAAATGGAATGCTCTCTCCGTATAGGACAGGCTGCCGAAGCTTATCTAGCTTTTTCCTTTTCGTAAAAGGAATAATTACAGTTTTTCGGAGGTTTACAGACATCTGTTCCCTCTCGCACCATCTGTATACTGTGTTAAGAGCTTCTTGAAGGACGTTTGAGATCGTTGCTTCAAATTTACCTCTATCTATTATAACCAGATCATCCGCATAGCATTGAAAATCTACTCCCTGCATGGAAAGCTCGCTCAGCAGAGAGTCGACTAGAAGTGACCACATTAGGGGGGAAAGTACCCCGCCTTGTGGACACCCCTTCGCCGCCCTGAACCTAACCGACTCTCCATGCAGTGATGATATTATATATCTGTTTTTAATCATGTTTTTGATCCAGTTACAGATTTTACTGTCTATCCCTCTATCCCTAATTTATGTATAGAGTGACTGTGGTAAGGCGTTATTAAACGCTCCTTCTATATCTAGAAAAGCTGCCGGCGCAATTTCCTTATGTTTTCTACTAGATTGTTTAGAGCTAAATCCGTAGATTTGCCTGTTTGGTAGGCATATTGGTGGGGGTTTAAGGGATGTTCCCTAAGATTCCCCTCTCTAATATGTCTATCAATAATTCTTTCCAGAGTTTTCATTAAGAATGAGGTAAGGCTGATCGGCCGGAAGGATTTGGGTAGGTTAGGTAGGTTTACCGTACCCGTTTTACGTATGTATACAACTCTCGCCGTTGACCAGCCCAGCGGAATATAACTCCACGCCAAACTCGCTCTGAATAGTTTAACCAGAAGAGGTAGTAAAATTTCGCTGCCCTTTTGAATGAGGGCAGGTAAAACACCATCCTCCCCTGGAGACTTGAACGGGGAGAAATAATTCACCGCCCATTGTACCGATGTTGGGGTGACCACTTTTGAAACATTTCTCCAGTCCTCCCTTTTGAGTCGCGATGTCGATCCCATTGAGAGTGGAATTTGCTCCTGGTCCCTCAGAAGCAGACTGCCGGGAAAGTGGGTCTGCAAGAGAGTCTCTAAAGTTTGCCTACCAGAGTCCGTAAAAGAGCCATCTGGTCGTTTTATCGATCCAATCTCTTGCGTCGGATCTCTGGCGAGAGCCTTGTGGATTCTTGTGCTGGCAGGTAGATCTGATATACTCTAACCGAACCTCCTCCAGGATTCTCTTTTGGCTTTCCTTATTTCTTTGTTATAAGTTGTTAGAGCTCTACGATAGATTTCCCAGCAACCTGTTTCTTTAGCTCGATTGAAGAGACGTCAAACTTCTTTTCTTTGCTTGTCTAAGCTTCTGCTCCACCATGGTGTACCTCTATGGTCCCTCTTCTCCCTTAATGGGCAGTTTTTCTTATAGGCCGTTAGAATGGCGGATGCGATATGCTCATTCGCCGCTTCCATTTCGGCTCTATTTTGTATAGTGCTATTACCGTTACCTAGGTGCTGTTGGAGGGATTCACAATACCCTTTCCAATCTGTGCATTTTGGATCTCGAAATTGCACTATGGGACGTTGTCCTATTCTCACGTCAAAACGTATGTGTCTATGATCTGAGCATGAGGGCTCGGTAGATACTTGCCAGTTAACTATTTTGGTACTCATAAACTGTGTACTAATAGTTATGTCTAGAACTTCTCCGCGAATTCTGTTCACGAAGGTTGGTTCCGAGCCTACGTTGTTGACTGCTAGCCCTTCCCCTATTATATAATTATAAGTACTCACCTCTTTCATTGATGTCGCTGCTGCCCCAATCCAAATGGTGGGAATTTGCGTTGCATCCAATGATCAGTTGCCTGTTGTTCCTCTTGCAGAAGGCGACTAGATCTCGCACTGCTGCTGGAGGAGGGTGTTCTTTTCGGTCTCCAGGGAAGTAAGCAGAGCAGACGACTACATCTACACTACTGTCTCCTTCTGAGATCGAAAGCTGTGCTGCAACCACATCAGGGGTGCAAAACTCTGTTAACATAAAATTGTTCATGTTTTTCCCGATGAGTATGCATGCTCTTGGCTTACCACCTAGAGTACACGCTATTAACTTACCGGAGCAGTTTCCTAGGCCGCTTATTCTGCCTGTATTGGAAGTCCAGGGTTCCTGGATTAGTGCCACATCGAGTTGCTCCTTGGCGAACTTCCTGCTGAGGACATATGAAGCCGCTCTAGCATGTTGGATGTTCGCCTGGAGAAATTGGATGTGGTTAGCCATTTCTACTTAAAGGTAGAGTGGGGAGGTTTACTTTCCTTCCCCGTATTGTTTCCTGGTGTAGGTCGTTTTGTCGGCGCTTTACCATGAAGGGTTTTTTTCCCTTTTCCGGCTTTTTTGCTGGTTTTGGCCGGCCTCTTCAGTCCCGCTGTCGCCGCCGAGGTAGATTTACCTCCCTCTTTGGTTCTAACGGTTACCTCCGAAGACTTTGGAATTTCCACCGATGATGGATCTTTCTTGGCTTTCTTGGACCAGAATTGCACCTGTCCAAAGCCAAAATATGGGCGGAAATTTAGCTGCTCCAAATCTTTAATGGATACCTCATCCATTGAGAACGTCCACATTTGACCAGGTCCTGCGTTTTCCCTGTGTAAAATGGTCCACTCCTGGGTATGCAGGGTACGGTTCATCTTCCGCAGACGGTTGGTTACCTGTTCTCCCGTCAGGGTAGTTCCTCATCGTCTGGGATGAAAGCCACACAGATGTGGGGTTTCGGTATGTCTTCCTTCTGAACTAATTTCAGCTGGGCGTTTTCCCAGGGTTGAAGGTAGCATATCACTTCCTCCACCCACTTGACCGTCTTAGCGTCCGTACAGGACAGAAGGAGGATTCCAGGTCGAATGGTGCAGCTCTGGAATCGCACTTGTGGACCATCGTCCGGTAGTTTGTCTACAGTGTCCATAATGGATCGCTGTAGCAGCCGTAGCTGTTCGTTTGACAGCTGAGCATTTGGGTGTTCTGGGTGGATTATGCCCACCTTGATGCCCTGAGCTACAGTTGCAAAGGAGCGTTTTTGCTCGTTAGGCCGGCCCTGAATAGATGAACAGAAATTACTTTGAATTTTACATGGCCGATTAAGAATAACAATAAATACCTTCTTAAAAATAATTTATTTTTAAACGAAATTTTCATTCAAATACATAAAAAAAAAATATTGGTTTTTTAGATGTATGACTAGGCTATTATGTAACAGATTCAAAAGCTTGTTCAAGAATATTTATTTTAAATGCCTTCCTGAAAAAACTGATTGGTATGATTTTAGATCTGTAGGTTACAGCATAACCCACGTCTGAACAAAGTGTCATAATGCATTGTCAATGGAATGATGTGGAACTGCTAAATTTTAAAGCTCTAAAAATAGTCGAAATTATTAGCAGACGGGCAATAAAGCAAATTAAATAAGTTTGTTTTAGAAGGCAAACAAAATAATGATTTTGAAAGAAAAATTACTGTTCTCATTTTAAGTAAATGAAACACAAGTCAATATCAGCAATCGTAGAACAATGCCAGTTCACTGTTTCGTAATAAATTGTGTGTGATTACATTCCATAATTTATTTTCATAATCATTCATAATTTTGTGGACCTAAATCAATAGTAGTAAAAAAATTTATCGTTTAACTCATATTATTAAAAACATTCACATTATATCATAACACAATCTCATTTAACATAATAATGTCCACAAGTACTAGCGCCACCTATAAACAAAAAATCGTATGTTACCGTCAGAACTTAGCCGAGACGCGGTCTATAAGAATAAAATTTCACGGAAACACCCGACTCCCGAAGCATGCAAAAGATTAGGTTAGGTTAGGTTAGATAAAAGATAACCCGTATGTATATATATATATATATTTTCTATGGATTTTTTATTTTATTTACTATTTTCATAATTGGATACATCAGTAATTACAAATAATATTTAACAAAATATTAATTTATAAAATTGTTTAAAAACAAAATGAAATTGGAAAAAAAAAGATTCGCCCCCGGGTGGGCTCGAACCACCAACCTTTCGGTTAACAGCCGAACGCGCTAGCCAATTGCGCCACGGAGGCTCTTTTTTTTTATTTTTACTAATTTATATCTCCCTCTTAACTTCCGTTCGCCTTGTCCGATCACACTTTTCATAACGCTCTCGTCACGCATTCACCAGCTTACTCCACAAGTCAATCATGCGTAAAGAAGTCTTACTTTAAAAACTCGATACGAGTGGAAAATTTTAAACGCGAATTTTAGCGAAGGAAAGAAACTACGAGTATTGATGCGGTCCATTTTACCCGCACCAGCTACTTGCATTCCGCCAGTAAGTAGACAAGGCCTCTGGACGCCGGAAAAGATTGAATGGCTCTGGATCCAACCTTCAAACGATCTCTTGTACTTTGTCCAAAAATAAAAAAACTAGTCTCATTTATTCAAATTACTTTTTTTGTTAGTTGTATAAATCAAATGCAAGCTTCAACATAATTTGCACTCATTAGACAAAGGTGGTTAATGGCTGGCAGTGGACTTGTTTAACAGTACATGATTTACCTTCTTATTAATTTTTAATGGATAATAAGTAGCACAACTTTTCAAAAAGCAGGTCCAAAATCATTTTCTCTCTATAATCCCTCCCCCTTCTAATAGTCGCAGTGCGGGCCGTCCGCGGTCTTTTTGTGACTATTTTCAGTAAAAAAAACATTACAAAACCTTTTTGCCAGAGCTGGATTTTTTTAGAGCCAATTAAGAATTATATTAATTTGAGCTTTTGTTAACATTTTTATTTTATTTCCTTATCACACTCTTGCAAATGGGACAGGCAACATCTGTTTAATTGATTGTATTGTCCGCAGATGTTTGGTGTAAAATTTATTTACATTGGTCATCTCAATCACTTCATAAGAAAGTGATTCATCTAAAATACCAATACCATTTGTTAATATTAAATCGACAATTGATAAATTTTATATATTTTTTTTCAAAACCAATTAAAACATTTAAAGTACCAATTAATATTTTTAAATTTAAGTTAATAAATCTAAAATAAATTTAATAGGTTTTAAAATTCAGTTGGAAATTTCTCAACTCACGAAATTTTTAAAAAGCCTTAAACGTAATGAAGCTCTCTGTATTAAACGTAAGTCCCAAGAACTGCGAATGTTGCAGACTTTTGGTATGCCAGGCGGTTTTAAGACGTCCTGTGTTTTCTATATCTGCTAGTTTAACTGCAACTTTTTGCACGTTTAAAATTCAGAAACACTGTATTAAGGGTGGTGTTAATAATAAATAGTAAATTAGGCAGGTGCAAGTCCCACTTGGGATAATCTTGGTCGCAGTACTTCGCAAGACTCCTCTGGGTGAGGCTAAAGGTTGGTTTTACTCGCATTTTTGTACTAGGTGTTTATGCACCACAAGATGCACAGTTAAACCGATTTTTAAGTAAGTGTAACCAGTATAGAAGAATAGTATTGCTGGGCGATTTTAATAGCTGGGTAGGAGTGAAGCATGTTCTAGGAATGTACGGTGATGACAGAGTAAATAAAAATGGATAAAGTCTACTTAAAGTATGTTTGGAAAGGAATCTTGAAATAGAAAACACAATGTTTAACCATTAAAAAATCCACCTGTACACAAGACAAGAAGGATGCCAGAAAAGTATAATTGATTTTGTGATTATGGATGAAAGATTTGGAAAGAAAGTGATCAAAAGCTTCAAGTCAGAAGATCTCATACCGGTAAAAAAGGCCGATTACTAAAAAAAAATCCGACTAAGTATCTTATCCGGCCAAAAGATCTAACATTAACGACAAAGGCATAAAATATTTTAATAAATAAATCTGCCGAGTCGTTTATATTAGATTTCATTTAAAAATGAGATCTAATATACAATTAAAATCTTACCATTTAAATTTATGCACTAACCAGTATACAAATTAAAATATAATCAACCTTTTTTCACCTTTTTACTTAAGCTGTTAGTAATAAATACAATCCACTTTTATGCAATTACACATCTTAGAAATATGAAAAATAAATGTAAAGAAATTATTAAAGAATGGGTCACTTTAAGCGCTCCCACTGCATCATCAAAAGAAGCGGAATTTGAGTGCCAATATAAACCGAATTGGCTACTAATGACGTATTGTAAACACTTTGTAACGATTACCGAATACAAAGGAAACTAGAAAAGTTTTGCAATAAAGCTCTATTTTTTTCAATTTTTTAAAATAATTTTCACCACAGACAACACCCTGTCGACGCGACAGCAAGCAACAGGAAGAAAGAAGAAGAAGAAGAAGAAGAAGAAGAGAAGGTGGATATGTATGTAGTAGGTTCCTGCCTCTGTAAAATTTTGCTGTGCCTCGATGAAATGTTGAATCTTTAAAAGATTGGGTTGGTCACTGTTCTAGTTGTCCTGCTTTGTTGTAAGTTGCGGAATTGTGGGTAATAGCATGGTCATCCCGTCCATTACACGTTGGTTTGTTTTTCAAGAAAATCAAAGACTATAATAACCCTGTTTAGTATTTTACGATGCTATAACTAGAGACGCCATTTTGTCGTCTATTTAAAACATGATCAATTTATAAATTTAGGTCCCTTTTATCCTGTAGAATTTTGTCACTGGCTGTCGACCTAAACTGTATTTTTTCCTTAATAGAATTTAAATTTTATTCTATTCCTGCAGTAAAAATGAACATTTTTGTTAAAACTCAAATATTAATGATACATAGTACCGCGGTCAAGAGTAGTTGTTGTTTTAGGACGCTGATGTCAGCTTTTCTATTGGTTTGCTTGTGACTTTTTCATATAATTGGTTGCCTATAGCACGCGCTCATCTGGGGAACCAAGTGAATAATTAGTTGCCTATAGCACGCGTCTATCGGCTTAAATAATGAGGTTTTTAAATCAAAGAATGTTTTGGGGAAACATTTTACGGTTGAAAATAACAGAAATTGTAACACACTTCGTAGATCATTGTTTTACTTTTAACAGTTAGTTTATTTAACAATAAAATTAAAGTACATTTGGATTATTTAATAACAACGGACACAAGTATAATTGATACGTGAATTTATTAAAAACCATAATTAATTACTTATAGAAGGTCTTTCGAAATATGGGTTAATATTTTGTATACATTTTTTTTATCGCAATAAGTATGTTATCGATACATAATTATTCGTGGTAATGCAGAGGTATACAATATTTGCAATGCGTGTACTGGACAATAGGTAACTAGTAATTCATTTTATATAAATTGTAACAAATAAGTAAGGATAGTCTTGATAATATAGTTTTAATAGTTTTTAGTAGCAAGATGTTTTATTATCAACCATCCATTACATGGCGAACCGGTCATTACCTGTCGTCACATTACACTAATCTTTAAATCACATCTGCTACGTCTTACTAGGGAGTGTGGCACACTCGTTGTCTCAAGCCCTCAAATGGTCCTCATCAATGAAAAACCGTCTCTATTTCAGCATTTTTTTTTCGCTGAAAAGTTTCAGAGTTTAAGGTCTGGACTGTAAGGGGGTGCTTAGTCAGTTTAAGTCCTGTAGTGGTCAAATATTTGGTACAGGCTTTCACATGGTGAGCTAAAAAGTTGTCAAGATAATAAAACCAGGTGTTAATTCTTGAATTTGTTCTCCAGAGAGTCGATGACTTTGGAAAGGCACTGTTTAGTGTTTTACTTAGCTGTGACTGTCTTTTATGTGTCCAACACGTACGCTTAACAATTCCACTGGGTTTGAAAAATTAAAGCATCGTTATCTTTTTTACTGATCATGATTTTCTGACTGCTACGGAAGTTTCCCCGTCATACATACATACATATATATAGTAACGCCTTTTTCCCATGGGGGTAGGCAGAGACCACTTTCTTTCACTTGCTACGGTTCTTACACACATTTTTGCTTCCTCTACTTTCATCAGTGCGTCATGAAAGACCCAAACTTATTTTGAGACTTGGTTACGTCACAATAGTACAGCCAAGTTTCGTCACCTGTCAGGATGTTGTTTAAATGCCAAAATTGTCCCTTATTAAATATTTTTAGCGTTTCCCGGTACCACTTTACAGATCGTGTCGTCTGGTATTTAGTCAGACTATGCGGCACCCAAAGAAAACAAACTTTCGTCATGAGGAAATGAGCGTTTAGAATCGAACAAATTGCTGGTGCATTTAGGGCTAAGGTTTCTTTAATTTGGTGGTGATTCACTTGCCTGTCTTTGTCAAGCATATTTTTACAGCAGTAACGTTTTCCTCCGTAACGGACGTTGGTGGCATCCTGGTCGAACACATTATCTTGCAAGAACTTGTTCACGTTTATTGACTTGTCAAGTTTTTCATCTTGTACGAACTTGTGCACGCTGATTGATTTGTTGAGTTTTGAATAGTACAATAAAAATACTTTCTACTAAAATATTAGTCATTCTTATAAAAAGTTGGTACACGTAGCACAACTTAAACAGTATCTTGAAACTTTTAAAAAAGAACTTGTGTTAATTATTGGGGGTCTAATTTTAGACCTTATCGACCCCCAAAACCAGTTTTAGTTTATGTCGACTCCTGGGAAACCGATATCGACCACACTACTTCTTAATGCATTAACAAAAAGTGATTTTTCTTTCTTAAATTGCAACTTACATTGCAGTATTTGTTTAAAGAAATGATCAATATTTTTGTGGTGGGCAATGTAAACTTTGTAATTGATGCAAATTACAGCACAAATTTGTTTTTTTGATTTTGCACTCGTTTAAAAAACCATTTTGGTGACAATTTGCAGAGAATTTATAATAATTTTAAGCTATATTTTTGTAACTGCTATAAAATATATATAAAAAGGGTATGTTTAAATCATTTATTTATAAAAAAAAGTAACAAAAATAAAAAATCAACAACAATAATTAACAAAAATTCAGACACTAAAGATCTAAAATGGCAATTAGAACTACAATCTGAAAACTTAGAATACTCATCAGTCGTCTATCAGAAACAGCCTTTACCATTTTTTGTGGCCACTCGAATGCAAAATATGTTTGTAAACAGGAACGTGTACAGGATAAGGCTTCTCTACATACTCAATGTGATGCTTTTCTACTTCAATTTTCACTGGTTTCTCCACATAGACTGGAACCAATTTTTCTACTGTAATAGGAACTCTTTTCTCGATTTCTTGCGGTACCAATTTATAAATGGGAACGTGAATAGGATGCGGTACGGGTACATGCACTGCGTAAGGTTGAGGTACTGGTACTTTAATAATTTGAGGCGTGGGTACTCCTACTGGATGAGGTACTGGTACACCAATCTTTTTTACGACATTAACGGGAACCGGCTGTGTTTTTTCTATGGTGTGAGTGGGAATATGATCATGTTGCACTTCCACTTTGGGTTGAAGATCAATATGTTCCTGATTACCATGATCACCGAAGTCATATGCTCCCTCTTTACCTCCGACATTAATACCATGAGAAATGAGATCTCCCAAGTTTCCGAGACTTTCTAGAGCTGCGTGGCTTTGTTCAGCTCCTGCGTCATGGCCTGAACCAGCCGTGAAGCCTTGCCATCCTTGATTACCACCGTAATCTTGACCAACATTTGCACCATAATGGCCTTAAACATAATAAATACTCTTTTTAATATTTTACAATAGTGATTAAAAAAGTAAATAATTAAATACCAAAATCAAGCATGACTAGAAGTGAAATTATTAAAAAAAATAAATAAAGAAGTAATTAAATTAATAACCAACTACAAGTCCCAAGTTATTTATGTTTTTTAACAATTACTAAATATTGTATTGTCTTTTTTACCTTCTTCTTGATTTTCCCCAGTGTTATTTTCTTCTATTTGAGCTTCGTGGCTACCAATATCATTTGAATCATAATTGGCTTGATCTGCATTATCGTAGGTTTCTTGCTTTTCTTGATCAAAATTTTGTTGTGCTTGTTGTTGTAACTGTTGTTTATCTAATTGGTATTGTTCAGCATTTTGTTGATGGAGATCTCCTATGACTCCCGCCTTTCCTGTTCGCACAGCTAAAGCCAGAAGAAAAATAGATATCTGCAAAAATATAAAATATTTAAAACAATATCAATGAGAAATTTTATTTTATATAAATTCTTATGAAAATATCAGTGGTCTGGGTGCGACCCGAGAGGTCCACAAGGCAAACTTCCCAGTGGAAAGAATGAAGAAATACCATATGTTTTGTTGTTATAATTATTATTATTATAAAGAACGATTTCAAATTGTTAATACCACACTATAAGTGTTATTACCAATATTCTGTTAATTTCAACCGTATTCTTTTAAACTTTTTCATATCATTTTATAAGGGGGAGCTATTTTTAATTGTTTATAACAATTAAAAAAAATTTATTATGATTAGTAATCATTTGTAAGTAAAAATATTTAATTGTTATAAACAATGCTTAATTAATACTAACAATAATTTTTCAATGCTATTTTCTCAATACTGACACAAGTTTCAAATTCTCCAATTACTATTTTTGTTTTCTAAAACTATATCTTTTCATAAAATATTGTCATTATATTTTTTATACAAATATTCCCAACAAGCAATAATAATATTATCCAAAATATCTTAAAATTCTATATTAGGTAGGTATCTGCTATTTTGCTCTGTATTACAGTGGGTTTTGTCTAACCAACTGCAGCGTCGTCACTCGCAAAGCCCCGAGTGATTCGGAGCATGGAAAACACGTCGTGCTCTGTACTGTACGGGGGTTTGGCAATACGCTGCCGGGTTGGCAAAGTCAATACTATGTGGACGTAGCCAGAGGCATGTGCCGCCATGCCAACGAAAATCGCTCGAGTGTCGGTCTACTACAAAGGAAGCCAATGAGTACGGGTAGTGGGGACGTGCCAATTGTTGGCTCCAAGCGACTTCAGTTGTGTCTTGGACAGCAATGCTTTTGATCATAGAGTGGACAAACGCGAAAGTATGTAAATTGATCAACCTTTACCGAAATCGTCCTGTTGTGTGGGACTGTCGTGTGAGAGAATGCAAAGACAAGTATAAAAAACTGGACGCTATAATAGAAATCGCGGTTAGTTTTTAAATAAATATGAGCGCGGCCGAAACAACAAGTTAATCTTCCTCAGCAGACATTGTGAGACTAAATGCCAACTCGACTAAATGCTAACAGATGTAGACATCACGCCAGCAGTTGGCTTTGACAACCCGGCAATGCCAACGGCCAACCGCGGCATGGTGTGGATGCGCCTTTAGAATGCGAGGCACTGGACCGCAAAAGACAGACAATATTTGGGCAACCTATGTTAACCCCTGAAGAATACAACAACCAACCAGTAAACAACCTGTACAGATTGGTATAGGGGACTAGAGTTATAAAATGGGTGGTGTGACAACCAAACGGAATACACAAAAAGCCCAAGAGGCTGAGATATTGCCACGTCTTTTTTTTTTGTTCTCTAAAGAGTACTCTGCTAGTAGTCTCTCTACTGGCAAATTATGCCCGAGCTCAGCCGTATTGGTTCTGCTCACGTGTTAATATCAAATCGTTCCAAAAACTCTCAACCGACTTCCACCACTGACACCAAGCGACTGATCACCACTCCTCCCTCCCAGGCCGGATATTAGAAAATGACCCGGGACACGCGTCAGCCAACCTTTGCAAATCTAAGTTCCTAGTTCATAATCGCGTTCGTCCGTGTTAATAGCCAGCCCATTCACACAGAAAAGCAAACCAAACAATAATATAGCTGACAACACACGACAATCGAGGCCAACGATCAAGGCGAAGTCTAATAACAGAGACACCCACTCCAATTAACAGAATGTCACAGCCATTAATGATTAAATCCTATCCGTACTAAGTATGCAACACTATATACAACAAACAAAAATACGGTATGCAAAACTATTTACGAAAACCAGACTATCAGAGACGTACTTAATAATGAAACGGTAGATGAGAAAAAATAGGCACGTGACAATATAGCTGGCGATAAAACTAGCATTCGAGGGAAAAAAACAACCTACGTTAAATTTTCAGAGGCCATAACAAAAACATATTACCTTGCTAAAATAAGTTTAATAACATTTTATTAGCTCTAAGATTCTCCGGAAAACTTTTAGACGCATCTACTTGAAAACTTCTTAAATTGCTAAGTACCTAAATTAACCAATTTCCTTGTGAACCAAAAACGAGTCAAATTTTTGTTAAAGTTAATACAGCACGAAAGCCGATGACAAATTTTTATATTATGAGAGTATTTACGTAGATATTATGGAAAATGTAAATTTATGTTTTCTCTTGAAAATGTTGCCAATTTAAATATAAATTTACTTTTGTTTTAAAGGGAAAAGTTTTTTAATATTATAATAAACAAAATTAAACGTGGATATTTGGATTTTGTTTTGTAATTACTTTAATAGTCAACTAGAATAACGAGCGAAAGACTTTTCATAAAAAGGTAATTTACGAATAATGCAACATAGATTCTGTAACAAATTCTACACTTAACAAAGTCAAACCTTCTGTTTATCCATGGAAAATCTCATGCAAATTAAATTGTCGTGAGCAGATCACATAAACCCGCTTGAGAATTGGTTACACACGCCTCACATCATTTTATTTACCTCTAGATAAGAACCAACCGTTTTGTGATATTTGTGAATTGACAGTTTAACAAAGTTTGTCCCCATTATGCACCATTACAAGAAATGTTTATTGTACTACCTCACAATTTAAGTCCAACTCATTGCAACTAACGTACATCTAAAATTACTTTAAAGAATTTTTGTCAGCAAGTAAAGTTATGAAATAAAAAATAAGGAGTAAAAAATAATTAATAAAAACAAGCTTTTATTTACATAATACAGACGCTATAGGACTAAGAACAGTGGACACCAATGGTAGCAGAAACAGAAAATCGTGGTTCACCAACGAAGTAAAAGAACTTGCTAAAGAAAATAAAGAAGCTTACGTAAAATACATTAACAACAGAACACCGAATAAGTACGAGAGATACAAAATAACTAAAAATCAAACAAACAACGATATAAGACAACTAAAAAAAACTGGGAGAGATTCTCAGCTGAAATGAAGGAAGATCTATACGGTGGTCAAAAAAAGTGTGGAACATGCTACGAAACAGGAAAAAACAGATTACTGAAGAAGTGAAAGAGATTAAATTGTAGACATGAATGAAACACTTTGAAAAAATGTATAATACCCCCAATGGAAACACATCAAGAATAAAGATTCTACCAGATGACGATAACATTGAAAATGAAATAACAATAGAGAAAGTTCAAGCGACAACACAGAAGTTGAAAAACCGAAAAACTCCTGGCGTCGATAATATTAATAATGAACTCATCAATACAAGGGAATGGAACTACAAAAAAAATTTACCAAACTGTTTAAAAAGGTAGATAGATCCGGAACCATACCAGACGAATGGAGAGTAAATATATATACACATACATACATACATAAAGTCACGCTTTTTTCCCATAGGGGTAGGCAGAGACCACTTCCTTCCACTTGCTACGGTTCTTACACACATCTTTTGCTTCCTCTACTTTTATCAGTGCTCTCATACATGCTCGTCGGTTGTTGGTACTCTTGACCTGGCCTTTCTTCAAAACAATGTTGATCTGATCGAGATATGTTCTCCGAGGTCGACCTCTACCGACTTGTCCATTCACTCTCGCCTTATAAATTTGTTTCGTCAATCTTCCTTCATCCATCCTTTCTACGTGTCCAAACCATCTAAGCATTCCTTTATCTATCTTTGTAACCACATCTTCTTTTACACCACAGCGTTTTCTTATCTCACTATTCTTAACTACCTATACATAAAAAAGGAGAGAAAAGTAACCCCGATAACTTAAGAAACATAACACTACTGAGTTTGATCTTTAAGCTCTTTACTAAAATCATCGCTAATAGGCTCATAAAAAAGGTGCCAATATCCGAATAACAGCAATGATTTAGGTCCAATAGATCAACGGTAGACGCAATATTCATATTACGCCAAATGATAGAAAAATCAATAAAATTTAACCCCTGTTTGTCTGTTTTGAGGATCTAACCAAGGCATTCGACAGGGTCCAACTAGATGACGTTATCAAGATTCTAGACCAGAACAACATCGATTACCGGTACCAAAGAATTGAACAGCAAAAGTAGAACAAGAATAAAAACGAACGATGGACTGTCTAAGGAAGTGCAAATCAATACGGGCATACGACAAGGTGACAGCCTTAGTCCTACTTTGTTCAACATCGTTATGGATCAAATCATTAAAAATATTGAAAAAGTGGATATAGGATGGGCAATCGCATAATTAAAGTATTATGCTATGCAGACGATGCAATCCTCATAGCAGAGAATGAAGACGACCTACAACGCCTATTATACAAGACAAACAGTAACAGCACACAAATTTAACATGAACATCGCATTAGATTGGTTATCTCTAAAGAACCCATAAGGTCCACAACAAAATAATTCAGCAGTTGAGAAGATTTAACTACCATCAAGCAAATGAAACCTTATTGAAGAATCACGAACAAAAGCCACAAAAGCAACAAGAGTCTGAGATATATCATATGGCGAAATAAAATAATATGTACAAAACGCAAACTGAGGATTTACAAAACATGTGTAAGACCCTATTTTAACGTACGTCACATAAACCAGAGCTAAAACATTCACAACGAAAAGAATAATGGGAACGAACGAAATAAAAGAAAAGAACCATTAATGGTGTAACCCTTAGGGATAGAATAAGAAGCCAGGATATCAGAGAAGAACTAGAAATGCAAGATGTAGTAAGATGGGCTAGAACACGCAAGAAATGCTGGAAAGACCATGTGGAAAGAATGCCAGATGAAAGGTGGGCAAAGTGGGCAATGTCACAAAAACCAAACTCGCGAAGACCGGTAGGCAGACCACCCAAGTGATGATACGAAAGCTGGAGCTCAGCGTCACAGGAAGAGCTCTAAAGGAGGCTAAACGCAACGGACTAAACAGGACCAGGTCCCATTATAAAAAGAAGAAAAAGAAGAAGACAAAGAAGAAAAAGAAGAAGTTTTAATTTAAGTGCCCTAAAAAAAGAAAATAAACCAATCAAATTACACAGTTTATCAAATGATATAAAAGCTTGTCGCGAGACTTAACTGTGTACTAACTAGTCTTGCTTAAAATACTCATTGTAAGTAATTCTATGAAAGAAAATGTTTTCCATAAAATATGCCAATCTCGCGACAAGCTTTTATATTATTTAATAAATTGTGTAATACATGTACTAAATTGATTGGTTTGATTTAATTTAAAGTTCTTATTTTTTGGCACTTAAATAAAAGCCTGTTTTTAAAAATTATTTTTACTTTTAGTTTATCTGTTCATCTTAATCAACGCATCATTATTGCCGGTTAATTTCGAACAGTCTAGCTCTTTAATTAGAAGAGCTTCTAATGTTTTACCCTACTTAAGGCAACGTTAGCTTGACCTTTGATTTTGGAGTTTTCCTTCTCCTAGACAGATTGCAAACCAATGATGTTGACGCCTATCTTGTCAAATTACAAAAATCAAAGTTAACCAACCGATGCTACAGACTCAAACAATTTGACTTCCATATTATAATCGAGGACATCGAAAACCCTAGTACACTAAATTTTCGGACAGATTGGAGCATGAAGTTTAACTCGCTGTCAACTACTAGCATGTCCTTTCATTTGATACCCATATTGTAAGAAAGCATAAAAATCTTAATTTACCATCTTTTAATTCTACCATAGTGGATTCAGTGTGACGTCACTTTATTTTTTTTTATTCTCAGCAATACCTTTCATTTGATACCCGTATTGTAGGAAAGCATAATAAACTTAGTCCGACATCTTTCAAGTCCGACATATTGGATTCAGAGTGACGTCACTTTATTTTTTATGTTATTCTCACAAGCCCTTCCATTTGATACCATATTGAAAAAATGCTTTAAAAATAACTAGTCCGCCATCTTGGTCGTTCCGCCACGTTGGGTTTAGAATAACGTCACACAGCTAACCAAGCATTGTTATTTAAAGTAAACGTTTATATAAAATTTCAGCTCAATCAGTTGAAGATATATGCAACCAAAAACAGCGGCTACTGACCTAGGCAGTTGCAACCGCTATAAAAAAAGTATATCAATAAAAAGCCAAGCAGTTTTTTTTGCAGAACAATGAAGAAAACCTCTAATTTTTTAAAACGGCATAATAGTAACCTTCACACTTAAAGACTATCATATAACGTAATTTTATATATTTTATTTATTTTCTAGTATAAATTACATAGTTTTTATTTGAAATATAAATGGTTGCTTTTATTAATGTAATGCTGTGTGACGTGCTAGTTCTTACACTCCCATCGACCTTAAGTTGACCAATCGTAGGTATTTGTTTTCTTACAGTAAATCCATGCATATCCGTGGTCATGAGGTTTCGTGTCCGACAGAGAATGATAGAAAATGTTAGGGACTGTTACGTCATAGCACCGCCCACCTGATTTTGGAATTTTTTAATTTTTAATCAGGAATACGTTATCATGTGGTAGGGGGTTGTAGGTATGAATCGGAACTACACATCTGCTGAGTTTGAAAATATGCTGGGGATTGTAGACATGACACTTTTTTAAAACATTCAAGTCTAGGTACCCACAAAAAATTTTGTGCATGCCTTATTTCCATCTACAGGGTAATTCATTAAGAATGTCCAATCTCTGAACTGTAGATTTTACTCCTCAAAATATAATGATTCTAACCAACATGCATTATACAAATATTACTAGTTTTTGATATACCGGGTGTTTAAATTAAATATGGATTTTGATTTTTTTAATAATTCCTCAAGTTACACAATTTTTATTTGAAAATAAACAATTTTACGTTTTTTGGCATGAGGATTGCCAATTTGGAATTTAATTTAGCATTACTAATACAGGGTGCTAGTTACACTCGGTTGTGTCTAGTTAATCAAAGAAAATTTATTTTTGACCAAATGAGTAAAATAATAATAAAACATTAAAAATTTTACAAAAAAAGTTATTTGCTTTAAAAAGTTCAATAAATTTTAATTTTATAAAAAAATTTATTTTCTTAATGTGTAACAATAACAAATTAAAAACAAAAATAAAAAATTTCAAAGAAAATGTTCAAAATGCACACCATTTACTTCAATACACTTTATGATCCGCTTTCGCAATGATTTATTAATATCAAATAACCCTTGTCTATACGATATCTACTGTGCCAAAAACCGTAAAATAGCGTATTTTCAAATAAAAACCTTGAATATTATTGTAAAAATTAAAATCCATATTTGAACTTTAAACACTCGGTATCTCGGAAACTAGCAATATTTGAATAGGGCATTTAAAATACTACTAGGAAAATTCCCTTAAACCTAATCCCTTAAAAACACAAGTCAGTGCCTTCCATCTTCGCTCAAAACAGGCGAACCGAAACCTGAATGTAACTTGTAATGACACCACCTTAGAGCATACAGATAAACTAAGATACCTAGGTATTATAATGGATCGGTCACTGACGTACAAACATCATTGTGAGAAGATCCGCCATAAAGTCACAGCAAGATATAAGATGTTGAGAAAATTGGCCACAGTAAAGGGGAGCTAGACGAATGGTTATGAGAACAACCGCGCAAGCACTGTGCTTCTCCACGGCAGAATATCCATGCCCGGCGATCTGCACATGCCAAAAAGGTCAACCTAAGCCTAAACGATACATGCCGACTAACAACCGGATGCATGAAAGCCACACCACTCGGGAAACTATATAAAGCGGCCGGATTTGCAGACCACTACTCCCGAAGAGCCGCACATGAGCACACCAAGAAGTTCAAGCAGACCTTTGATGAACGCCATAGCTTATTCAGCACCTCCTGTGAACCTGGCAGACTCAAATCCCGCAAGAGATTCCACAACAACGAACTTACCGAGCCCCCAAATGACTAACCCCCACTACAAGAGATGCTCAGTGGCGAAAATCTAAGATGGAAGATCTGGAGGTCCCCGAACCGCATCAGAACGGGCGTAGCACCAGTAAAGATAAACCTGATTAAGTGGGGCCTTATGGACAAATACGACGACAGATACGACTGTGGCGAGTATCAGGACATGGATCACCTTCTGACATGCCCCAACTGTCCCAGCGAATGTACCCTCGACAAACTATGGCAGGGAAGCAAGAAAGCTTTTGACTCAGCCCAATATTGAGCTGAAAAACTCTGGTCTCCAGATACGAAAAAGTAAAGTAATTGTATAGGGCATGTTGGGCAGAATCATCATATTTTGAAGTCTAGAATCTAAAATTCAGAGATTGGACATTTTTAATGAATTACCCTGTATTAGCAAATTAATTTGGAAAATGTATTCAGTGGCGTGGAAAGTTGTAAACAAAATATTCGAACGTACCCAACTAGAACGGCCGCTGGTTAAAAAATATTTATTTTTAAAAGTGTTACAGCAGAATAATTTTTTTATCAACTTTAGTCCCTTCTAAACTAAAATTTTTAATATTGGTTTTTGTCCTGGATATTCGTTATTTTATTAAAGATGTCCACCATAAACTTTTGTCCGTTGAATTCTGTTTTTTTTAAATATATGGTCCACACTGTATATTTTCAATGTATCCTTTTTTTTATTTTCAGAAAAATATAATTGTTGCTGATATAATTTACGTCATGCCATATATGGATTATGTTTTAAAAACAGGTTTACTTTTATTCTTAAAAAAATAAAAATTAACATGTAGTTATAGAAAGTTGAACCAAAACATAATAAATACGTTTCCTGTTTCTTTGATAATCCATTAACCAATTATAATTAACTGTTATAAGAAGTAGGTAGTCACTATTTGCTGGGTAAATTATCTATTTAAAATACAAACAAAAATGTGTATACCTTTAGAATTAACGATACAAATAAAATGTTTTTATTTTATAAATATGAAAATATTAAATATAAAAATAAAAAAATTATCTGTTTTTTAAAATTAAATATATTTCTGTAGTGCGATATCCATTTCTAAAAAGACAATAAACCCTTTAATTTACAATGTAACGAAATATTACTTATAGGTCCGACAACGAACAAAAAACATGAAATAAATAATATATTTTTAAAAAATATATGAAACCAATTGTCACACACTCAAAATTAAACCAAAGGACAATCCTGAAACAACAAATGGGAAAAGAAAAATTCATATCATATCTTAGGAAATTGGGACTGGATGGAAAGTATATCATCAGACTTATAGGTAATTTGTGCTGGAACCAAAGAGCGGAAATCCGAATTCAGAATGCAGGAAAAACTGAGAATTTTAAAATGAAAAGAGCGTCCGCCAAGGGTGCATCTTGTCTTCGATGTTGTTTAACTTGTATGTGGAAAGAGCATTCACTGAGTCAATCTCCGACAGTTCCATAGGCATTAAAGTAAACGGAATTCCCATAAACAATATTCGATAAGCGGATGATACCGTGATATTGGCGGATAGTGCAAATGATCTACAAACTCTACTAGATAAGGTCAATGAAGAAAGTCAAAGATTGGGTCTGAAAATTAACATCCGTAAAACCAAATTTATGGCCATTAGTAGAAACAATACTCCAAATACCATAATATCCATAAATGGAGAGAGCATTGAACAAGTCACTCAATTTAAATACTTGGGATGCATGATTAACCAAAAATGGGACCCAGATCGGGAAATAAAATGCAGAATTGAGCAAGCTCGAACAACGTTCTTAAGACTTAAAAGTTTTTTGATAGATAAAAACTTAAATCTCAGTCTCAGATATAGGATGGTAAAGTGATACGTCTGGTCCGTTCTCTTGTACGGAGTCGAGGCATGGACGTTGAAAACAGCATTATTAACAAACTTGAGGCCTTCAAGATGTGGACCCTGCGACGAATGCTGAGAGTATTGTGGGTTGACCACGTGACGAACGAGGACATACTGAGAAGAGCTAGTTTACTAGACCGTGAACTTTTCGGAAACATCAAAAGAAGAAAAACTGGCTTTATTGGATACATACTACGTGGAGAACGTTATCATTTCCAACGTCTTATTCTACAGGATAAAATTAAAGAAGGAAAAAATGGAGTAGGTAAAAGAAAATTATCTTGGCTACGACAATGGACAGGAATACGGGACTTCCAGGCACTGCGAAATGCTGCAATTAATATAATCAAATAATGAGAGAAACGATGGACGCCTACGCGGGAATTTGCATGGCACTTTAAGAAGAAGAAGAAACAGTACTGTCACTAGTTCTGTAATCAGAAAGAGACTCGAAGCTTTTCAAAATGTTAAAAAAAATTTTAAAACAGTAACAATTATTTTGTTGGTTTGGTATTTGTGACTAATAAAAATAGTGATTACTTTGTCAATAAATTTTAATCGGATTCCACGTAATGTTTTTGTGATATTTACAATTTTAATAATAATTTTGGTAATTTTGCAAAATATTCATCCACCTCGTCATTGGAGACGTCCTGCAATCTCTTGGGTTGCCAATTTGGTCGCCGATCTTTATCGATCAACAACGCTCTCACACCTTCGTAAAAGTCTTTGTTGTTTAAAAATTTTAAGCACAAATTATATTCCATTTGCAGGCATTTGCTAAGATTGTACGATTTTCCTAGATCCAATTGCTTTAGAGTGACTTTTAAACTAGTGGGAGACATTTTATTTAATAACATAATAGTTTCACGAGCCCATTTGGTATCATCTCTTTCCAGTTTTGCTATTATTTTTTCCACATTATCAGCGGCGAAATATTCGTTTATTTTATCCATTACGTTTTTCAACGAGAACAGCGGTAGATTCTTTTTTGAAAATATTTCGATAGTTTTTTGAACATCAACGTCGTTTGAGCAATTATTGAGTAGCGCACTTTCCAAATCTTTAAGATCTTTGCTATCACAAAAATGGTTACCAATACCAGCTTGAAAAACATCGGAGCCTCTTAATCTTTGACCAGTCATAGCCAAATACCAACCCAATTTACCATTCAATCTGGATAAAAAGAATGAACCGCCAACGTCAGGGAAAAATCCTATCAAAGTTTCCGGCATGGCAAACACTGTTTTTTCGGTAATTATCATATAACGTCCATGTACAGACAATCCCACTCCTCCACCCATCACTATACCATCCACCAATGAAATATAAGGAATTTTATATGAACTAATTAAGTTATTGGTCACATATTCTTTTCGGAAAAAATTTCGACCAAACTCTTTGTTTCCGTTTAATCCAGCTTCTGCTACGGCCCTAACATCAGCTCCAGCACAAAAAGATTTTTCTTCCGCACTTTTAATTATTACCAGAGCTTTTTGGTGTTCCCATTCCACCAACGCTTTGTGAATTTTATCGATCATCGACAAATTCAGTGCATTCAACGCTTTTGATCTATTTAATATTATAACGCCTTTATCTTCTAAATTGTCGATAATAACATCGCTCGATACATAAGACATATTTAAGTTAACGAAATAAATATTTTTTCACTTGAATATCGGAGTTAAATCAAATCTTCAATGTCTACTTTTTCTGTAACAGAAAATGTTCGTTAACAGATATAATTGACCCCAAAATGACAATAAATACTAAGACTGGTAAGATAAAGCTACTATATTTTCAAAATAGTTTAATCTGACTGTTTAATTCCCACACTTTAACCCACATAAAAAGTTACAACCTAAACTAAACATTCAATTTAAAGATTTGGTTTTAAAATTACTACATTTAATAAAATGAAATTTAAACATAAACATTTGTTGACAACACACGCGAAGCATTGAGTGATAAATTTTTTTCGCATGCTTAGAAGCAAGCGCTTATCCTAAAAGTTGTCTCGTTCAAAGCTTTATTGATGTGTAACATCTTTCCATTGCTTTCTTGCAATATTTTGGGGTGATTTCTAAAATGTGTAAGGTAACAGTAACAGGAAGTCGCGGAAGCACGCGCTATTTGATTTGACGAATGAGCGCGCGGTTAGAGTTGACCGTCAGATGGTTAGGTTAGGTTAGGTTAGGTTAAAACGGCGGTTCGGAGGGAGCACGGCCTTTTCATCCATTGTGATACCGTGATGAACAGCGGTGCCTTCCCCCTCTACCGTGAGAACCAGTTAGAACTTTTAATAAAAAATGTAAGGTCTTTGATGCTAACTGAGTTGAGATCAGAAAAATCATCAAAGTTTGGTTGCCCTAGTAAAGAAAGCCGTTTTATGCCTAGGGCAGGGCAGTGGCAGAGAATATGAACCATTGTTTCCTCCTTTTCCTCATTGTGACAGCTTCTACAGAAGTCGTATCGTAGCTCTGCGATTTCCATGCGCCGTGCATGAAATCCACCTTCCCAGTGTCCTGTTATGGCCGCAATTGCTTTTGCAATACACTCCCACGATAGAATTAAAACATTATTAGTTCGACGTAGATCTAGTTTAGGCCAAATCTGTTTCGATGATGTGCATGTGGCTTCATTTTGCCACCTCAAGTTGGCTTTTTGAACTACTTTGATGTGCAGGAGGAGCCAGCAATTTGCAATCGGTACTGCTTGCCGAGATGAGACAGATACATCTGGGAGGGTGGCGCCCTCTCTTGCTAGCTCGTTCGCTTACAGTTAGCTGGTATGTCCCTGTGTCCAGGTACCCAGACAATGTGAACTCTAAACTTAGTTGCTACTTAGTTGCACCGCTGCCCAAGAGGTCAAGTAGACTGAGTTCAGTAATTTGATAGCAGCCTGACTGTCGCAAAGAATGGATATCTCACTGGCCGTCAGATAGACGTCAATCAATTTGTCGGTACTATCAGCCATTAGCTGTGCACTTAAGTTAAAGTGTGTTTAAAGGTTGCTGTCATATGCGTAAACTATATAAATAAATAAATATATATATATACATATATATATATATATATATATATATATATATATATATATATGTATATATATATATGTATATATATAAATATTTACTGTTGATAATTAGTCTCAATAAAGTGTAGATCATTGATAAAATAAGTAATAATAAGTAGGTAATAATAAATAATTATTCGAATAAAATATTTCAGTATTTACCTTTTTTAAATTTTGAGGTTTATTTGTCACTGTCAGTGTCAATTAAATAAAAAACAATTTTAATTTAAAAGAATTATTGTTTATGGAAAATCATTTCAAATAATACCTGACCCATTTTTTTCAAAATATAATTTTAAAATTGCTTATTACTTAGGTGAAATGTCAAATGTTACACATCATATGCGATACAAGGCTCGCTCATTTTTTATTAATTTTTAATGCATTGACAATATTAGTAGTGGCAAAGATCTTTATCCTTACATTGCGGTACTATTTTATAGAACGTCTGACAGGATTAGTATAAAAAGGTACTTGGTCCAAAACGTTAATATACGGTAATTTTATTTATTGTAGCAAAAATGTGTAAAAGGCTTTTTAATAATTACGTATTAGTAAAGTTGTTTGCGTAATAAATGCAAACATATGACATAAAAAACCGCTATGATAAATACAGATTAAAATTGTGCAACGTTATGTTTAACTTTAAAAATCTAGAAAAATAATGACTTTATCGTTACAAAGGTAGAGTATTTTATTTACACAGAAAGTATTGGAGAATGAAAAAATTGTGCTAAAATGTCAATTCCTTCAGTGACGTAAAATTTGAGAAGAATTAAGCTCTGACTTGCCCTTGTCAAACGCCTTATGTAGTAGCCAGAAACGGTTATTTACCAAAATTAAGTAAGGTTTGCAGTGTCTATATTTCCTGCCAAATATAATTAATATTAGTAAAACAGTAAATTATTAAATAAAATACCCTGTAACTCAGATAGGAGACACATTTTATGAAAGTGAATTGGGTTAAATCTTATTATTTTGAACCCAATATTCTCCAGTTTAATTATTTCCCATTATAAATGATACACTTTGTATATACAGCACGTGACTTTGTAAAGTGTAGATAAATCTCAACGACTTCTATTGGTCCCGATCTGACATCATCAACATTTCGTTCATTTTAATCATGTGTAACTTTTAAAAACAACGCGTCTCCAATTTAATTTAAAACTGACATTTACTTTAAAGAGTTTATTGGACATCCATGGCAATCGCTATTATTTAAAACAATTACGGAATATTTATACCGTAACAAGTGATTAAATAAAAATACATGCAAACTCCATAAAAAACAACTGTTACAAATGAATATTCTTGCTCTAGAGTGTAAATGTTGTTATTATTTTATTAAAAATAATTTTATAATGAGTATATTTTTAATGTCGTGGAGAAAGTTACAGAAGAAGCATGAAAATAGGATTAATGCTGTGGAGATGTGTGTGCTGTGTAGACGGAGTGACTCGGTTGGATAAAGTAAAAAGATAAGAAAACGATGTGGTGTAAAAGAAGATGTGGTTACAAAGATAGATAAAGAAATGCTTAGATGGTTTGGACACGTAGAAAGGATGGATGAAAATGAAAGTAGAGGAAGCAAAAGATGTGTGTAAGAACCGTAGCAAGTCGAGAGAAGAGGTCTCTGCCTACCTCTACGGGAAAGAGGCGTGACTATATGTATGTATGTATGTATGTAGAAAGTTACATATCTAATACTATTGTAATTCAGAAAGGACTAAAAATTTGACACTAAATATGATCCTATAGTAGATGTAAGGTTAGCAAATAATAACGATTACAATAGCTACTCGTCACTTAGCAACAATCGGTGATATATCATTACTTGAACAAATCAACAGCGATGAAGTAGTCCATTGAAATGTTACATTTTTTAGGCCTTACCTTGCGTTTTTTAGAGGACGCAATTTTATTTTTTTGATGTGTAGGGGGGGTCAGTGTAAAGCTAAAACCAAGTTTGTGGGGTCGCCACCCTTGTCCCATGGCCGCCATCTTGAAAATAGGGGTTGAAATTGATTTTACGATATATCTCTTAAACTATTTATTTGATAAAAAAAATTTATTAACATTTTTTGTTGCAAACTAAATTCTCTACAACTTTGGTCCAGTAATTTTTTGTCGTAGAACTATAAATAAAAAAGTTATAAGCGAAAATCTTCAGAGATTCGAGAAAAAAATTTATATTTTTCGATATAACTTTTTTTTTATCATTTTACGAAAAAATGATATCCGATCATTTTTGTAGATCGTTTTTGTAGGAACAACTTTTATTTGCATCATTTTTTCATTAAGTCCATAGCTAAGGTTTTACAGCGCTCCGAAGTGAGTACTATTTTTCAATATTCTTAACTATACCTATATTATACGTGTGTATGTAATATGTCATCAGTTATTGTTTTTTTTTTTATTTTGTTATTATAACTTTTTTAATTACAAATTTTGCAATATTATTAATAATTAATTATTGACTCTTTTTTTTTTACGTGTTATCCCCAATAGGCATAATCCACGGTGATTTTCTAAATTAGAACTACTCCGTCCTCAGTCGTTTCGATGGACCAGGCTGCGGCTCAGCATCTGATCGGCTTTCTGAATTAAATACCAGTGGGAGAACTGGAGAAGGAAACGGTGTTAATGTCAGCGGTTCATCATCATGATTATAAAAAAAAAGTTATATCGAAAAATATAAATTTTTTTCTCGAATTTCTGAAGATTTTCGCTTATAACTTTTTTATTTATAGTTCTATGACAAAAAATTACTAAACTAAAGTTGTAGAGAATTTAATTTGCAACAAAAAATGTTAATAAATTTTTTTTATCAAATAAATAGTTTAAGAGATATATCGTAAAAACCATTTCAACCCCTATTTTCAAGATGGCTGCCGAGGGACAAGGGTGGCGACCCCACAAACTTGGTTTTAGCTTTACACTGACCCCCCTACACATCAAAAAAATAAAATTGCGTCCTCTAAAAGACGCAACCCCAAATGTAACTTTTCAATGGACTAAAGGTAATAGTCCGTTAGTAAATTACGATGTTTCTAGATCAGGAATTCCCAAACTGGGTTCCGTAGAATAGTCATCAGGGTTCCGCCAACATTATTAATTATTAGCTATTAAATAATACCACGGTTACAAATAGAAGTAAAAAGTCCTTGATGAAGCTGTTATGATCGTCAATTACGTGAAAAGTTGTTCCCTCCAGTCAAGATTGTTCAAAAAGGTGTGTGAATAGGAATCACTCCTCTTACATACCGAAATCCGATGGCTTTCAAGACGCAAAGTTCTAACCAGGTGGTTATATGAACTTCGTGACGAGCTAAAGGTTTTCGCAATCAGGCAAATGAAGTCTGAGGCCACTAATATTTTAAGGGTCAATGAAAGGTCAATGAAATAACTACACTTTTGCAACTTTTAAAAGAAAATTAAATTTCTGGATTGCCTGTGTGGAAATTGACAACACTGAATGTTTTCCACTTGTGTATAACTTTCTACAAGAAAACCTTTGGTATTACCAAATGCAATTAAAACTGTTATAACTGAACATTTGGCAAATCTCCTGAAATCTTTGTCCGATTACTTTTCTGAAAATTATTTTGATATTGAATGGGTACAAAATCTATTTATTATAATAAGTCAACCATCGGTTCTAACCGTCCTGGATTATGAAGCATTCATAGATCTTTAAAGTTTATCCACATTAAAACACACATTTAAACATGTATCTTTGAATGAGTTTTGGGTTGGTGTTGGGCGTGTAAATACCCTGAAATAGCCAAAAAGGCTATCTTAACATTGCTTTTATTCGTCACAACGTATCGTTGTGAAACAGGCTTTTCAGCCTACGTTTATACAAAAAACAAATAGAGGTCAAAATTGGACATAATACCAAACTATAAAACAATTATTTTTAAAACAGTTAAACAATTTTATTCTTTACATTAAATCTTTAAGTGAAGAATAATGTGTTTCAATTTTATTACACATTTCTTAAAAAAATGTTCTTATATAAATTTCAGTGTTGATTTGCAATCATTTGATATGGGGTTCCATGAAATAAAAGGTATTTTATTGGTGTTCCGTTACTTTAAGTTTAGGAACCCCTGTTCTAGATCAAACTCACAAACATTATCAGTTTCAATTCCCATGCAATCAAACGACCAATCATCTGAAAATGAAATAGATACAGAAGATCTTATTCAAACCGAACATCCTTTAAAAACGATTGAAAATTCCAGTACTTTAACCCAGATCATGCAAAACAACTAACCTTTCTATATTCAAGACTATGTTGGAAAAGTAAAGATGAATGTTGTATAGTGACATTTATTTTGTATTTACACCTAACTTGTTATACCTTATTTATTATATTGTTAATATTTGATATATGTCATGTTATAGTGTCAGTTTTATCTGTACAATTTTTAGTTTATTAAAGTCTGTATTCTGAAGGTTTCTTTACTTCAATATGAATGTTTCGTTTTACGCATCACAGTCAATATTGAAAATAAAGTAGGTTATATGTTAATATAAAGTATGGTTGTCAACGTTAGATCAAATACAAAATCAATTGAATGCGTCATTGCAGATAAATTTTAAAACAATATAGTTTTTATAAAGTTGACCGACCTTTTTAAATATTGTCAAGTTATTTTAATGAATTAATATTGGTAGACGTTACAACAGAGAAAAGATTATAATTGTTCAATATTGTATTTATTTTTATTAACGTCAATAGGTACCACAAAATGGAAAAAACAATTTACTTACGGTAACAAACAGTACATACGAATATCCTACGTATTTAATGCAAATAAAACAAGCAAATATTCTCTAACTTTTCCCATTAAAACTGGGAAACAACACACACGACCTCGGATATTCCGTTAGTAAAGGTCGAATGTTCGAATGGACTCGACACGGTATGTAAAGTTTTATTTATTCACGCATCAGACAGGGTCGGCGCAAGCCGTAAACTGAGTTCTAATAATAATTTTACTGGAGAAAAGCTATATTTCACGAACTGTGATTTTTTCACTGATATCTAAAAGTCATATATCACGACCGCCCAACGTTGCCAGATTTTTTTTGTTGCCAAGTCGGGATTTTGAAACTTTTTGAGTGAAAAAAGTGGGATTCTTTCATCGAAAGCGGGACTTGGTAAAAAAACGTATATAATCAGAAGTTTTTAAATATTTATCTAATTATTTAAATTCGAATTACGTTTACGTGACAATAGATAGCAAAAGTAGCCATGAAAAATGTATTTTAATAAAAATATAATATTTTAAATCAGATTAACCCTATTGTTAAATAGTTGAGTCTTATTCGTCTTCAAAATAAAAAAAATAAAAAAAAACAGAAATCAAAATCAAAAAAGTTTTATTCATTAGAAAAATATGGCGTTTCAAATAATAGTCCGTGGAGTGAGTGTTACAAATTGCAACTTACTATAAAAGAATAATTGTTTATATATATAATAATTACTTATTTATGACATTTCTGTGAAAATTTAACTTCTTTTCAAGTTTTCTTTTTGTCTTTAATAGATAAAGAACTCTTCACAGGATAGCTGTAGATTAAACTGGATGAGTAATTCTGGTTTCATTAAATTTACGGAGCACTTATTTCTGGCATCCGACCATTTTAAGTTCATTTGGGAAAAAACGCGTTCAGGAAAGCAGTTTAATGTTGGGATACTTAATATGAAAGGCACTAGTTTAAAAATATTCCTGGAAACTGTTAAAAGAGCTGGTGCCATTTCTGTGCGGTGGTAGCAGTGGTGTCTGCAATTTCCCGCTAATACGTCCAAGGATGATTTCAACAAGTTAAATTCTTTATATAAATTATCTACCGAATCTACCTCTTTTTGTAAAGATAGCGTGAAGCGTAAATGGATACGTGATTTTTAGTAGCAAAGCAAATCATGTCAGAGATTATTTGTGAAGCATTATATATCATTGGAGAAGAGTGATATTTCACGACATCATAAACAAAATATCAATACCGATATCGCTTTTCTTTTAAGTTTAAACTATTAACGTTAACTGAAGAAGTATGCATCAGATTCGGCTATGTGTTATAATCATGTTATATTATTAAAATTTAAGAGTAGTTTGGGTGGAAAATGTGGTCTCTGAAGAGTTTAAAGTATGCCAAGGAATTCGACAGCGATGTGTGCTCTCTCATCTGCTCTTTAATGTTTATTCGGAGAAACTGTTTAGAGAGGCTTTGGAGAATACAGATGACGGCATTTTACTTATTAATAATCTAAGGTACGCTGACGACACAGTCCTAATTGCAGACACAGTCCTAATTGCAGACAAAGTTGAGGGTCTCCAGAGGCTAATAGACAGAGTAACAGAAGTTTGCGAAACCTACAACATGCGCCTAAACACAAATAAAACAAAGGTTATAATAATAAGCAGACAACAAATTGATGATGGCCAGTTTTTCGCAAATGGCTCCCAACTGGAAACGGTTACATCGATAAACTCCCTGGCACATTTCTTAACAACAAATGGGAACAAATAAATGACATTATAATCCAAATTGAGAAAAGAAAAACAGCTTTTAATCGCATGAGAAGCCTGCTGTGCAATTTAAATATAGGCTTGCACCTCAGAGTCAGAGTTCTTATATGCTACGTTTTCTAAATACTAACATATGGGGTGGAAGCTTGGACTCTGACCGACGCTGCATGTAAACGTCTGGAAGCATTTGAGATATGGTGCTACAGACGCATGTTTATAATATCATGGATTTATCACGTAACCTACGAAGCTGTCCTACAGCGTATGAGAAAACAAAAAGAGGTTTTAAACGCAATCAAATAACTCAAACTTTCATGTTATGCGAAACCAGAAATATAGCCTACTTTGGCTTATTATGCAGGGCAAGCTTAACGGCAAAAAATGTCCTGGAAGATGACGAATATCGTGGCTGCGAAATCTAAGACAATGGACAGGAATAATATCTATGGATCTATTTCGGGCTGCAGCAAATAAAATCAGATGGGCTATAGTAATCGCCAACGTCCACTGAGGATAAGGCACAAGAAGAAGAAGAAGAAGAAGTTTCTGTTATAAGTAAATTTTCCTTTTATTGTAAAGTGTTTTTTCCGCTGGGTATTAAATATAAACAACGACTAGAAGTATCACTCATCACTGCCGGTGGATTTTAAACCGACAAATCCTGGCTTGGACTTTGGACTTTGCAATACCGGCTGTCGCGGAGTGGAAAATATTTGTACCGAGAGCGGTAAGCGATATTTTACGCGACAGTATACCGGCTGGAATTGATATAGTCGTTGGTCAAATTTGGAGGTTTAACTATACCTCCTAAAACTTAAATTTTGTTATTAATTTAGAAAACATGTTTACTAAAAATTTTAACGTCCTAGCTTGCAGAACTGGAGTAAAAGAAACTGTAATATTTTTATTAACAGCCAATATTGAAAAATATATAGGAGAGCAAGATTTTAAACGTAATAAAAACCCAATAAATAACGAGAATGAAATAGAACAACAAAACTTAAAATCTAACTGGGACGATAGTATTTTATCTGTTTGGAAAGATTTGGACAAGAAAATATAAACATCACAAATTAATAGGAATATTAAAACAACTAGGCCTAGATGAGAAGGACCAGAGAATAATCACCAACTTGTATTGGCAACAAACGGCATTTGATAGGGTGGGAGAAGAACGTACAGATATCATATCAATACAACGGGGTGTTAGACAAGGGTTCTTTCCCCCCTACCAATCAATATATACTTCAAACAAATCTTTAAAGTAGCACTGGAGGAGATCGAAGCAGGAATACTCGTTAATAGGAAGAGGGTGAATAACATTAGATATGCCGACGACACTGCAGTTCTCGCAGATAATCTAGAAGACCTTCAATACTTCATGACGCGAATAACTAAAACTAACCACCAATATGGGCTTGATCTTAACATCAATAAAACTAAATATATGGTCATTAGCAAATCCCCTATCAATAATGTACAACTGACATTTAATAATGAAAACATCAAAAGAACGCAACAATATGAATACCTAGGGACCATGATAAATGAGCAGTGGCATCACTCACAAGAAATTCTCTGCCGTATACAAAAAGTGAGAACAATATTTTAAAAACAAAAATTTACAAATAAACAACAAAATAAGGCTTCTACGTCTTCTCTGTGTTGCTGTATGGAGTAGAAACATGGACGTTGACGGAAATTACCACACAAAAACTACAATCCTTTGAAATGTGGCTGTACCGCAGAATTCTAAAGATTCCATGGACAGACCATGTGACCAACCAATCAGTGCTAACAAAAATTAACAAGAAGTTAGAAGTTATGGATATTGTGAGGACCAAAAAACTAGAATATCTTGGTCACATTATGCGTTACGAACGTCGATACGGAATTCTACAACGGATTCTCCAAGGCAAGATATTGGAAAAGAGAGGACCGGTAAGAAGACGTATTTCGTTGCTGAAGAACCTAAGAACGTGGTTTTCTACTACCACAACCAAGCTATTTCGTGCCGCAGCAAAGAAGAATGATTGCCAACATTCGGACCGAATAAACACTTTAAGAAAAAGAAATATGTTAGGCCTAAAAATTCTTCTTTGGCAAGAATAGAAGTAAAGCGGCATTTAGAGGTCGGCTTTGCACCGCATCAATTAAACCCGTTAGAATGGTAAAAAGTGAACAAATATCTGCCATTTTAGTTAAAAAAAACTTTGCAATTTGGCCATCTCAGTGTCTTGTGAACGACAGTTATCAAAAGCTAGTCTCACAATCTCGGTAAGACGTAGTCGTTTAAGCAACGAAAAAGCAAAAATGATTTTATTTATCAAAACAAACCAAAAACTAATTATTAACTAATAATTAACATTGTGTTATATTTTTTAATTATACATATTATTTTTTAAATTTTTGTAAATAAACCAACTTTTAATTTTTTATCTATTTTTATGTCTACATTGGTATATAATATATTTAAACATAAACATAACAAACAATAATTTTCAAATAATCAAAAAGTATTGTCAACAAGAGCATAATAATGATAAAAGAAAAGCGTAATTATGATATTAATTATTTAAATTTGGGTATAACCAAACGTGATGCGATTTAACTGTGATCAAATCACGTTTAAAACTCATTGATATTATTAAAATTTTAGTAACAAATATCAGTATGATTAATAAAATCACAATATTGTTCATATCTTAATTTTACCAAAAACAGGTGAAAAATAGTTGTCGTTTGTAAAAAACTGTAATTCACGCTTAATGTCCAAATGCGAATAATAATTTATATTAAAAAAAGTTAATAACATAACCTAACCTAATTGTGGAAAATCGTTTGAATGACAATTTCTAATTCTGTATCTTACTCTGCATAAAAATTATATAAACAAAAATTTGTAAAAAAAATTGGTTGTCTGTAAAGTCGGTTTACGGAAAATAATTTTACGTGATAACGTCATTAGAAAACATTAATGAAAAATTTCATACTCTTTTGAATTGAATTGAAATATTATCATAGAATTATCAATATTTTGTATAATACAAAGAAGTTAATTGGAAATTACAATTTGTTTGCCGCAATTGTAATAAACAATGGAAACAACATTAACTTTTCACTTCACGTGTAAGTTATATGGGCCGATGGAGTGGAAGAGAGATAGATGCGTCACAAGCTTTTCTGGGTGTCTCATGATATGTTCAAAATATTCAAGTTTTCGTTGTTTTACAATATTGACCACTTCTGTATCTTTATGCATTCTTTTAAGCACCTTGTTTGTGATCTATTCCACCCAACTTACTTTTAGCATCTTCCTATGCAACCACATCTGGAAAGCTTGTAGACGTTTAAGCATGGCTTCTGTTAGTGTCCAGCTCTCGACTCCATACAAAAGAACTGGAAAGACATTTGTTCTAATTATCCTCATTCGCAGGGCAATCGATAGATCGTGAGCAATAAAAACATTTTTCATGCGAATAAATGTTGCCCAGGCAGACTCAATACGTATTTTGATTTCAACTGATGGATCCCAGTCCTCGTTTATCCTGGAACCAAGGTAGCTCGCACTTGAGACTTTATCTAATTGTGTTCCCTTGACTTAGACACTAGCAACTTGATTATAAACTCCTTTGCTTATTAGCATGTATTTGGTTTTTGCCGTGTTTATTTTTAAACCAAATACTTCGCAAGCTTCAGTCACCCTATTAAGTCTCTGTAGGTCATCGATGGACTGCGCGAGTATTAGGGTGTCATCCGCGTATCTTATGTTGTTGAGAATTTGTCCATTTATCACAACTACCAAATCCATGTCTCCTAGGGCCTGCCCAAATAACTCTTTATAGTAAAAAGAAGTAAAGTCAATATACATCCCTGTCTCACACCTTTCTTCACTTCAACATCTTCCGTCAGGTGATCGTTAATTCTGACTTTGGCAGACTGGTGTCAATATAAATTACCTATTAAGCGGATATATTTGTCATCAATACCAACTGTTTGAGTATCTTCATAAGTTTGTCATGTCGCACTTTGTCAAAGGCTTTTTTAAAATCTACTAGCCACACAAACAGATCAGAGTCAACGTCTCGGCAGTGCTGTATTAGTACTTGAATTCCAAAGAGCGCTTCACGCGTTCCCAATCCTGATCGAAATCCAAACTGAGTTCTGCCGATGCTCGCTTCTAATTTTTGATATATTTTTGAATGAATAATACGCAAGAATACTTTAAGGAGATAGCTCATAAAGCTGATGGTACAGTAGTCACTACATTTTGTAGCTCTGTTTTTCTTAGGGATTGTAACAAAAGTTGACCTCAGCCAGTCGGTTGGAATAATGCACGTATTGTATATTGTGTTGAAGAGTTTTGTTATCGTTGTTATTTCCATATCGCCTAGCAATTTTACTATCTCACTTCGCAGTCCATCAGTGCCCGGTGCTTTGCCATTCTTTGCCATTTTTAGTGCTTTTTCTACTTCTTTTTTGCTGATAGGTGGACCAGTGATCACTTCATCTATTCCATGCTCTTGATTTCTGTTGTCGTCAAACAGTTCCGAAACATACTGTCTTTATCTTTCCAGTATCAGGTTTTGAGCTGTAATAAGTTTACAGAGTATGTCTGTTTTAAATTTTAAAGTTAAATTTTCAAGGTCTTTCGGATCCATGACATCGACTGTTGACACAGTGCGTCCTACGCGGTCGGAAAATTTTCTAATTAAAAAACCGGCTTCACGCATATCAACAACTTACTTAAATGACTTTAATGATTTCATAAACAGCGCCTAAACATAATGACTATATGAATCAAGCACAAATCATTCTATTTCAAACTCATGCTAAAGTGTAAAAAGGAACACAATAGGTTAACTATAGATAATGATAGATAACGATAACGTAGAAACTTGCACTCACTGTATGTGGGTAAATGACCAAATTACTTTTTGAATCTGGAAACAATGTTGAACAGCTTAAGAAGAATTACTAAAAGAAACTGGACTAATTAAGAAGAATGTGGATTTTACGATCACGGAACTAACTGGAAAGAAGAACTCCCGACAATCCCATTTTAAAAGCTTAAAGTCTTAATTACTACTGAAAAATTAGTTAAATTTGACTACAAATTAAATTGTGTATTGACTTTCTTTTTTTAGTCACTAGTCACACAGTACGTGGTTTGCTACACAATACTAAAAAATGTTTTTTCTTTGCAAAGCTGAGATTAAATTCCAAAACTAAACTTTAAAAATGATCGATCTCGAAGTTATTTTAAAATGTGGTCAAAACACCGTCTAAACGGCGCGACACTGCGTAACATAGTTACATCGAGGCGTTTCATCGGTTGTCGCTATTTCAGCGCCACATCAAAGTAATGATACGCGCTGATGTTGCACCACATGTTCGGATATCTGGTCAGGTTTACGTAAGACAGTCTAATAACACTTTTAAAAGTATAATTACTGGAATTGAATAAAAAACAATGCATTAACCGTAATAATTTATTTTACACTCTCTACTTACTTTCACTTCTTTCAATGTTAGTATTTTCTCCATTTAAAAATATTTTAGGTTTGTTTTTTATCACTCGAATAGAACATGGTCGCGTAAAAAATAAAATGAGTCATATATAGCTTATTTCACCAATATATGACGATATCTGATTAGTCACCGAGGCATCGACTTAACGGGTGCTTTGTGTTAAGAGGCACATTAATAAATTCCCCTAAGATTTAAACACAAAATTTTTTTGTTTATTATTATGCTTTTGTTGAGAGCTTTTATTGTTTTTGCTTTAATGTGAACAGAAATCGTTAATGTAGCTGTTGATGAGTTTTTTGGCTAGAAAAAGGCACATCTTTAATTATTTAAAAGGAAATGCAACAAAAATAAATTATCGTTACCATTTTATTAAATATGTTTGATCATGTAGTACTTACGGTATTATTAAGCATCATCATAATCGGAATCACTGTCATCGCCACATTCAGGAAATTATATAAAAACTCAGCGTCATCCAAAACCTACAGCTTTGTAATTTCAGATTTTTAACATAATTGTATCCGCCATTACTTTTAATCACAACTTTTCGCGCCACACCCTATATTGACAAGTAAATTTTGTGGTGACCACAGTACAATAAGGTTCCCAGTGGTGAGCAAAGAACTATGAAATTATATAGATAATGACTTGATTATCAAAACGAAAGTAGATCAAATTTAACTCAAGGTAAACTTAGCCAACGGATTTAAGGTCTGAGACTAGTCGTATGGATAGCAGTGATTATCATCGTTATTTTAATATGGTAACCAAATGCTGGTTATCAGGTTCATTCAAGTGTTTATAAATTCGAACTTTCAAATGTCTACAGGTCCTTCCTATATATGAAGCTTTACAATTATTGCATTTGAATTTATAAATTCCACTTTTTAATAAATTGTTTATTTTGTCTTTTGAATTGACCAAGTGTTTACATAAACTATTTGTACTTTTAAAGGAAATTTTTGTATCTTTTAATTTATTATTAATACAACCAGAGACATTTTGACATTTAGAGATGCTTACATTTAAAAAAGGTAGATCTACATATCCCGAGGTTTTGTCCACCACAGGGTAGGTTAGGTTTTGTTTTTAATTTTTTTTGTAATTAAATTAATAATGATATCATGGTTGTAACCATTGTTGTAAGCAATCTATTTAATAAGACTATTTAATTCTTTATCGTAATTCGGGCGTGAAAGCGAAACAGTACTAAGTCTGTGAATGAAACAGTAAAAGGCTGCCATTTTATGCTGGTGAGAATAATTGGACCAAAAAGGTATGACATGGTCAGTTTGTGTGGGTTTTCTGTATATGCTGTACTTTAGTTTGTCAGATTCGTTAATGATCAAGTCAAAGAAATTTAATTTGTATTCGGATTCATGTTCAAGTGTGAAAGTGATGTTAGGATGAATTAAGGTTATTTTCCTTAAGAGATTTTTGGCTTTATCTGGGCTGCTGTGGTTAACTTTCATGTTATTTATAGACAAATCTGTTTAGAATATAGACAAACAAGTGCCCATTGCTAAACCCTCAGGTTTCTTTCTCATTAAATAAAAAACAATCTCAAGGGAAGCAAAAGTTTAGTAATGTTAAAATTTGTGCTATAGTGTTTTCATTGCAAGTAAAAAGAAATGACCTCAGCAGTTGAAACCGCTAAAAAAAACAAGCTTAAATCTAAGTAGATCACCTCACGAAGTGAGAACCAAAATAAAAAGATTGTTGACATCAAAGGACATCATAAGACAATTCTCGATAGGTAAATTTAATTCATTTAATTAAGTTAATAGATAAAGACCTACCTACCAAAAATTTCGGCCTGAAGTTAATTATTTCTGTTTTGGTATAAACATATTTTAATATTTTTATACATTTTAAAGATCTATTAATAAGTTAAATCATTGAAGCCACTGTTTAACTAGTAAAACACCATGGAGAATACACACCTTTGCAAAAAATAGAATCTGGAGTTCCGCAGGGCAGCGTACTTGGGCCACTATTATATCTTCTATATACCGCCGACTTACCTACTAGCGACAAGAACCTGTCAGCAACATTCGCAGATGATACAGTCATCCTTACATCTCATGAAGACAAAAACATTGCTTCCCAAAAATTGCAAGACCACATATAAATATAACAGTGGCTCAGTAAGTGACACATTAAAGTTAACATCACCAAATCTGTCCAAGTTACATTTACGAACCGTCGTGAAAACTGCCCACCAATTAAACTTAACAACAGTCAACTACCACACCATGACGAAGCGAAATACTTGGGAGTTTACCTTGAAAGACGTCTCACATGGAGAAAACATATGTTCTGAAAACGTAAGCAGCTGGGTTTTAAACTAAGGCAGCTCTACTGGCTGATTAAAAAAAAATCAAAACTAAACTTGAAAAATAGGCTTCTAATTTATAAAGCCATCCTAAAACCAATATGGAGTTACGGGATCCAGCTGTGGGGAACGGCATCACTCTCCAACATAGAAATTTTAGAACGTTTTCAATCAAAGGTTCTTCGACTGATGACCAATGCTCCATGGTTTGTTCTAAACTACATAATAGCGAGAGACCTGCAGATAAACTCTGTGAAATCGGAAATAACGAACTACTACGATAAGTTTAAATAAGCATCCAAACAGATTAGCTCGAAACCTAACGCACAGACCAACTGTGATACGAAGACTCAGGTGTTATATGCCGTGGGATTTAAAAGATAGATTTTTATAGTGTAGTGTTATGTACTCCCAAATTTTAAACTTACTTTTAACTTTTGCTTTAAGTTATAATTTATAGGAAATTGTCACAGGACACTTTTCCTACATGACAAATTTATAAACAAACTATTTGCTTATTGTTGAAATTTGTAACAGATTGCAAATAAAGTGAGAAAATAAAAAAAATTAACATTTGTTTAACTTATAACATAATCAAGGTAACGATGAATTATTAATGAAAAAGACCTGTCAAAGGTCCTCACTTTATTCCCAAACAAGCAGATGTCAAGTTTCGATTTAAACCGAATTGGTGATCACTCAACCAAACATTTTCTTCTTTTACATGATTACAAACTTCTTTTTTATCGTTTAGCAGGGTTATTTGGCAATCGTCGTGTTTTGTTGAAATTTTACCCTACTCTAATTAATTTATAACCATTTTATAACCATCCCAAAATTTCTGCTAATGTAGAATTCCAATAGAACCTTTAAATTTGCATTAAAAAATAATTGCTTCATAAAAGGCATTACGAATTGTATGAGGTCCCGATTATGCAGACAAATAATGCATACAAAACACTTACTAAATGAATGTTTATATTTATTAGAAGCATTTTCAAACTAGCGGGTTAAACTTCATTTACTTTGTCAAATTATATTGTGCTAGCTAAATCTTTCGAAGTAATGGTTTTTGAAAGAGAAGAAACCATGACAAACTGCGTGGTGCTGATTGAAGGAAAAAGAATGGAACAGGTAAATGAGTTTGTATACTTGGGTTTAAAATTTAGAAGAGACAAAAAGTATGACTGTGACATTGAGCGAATGGTAATGGCAGAAAAACAAATGACTGGGGCACTGCATAACTTTATGAGTAGGCAGAACGTGTAAAAAAAAACACGTCTGGCTGTGTATAGGTGCTGGTTTCTTAACTTATGTATGGTTAGTGAATGTTTGGTTTGACAAAAGAAGCATGAAAATATGATTAATATTGCGGAGATGAGTAGTTTGAGAAGTATAGCCGGAGTGACACGGTTGGATAAAGTAAGGAATAGTGAGATAAGTAAACGCTGTGGTGTAAAAGAAGATGTGGTTACAAAGATATATAAAAAAATGCTTAGATAGTTTGGACACGTAGAGAGAATGGATTAACGAAACCGATTTATAACGCGAATGTAAATGTACAAGTCGGTAGATTCATTAAAAATTGAATTACATTTAATAACATCATTAAACACTTTTCAATTTTTAAATATTTTCAATTATTTACAACAAAACATTAATTTATTTTAAATTTTAATAAAGAAGTTTTATTAGAAACTATTTTAAGTTAAAATGCTGTCAGGTTTTAAAAAATATTTAAATATAGACGTACATTTAAAACAATAATTTTAAATTTTTATAAGTATAACAATTTGTTTTTATCAAAATTTATATTCCATTATTTATTTGTGTTAAATAATTACCCAAATTATTATTTTCTAAATATTTTTAAAAAACAATTATGATTTAAATTATAAAAAAAATATTAAATAAGCATTAATAAAGATATTAAAATATTAATTACTGGTGAATTGGCTAAAATGTCTTTTTATTCATATTACATGCAATGTATGTACATGTATGTAATGTTTTTTGCAAAACAAATTTGATATTTTTATTTTATTTTGTGGAAACTAAAGTACCAACTGACTCACCCAGCATACATTTATTCCTGTATACTACTTTTTTACGTAATCACAATAATAAATTATAAAACAAATCACCACTAAATTGCACGATCACAAGTAATAATAAAAAAGTTCCCTCACAATTAAAAGCATATTATACAATAAACCATTAATGCCTATTTTGGAAAAAAAATTTTGAAAAAAAAATAGCACTTACTGTGACTGATTTCATATTGTTCTAATTTGGGATGGATATCGAAGACTGATAATGGGATTGTTCTGCGGCAGGTTCTTATACCTTTCTTCGGGCGTGACTGATCAAAAATCAGTGAAAGGCTTTCTAAAAGTTCCGGTCACTCTTTGATACTTACAATACAATTTAGTAAGGGGGATTAAATGAAAAATTCATTACTTAAAAAGTGATAAAAAATGTCCCATTTCATTAAAAATTTTTTTTTGGTTTAATACATGTACTAAACATATATTTTTTAATTTTTATAGTGAATATAATCACTGATTTAATCATACTTATTTAAAATGTCCGGTGCTTTCATTTCAAAACCAGCCAGTCCAAAAAAAAATTTATTTTGCGTAAATGAAAGAAAAACAAAAAATACATCGAATTTTTAATTAAAGTGGAGGTTTAAAAATGTTAATCTGCTGTTTTCAAGTGGCACCCCCTTAACAACAAGCAAATCAGCCATATAACAATTAATTCCATTGATTTATTTTGCAGATAACATTAAACCTAGCGAAATTACAACAGAAACTAAAAAAAGTTAATTACGAATGTATTTACACTAACTGTTTATAGACAAGTGTATTCCGTTATTTTTTAGGCAATAATATAATCTATTTATTATTATTCTATAATCTATTTATTATTATTCTAAACTATAATTCTTCAATGTTTTTGGGAGAAGTTTTGTTGAACTTATGTTTTTAAATAGCCCTTATGTTTTTAAATAGCCCCATAGAGAGGCCTTAAATCTGGAGATCTTGACAGCCATTCTATAGAACCCTTACTGCTAATTCAATGCCTTGAAAATCGTTCGTCTAGCCAAAATCTTACAGCTAGTGCGTAATGTGGTGCAACTCGGTCCTATTGAAGGTATATATTTTGTTAATCTAGTACCATATTTCCCTGTTCGTCAACCTGTCTTTCTAGTGACTAAGTAATAAGTGAATCAATTTCATTTTCTATTAACTGTAGGTAAAATTCTTGCGTTAGGTTTTGGTCAATAAAAGTGGTCCAATTATCTCATTTCCTGGAATATTGCTTTTCGCTGGAAACTAAGTATTGTCCTGTCAAATCACGTGAGAATTTTCATTATTATTATACCTACAATAAACAAATATTTTTAATCAAAATATGCGTCTTCTTATAATTTTTGGAACATTGTTTTACAAAATTCAATTCTGCGGTCAAAGTCGTCTTTAGTAAGCTGATGATGAATGCCCTGAAAATCAAAGGGATGATATTATATGTAAGCAAAACAAAAGTAATGGTTTTTGAAAGAGAAAAAAGCATGACAAACTGCGAAGTTCTGAATAAGGGAGAAAGAGTGAAACAAGTAAATGAGTTTGTATACCTGGATTCAAAGTTTACGAGAGATAGAAAGTATGACAGTGACATTGAGCGAAGAGTCTTGGGAGGAAAACAAATGAATGGGGTACTGCATAGATTTATGAACACTCAGAAAGTGTCAAAAAGCACGTCTGGCTGTGCATAGAGGAGTGTTGGTTCTTACACTTATGTATGGTTGTGAATGTTGTGTTTGGCAGAAGAAGCATGAAAATAGGAATAATGCTGTGGAGATGAGTAGTCTGAGAAGTATAGCCGAAGTAACTTAGTTGGATAAAGTTAAAAATAGTGAGATAATAGAACGATGTGCAGTAAAAAAAGATGTGGTTACAAAGATAGATTAAGGAATGCTTAGATGGTTTGGACACGTATTAAGGATAGATGAAGGAAGATTGACGAAAAAATTTATAAGGCGTAGCAAGTGGAAGGAAGTGGTCTCTGCCTACTCGTACGGGAAAAAGGCGTGACTGTATGTATGATGAATTTGTATTTAATAAGGAAAAAACTATTGACTTCTTGTATGAAACCAACAATAATATTTGTAAGTTTTGATACTTGGGGAAAAAATCTTTAGCAAAATGACACAGTACTTTAATTGGTGCAGCTTCGTTAAAACTCTTTGATTATTATTTTTTTATTACTGTTGGAAATCAGTACTTCCAACTGTACAATTCCTCCTTGAGAAATTCCTAGATTTTTAAAACTACTCAGTACGGACCTGACGCCAAAAAAAAATTATCTAAAAAACACGTGCAGTTTTTGTGATCTACTATGTTTTAATCACGCCCTCATCACGTGAAAATTAGTATTCGGCTAGGAACAAAGGGTTCTGTGCAATTTAAAAATAAGCTAAAAAACACGAGCAGTTTTTATTCCTTCAGAACATTCCAAAATCGTCACGTGCAATTGTAGCAAACAACTATACGGTCACGTGACCAGACAGTAACCAATAAAAAACGCTGAATTTAACGCGAGAGGAAGCCACGTTCGAAGCGGCTTCCGGCTTCTTTCGCATATTATCAGCCAAGGCATAACAACTCTAGCGTTCAGAGCACCGCTTTAAAACACCACGTGATAAAATACACAACAATATAATCAAATAAAATACATCAAATTCAAAGCTAACAACCAGTGAAATTATTCTGAAGATACAGGATGCTTAAAACTGTAAGCTCCATGTATTAAAGTTATACAATATATTCTTGATGACAAGTGTGTTGTTTCATTTACTGTGATAACAAAATTCACGGCGATTAAAGGCAGTAAACCCTTCAGCCTATAGTAGGTAAGAAACAGATCAAGCCAGCTTTACTGAGTTATCGAAGGATCTAACATCTACGCTGCGAAAGACGTCGTCGAATAGCAAAAGGTGAATCAAGGCATTAGAGGTTCCGGTGGTGAAGCTGACCACACCTCAGAGCATTTCTACAGCTTGTCGACGCCACTCATACTCGTCGTCGTCGCCGGCGCGCAATTACAAACGGATCAACTTTTTTCAAACTTCCGTACTTACTCTATGATGGTCTGGTGGCCTATATTTCTATCAGGATTCCTGTCATTAAAAACTTTAATTGGACATCATCTACCTATCCAACAGTGGCATAGGTCGTTTTTGTTATGGTCTTACGTTATTCACAAAATTTGTTGTTATCAGCAAAATAAATCGATATAATAAATAAAATGTTGTTTATATAGCTGATTTGAATTTTTTTTGGATTTTTATTTGATGTATCACAAGGTAGAGGTTGTTATTTGACATATCAAAAGGTATTTGGACTGGCTGGTTTTGAAATAAAAGCAGTGTATACAAAAAATTGTTACTGTTTTCGTAATTATATGTTTTTTTTATATGCATCGACTGCTTGGTCATTCGCCTTGTATTTTGCTTTGTGCGGGATTTTATTTTTACACTTGTTTCATTGGGCCTGTTTTTTTAAAAAAATCAAATTGTTTTTAGGCAGACTCGCTCATTTTTTAGGCATTGTTGCATTGTGTTAGGGAGAGAGAAATTTTTTAAGCTTGGGTATATTCCGGGCAAACAAGAAGTAAGTGTTCCACAGTCAGTTGTATTTTGCAAGTTTAACATATTGGAGGTCAGGAGCCAAAAAGTAGTTAGCTTGATGTAATATGGGCATTGCCAATTCTCAATCGAGTGACTGCAACTTGTTTTTTTCTTTGGTTTGAAGGAAAGTGTAATATTTCATACTTAAATTTTTATATTTTTAAATTTATAGTTGTTGTCATTCCATCCATTCAATTTGTCTTTTATTCTGTTTTTAAGGTAAATAAATAGTAATAAATGTCTTTAGATCTTAGGGGGATGTCGTCCAGATAGTGTTTTCCGGTAGTATCGCGAGCAACATCATCTACAAGTTCATTACCGACTAATCCTATGTGTCGTGAAATCTAAAAAAAATATTTTCCTGTTGGAATTGTTCAAGATGTGGACTATAGTAAGGATAATATGGATAAGTGGGTCGATATTATAACTATTTTGTATAGTTTGTAGTGAACTGCATTAGTCGAAAAGAATCAAATAAGTAAGTTTTTTTCTTCAATGTCTTAATAAATCTCAGTGCTTAAAAAATGACATATTTAATTCAGCTGTTGATATAAAGGTTATTGAGTTCAAGATCCATTGGTAAGTTTCTCCTTGTAGAAAAAACTGATCCAGTTCCGAAGGCAGAGATGTAATTGAAATACAAAGAGGAGAACGACAGGTATATATCCTTTCACCCCTATTATTTAACCTATACTCAGAAGAGATATTTAAAGAAGTACTTGATGACATAGAATTGGGACTATCTGTAAACGGCCAACGATTGAGCAATATAAGGTACGCAGACGATACCGTAGTATTTGCTGACAATATTAAAATTCTACATGAACTCATGACAAGAGTCAAAGATACCAGTGAAAAATATGGTCTAACGCTGAATATAGATAAGACCAAATTCATGATAATCCGAAAAGAATCCAAGTACCGTGCTAACTTACTATTAGATACCAGCAAATTGGAAGAGATGCTACATACACGTACCTAGGCACAACAATAAATAAAGATTGGGACCATTCTCGTGAAATTAAATGCCGGATTAAAAAATCTCAAAAGGCGTTTCTAAAAATGTCAAACTTTTTTAATCTTACATCAAAAGTAAGAATGCTACGCTGTTACGTGTTCCCAGTGTTGATTTTTGGAGCAGAATCATGGACACTCACTCAATACTCCACATAATCTCTTAAGGCATTTGAGATGTTGATATATTGGCGAATACTTAAAATAACTTGGACAGCCGATGTCACAAATGTAAGAGAGCTCAAGAAAATAATTAAAACTATAAAGATCATATAGAAGATCAAAACTAGGAAGCTTGAGTACTTGGGTCACATAATGTGGAATGGGAAACGTTATGAGCTCCCTCAGCCGGGTTTCCAGGGGAAAGAACTGGAACGGAGAGGACCTGGCAGAAGGAGAATCTCTTGGTTAAAGAATTTGAGAACATGGTTTGGTACCACAACGCCCGGCCTTTTTAAGGCAGCTATTTTAAAAAATAAAAAATAAATTTTTTAAAGTAAATGTCAGTTTCAAATTAAATTGACCACGCGTCGTCCTTAAAAGTTATTTTTCAAAAGTTTTGTATAAAAATGAGCGAGAATTTAAGTGAATCAGATTTAGAATTTGAAAATACTTCTCCAGAGGTTACAAATTACGCTAATAACGTAACAGAAAACCTACTCTCTCAAAAATCAAATCAGTAATATGAGAAATATTGTTAAGTTAAGTTCTTTAAAGTTTTTTTTTAAATTCTTTGGTCGTATAGAAAATATCGTCTGTTAAATTCGATACTCGTGATTCCTCGCTCTCACTCGGAATATTTTACTCGTATCGAATTTTTTATTCTAACCTAGTGACAGAATCTACTATTATTTGATCATGTTAAAAAGAATGTCACCGGCTTTAATAAATAGGGACTTACCATAATATGAATGTTCTTTGGCTCTTCTGAACTAAGCGTATAGCGATTAAACTAAGTAATTTGAAATAGAAAAAGGGACTAACACTTCTTGATTGAAGACATTGTTACGTACACGAATATTTATATCGAAAGTACTACTCACGCTCTCAAAATGTTTTGAATACCGATGTCGATGAAATCAAAGCCATGTTTGGCGTAATGTATATGGCAGGAGTTCTCAAGGCAAACCATACCAACTTATGAAACTTCCCCAGAATTTTTCAGAATGATTATGTCCAAAAACCGGTTTTATCTACTTCTATACGCTGGATAAAAAAGTTGGATAAACTAGCACCCATAAGACAAATATTTAAATTGTTTGAAAATAATTGTCAATCTTGCTACACACCAAGTGAAAATTGCACCATTAATGAAATGTTGGAGGCATTTCGGGGTAGATGCAGCTTCCGTCAATACATACCAAATAAGCCTAGTAAATATGGTACTAAAATTTTTTCTTTAGTGGATAGACGTTTGTTTTATACCATAAAGATGAAAATCTACGCTGGAAAGCAACCGGAAGGCCCATTTAGAGTGGATAATGATTCATTAAGTGTTGTGCGCCGTTTATGTCAACCAATTCGTAACTCAGGACGAAGCATAGTTTGCGATAATTGGTTTACTTAAATCCCCCTTGCCATTGACCTACACAAGCATCACTGACTAACTTTGGTTGGCACCCTCTGAAAGAATAAACGAAAAATCCCACCACTGTTTGTAGCAACCAAAGATAGGTGCATCTCCTATAGTATGTTTGGATTTGGGCAAAAATGTCTGTTAGTGTCATATATTCCCAAAAAGAACAAAAATGTATTGCTTTTGCATGAGGATGATGCCATCGATAAAAACACCGGCGATGCTTTCAAACATAAAATTACTACATATTATAATGAACATAAAAGTGGAGTTGATACGATGGACCAACTGAAAAGTATTTATTCTGTAGCAAGGATTACCTGCAGATGGCCTTTGACCGTCTTTTTTTCTGTCCTCAATATTGCTGGAATAAATGGGTTTGTTATTTTTTGAACAAACAATGTCGATGTGACTATGGCTCGTCGAGTATATCTGAAATCTTTGGCAAGTGAGTTAGTGAAAAATCATATGAAAAAACCTCTAAATCAAAATTTACACCATTTGCTAAGTTTGCAAATAAAAAACTATCTAGGGATCACTCCGATGGAGAATCAAAATGATAACCCGAACAAGTCAGGAGAGAGATCAAAATGTACCCATTGTCCAAAAAAGAAAAACCAAAAGACAAAGGTCAAATGTGCGAAATGTCAAGCAGCTATATGCAAAGAACATACTACAAACTGATTCAGACTGAGACTGCTTTTAGTGTTAATTTGTTTCTTTGATTTATTTTAAAAATACAATTTTAATTATATTTTTATTTTTTATCAAATAATAAATGTTTTATGATATTATTTAAAATACTTCACTATAACGTTCTTTGTATTTCTTTAAAATAGCACTATTCTATTCGTTAATTTGACGTTCAAAACAAAGATGAGCACTCACCCGCGGGTAACGGTGGTATTTTTTTTGTGCGGGTAACGCAGGGTTAATAAATGATAGATAATATTTTATGATTTCTTGACCAAAGTTTGTTTACTGTCATATTTTTACGGCTTGCTGCATAAATTATTAATTTTGCAAAAAATCCACCTCACTATTCACTGTTCACTCGTTTGGAAATAAGTAAAATTCTTATACGAGAAGCTATTTTATAATAATTACAACCAACCAACCTAAAAACGTGCGAACCTACTATTGTTTTAGATTTTACCCATAAACCTGCGAACCTATTATTGTTTTAGATTTTATCGTATTTTTATGTTTTTTGTTTTAACTGTAAATTGCAAATTGAAAATAAATGCGATGCTTATCATTTTTTGGGACATTGAATGCCAGTGAGGCACTATGCCAATTATACTTACAAGTTTTTGAAAGACCACTTAAACCTATGAGATGACGTTGACTTTGTGGCAGAAAAACTTGGCTTCTTTTTAAGACAATGTATCTGTCCATAATTTTTTTCTTTTAACAAAAAACAAACCCTTTCTTTTACCGTACCCCATATTTACCTCATTGAACTTCCTATATTAGGTTTTCCAAATATAAACAAATCTTTAAAAAGGACGCATTTTTGGTCATTAAAAAAATGTAATGTTATAACAGCCTGTGCTTGGTTTTTACAGCGTCATGCTTAATATTAATCATCGGCGTAAATGGGGCTTTTGATATTAGTAGCAAAGCCAATAATAACATAAAATTCGACATTCATTGCTGGCATGATATAATATTATACCTTTTTCTTTATCTAAAGAATCATTTACGAAACCTTAAGTAGATTGATCACTACATCCTTTTTTACGATATCAAGTCTCATCAAGACAAACTATAATAATTATAGTTTGTCTTGATGTCAACCAAGTCGTTAATGCCAAATTACATTGGAAAACAAGTTCAAACACAATATAAAAATTAAAATTATTCTTAACGATTATATTGTACACTTCTTCTTCTAAGTCCATTACACCATCCATGATGTGTGGTGGTTGTTGTGAATTTCTGTCATTATCCAGTCTGTCCAGGACGTGACTAATAATGTGTTGCCGTCGTTGGCTGCTGTTAGCCTCTTTTGTTGCTGTCTTTAAATTTGGGCCAGTTTAATTGAGAACGGTGTCTGTCTATCTCGTTGGTGATTGGTCTCGTCATCTTTTACCAAATGGCATTCCCTGTATAATAAGGCACTCCACATTATCGTGTCGAATTATGTGGCCGAAGAACCTTAAAGCCCACGCTGAAGTTTGGCTTAATAAATGGTGCTCTTTTCTTATTTGTTTTAATATGGATGCGTTTGTTCTTCGAGCAGTCCATGGGATTCTTAACATTCTGCGCCAATACTCGATTCTCCGTCGATCAGCGGCCATGATCACCCACGTTTCCAAAGCGTACCAAAAAACTGAGAATACCAGTGATTTAACTAGAGCTTTTTTTGTTTGAATCGAGATGTTGCGATCTTTCCATACTCTGGTGAGTTGGCTCATAGATGTTTTACTCAGTTGTATGCGTCTACGAATTTTAGGTTCACAATCCCCATTTGATGTTATTATTGACCCTAGATACACGATCCTTCCGACGACATTGCAATTTTCCACCTTGTGTGGTTGTGTAGCACCTTCTTGTTCTCAGTTGATAATCATGATCTTCGTTTTTTTTTAGTTTATTTGCAACCCATATCTTAAGTTTACAGATTCAAGTCTTTCGAGGAACATCGTCAGTTATTTTTCATTACTGGCAACCAAAAGGGTGTCATCTGCATATCTTAAATTTGAAATCATTTGACCGCCCACAACAAAACCGTCGTCCCAGTTTTTCAGCACTATTCTCATTAAGTGTTCCGAATATAGATTAAATAGCAACGAAGATAATACACAGCCCTGTCCATCTAATTTTTTAACCAAGGCTTTCCCAGAGAGAGAGAGAAAGAGAGAGTTGTCCATCTTTATGACTGCCTTACTGTTTGCATATAAATTCTGAATGAGCATTACGAGATAAGGCGGCACACCCTTGTCCAAAAGAATATCCCACATCCTTGTCCATATCACATTATCGAATGCTTTTGTAAATCTACAAAGCAGAGGTAAAGGGGGCTATAGTGTTCTCTAGCTTTTTCGATCAAAATACGTACAGTAAGAATTTGCTCTCTTGTACTGCTACCCTTCACAAAACCTGCCTGATCTGGGCTAATTTAAAATGTTGTAAACGGTTGCAATCTTGAATGGATAATATGGAGCATGCTTATACACTCAGGAACTTCAAAAACATAGTATAACTCTTGTAGATCTTTTTCGTTGTCTCACTAAACTTATAAAATTTAACGTCTTGCTTAAGATATTTAAATTTTATTTATATTTATCAATAAAACGCTCGATGAGACAGCTTAATACCTGGACCGGCTTTGAAAAATTTTTAATAAAAATAGTTATAATTATGGTAATAAAAAAATAATTATGTTGTATTATTATACCTACGCCACTGATAAATTTGAGATCTTAACGTCTAATGAGCTTTCGATCGTGTCGGTAAACCGCCAACTTACAGTGGTTAAGTTATAAATATTGCGTGTGTGCCAAAACCTCAATGAAAGGGTATTGAAAATTCGATGAACATAAGAAGGAAATTTGTACTATGCTGACTAATTAGGGGTAATTTAAAATAAACTTGTAAATGATGCCGTACACGAGAAATGTAAATTATATATTTTTTTTCAAAACCCTTTTTTTTTAAAATCTCATAAATTAATTAATCTAATAAGAATGTCTGCGACGACGTCTATCCCATAAATTCTCATTATAATCTCTAAATATTTAAATAGTTGATTTAAGTTGGGGGTAGTCTTAATACAGTACACATTTAATGGTTTTGTAATCATCCGTTTATATTATAACAACTTGTAATGAAAATTTAAAAAAAAAATGTTGGAATGAAAAATATCTTTTAATAATATAAATTTACGTAACAACTCCAAAAAATATTTTTTTCTTGGGCAAGTAGAAAAAATTCTACAATCCTGTAAATCTGCGTACACGTGTGTGTGTGTGTGTGTGTGTGTGTTGGTGCGTGCGTGCGTGCGTGCGTGCGTGCGTGCGTGCGTGCGTGCGTGTGTGTGTTTGTGTGTGTGTGTGTGTGTGTGTGTGTGTGTGTGTGTGTGTGTGTTTGTGTGTGTGTGTGTGTGTTTGTTTGTTTGTTTATTTGTTTGTTTGTTTGTTTGTTTGTTTGTTTGTTTGTTTGTTTGTTTGTTTGTTTGTTTGTTTGTTTGTTTGTTTGTTTGTTTGTTTGTTTGTTTGTTTGTTTGTTTGTTTGTTTGTTTGTTTGTTTGTGTCTTGACAAAATATAAAAAAAATTCAATTTAAATAACAAATAATTTACAATTATAATATTAATGGATAGTATTTGTATATACATAAATTACAATGTACTAAATTTTTACACTTATTTTAACAACACTTAGACTTTTTGTACTTTAGATTATTTTATTGTGTTTAAAAAAAACAATAGGCTTATGGTAACTAAAGTAGGAAATGAACATTTTCCTCTACCAAAAAGTGCCCAACGCGGCTAAAGTAGTTTTTACTTTAAAAAATACAGTCGAATTTAGAACCTTCTCCTTTTTTAAAGTCGGTTAAAAATAATATTTTTCGGTGAAAATATTATTTTTTTGGTGAAAAATGAACCTAATATTTCTATTGTAGCTTTCCCAAAGTTGGAAACAGAAAAACACAAAGGATTAATTTAAATTTATTCCCGATAGCAGTGGTGTTTTATGTTCCCATCATTTTGTTGAGGATGGTTGTGATCGATTATCTAAGTTAAAAGTGAGACTACTCGCGTTACTCAAGTGGTGATGTTATTAAAATTTGTGGAAAAACAGATATATTTTTTAAATATTTTACATAAAAAAATTATTAAAAAAAAAGTTTTTTTGAAAATTTTAAAATATTTTATTGGCAGAAATCTTCTTCTTATAATTCTTACTTGTTTCGGTTATTGGCTGTCATACATGCTATCTTAACTTTGTTTACTGCAGCACGAAAGAACTCAGTTGTACTCATACCAAACCAGGTTCTAAAGTTTTTTAACCATAAGATTCGTCCTCTTCCCACACTTCGTTTTCCTAGTACTTTTCCTTGCAAGATATTTTTCAATAAGTGAAATCTGTTTTTATATCTCATTACGTGTCTCAAATATTAAAACTTTTCTTTCTTCACATTATTAACCACTTTCTTTTTCTTGCTGAGAACCTCGATATTTGTTATGTCCATGGTATTTTCAATATTCTACGATATAACTATAACTCAAATACTTTCAATTTCTTCGTTGTGGCTTCAGTAAGTGACCATGCTTCTACCCTGATCTCATTGCTCGTTTATATAAGACATGCGTCAGGCCAATAATGACATATGGTATAGAAGCGAGAGAGGACCAAGACCAAAAGAATGCTACGAGTCGCCGAAATGTCAGTACTGAGAACAATAGCCGGAAAAACAAGAAGAGATCTTGTAAGAAACACTGACATTAGAGCACAATGCAACGTACAGGATGTGGTGAGATGGGGAAGGCAGAGGAGAAGAGAATGGTATAACCACGTGAAGAGAATGACTGACGATAGACTACCACGCATTCTACTAGAGGGAAAACCAGCAGGGACCTGTCCACCTGAAAGACCACCAAAAATGTTGCGCCCCCCAATCCGTAGACCTAGGAATTTGGACTAAAATAGGCAACATTGTCTCGTCGAGAGCGCCAAAGATGCTGTCGGAAAGTTCACGGCGTTCGTGCCACGTATTCAAGCTTCCTGATCTTTCTCGAACTGTCTGAACGCGACTATAAATACAGAAGCGCACATACGGTATTCTCAGTCTCTCAGTGAAGGTGTTTTAACACTAAGCAAGCATTATTGTGAAGTGTGAGTGTATAAGTAGATGTAGTATGGATAAATTTTTAAAACGAAAACTTGAGGATGACGGGGCTTGTACATCGACAGGTTCAGGTGGAAATCGTCCGAAATCTAAAACAAGAAAATATGACCCATCATACCTAAATTTGGGCTTTACTAGCCTTGAAGTAGGTGGCGAAGAAAAACCACAATGCGTTATCTGTTTAAAAGTATTGGCTGCAGATAGCATGAAACCAAATAAATTACAGAGGCATCTAGAAACGCTGCACAGAGAATATGTCAATAAACCGCGAGATTTTTTGTGGAGAAACTCAGATTGTTTAAAAAACAAAAATCCAGCTTCCATAGAGTACTGGCAGTAAATAAGAAGGCTCTCTTGGCATCATATAAAGTGGCATACAAAGTAGCTAAATGCAAAAAACCGCACACTATTGCAGAGCAACTTATTTTACCCGCTTGCAAAGACATTGTAGAAATAATGTTTGGTGAAAATTTTACTTCACAACTTAACAATATTCCTCTGTCAAATGATACAATCTGTCGACGAATTAACGATATATCAGTTGATATGCAGCAGCAGCTTGAATCTGAGCTTACTGGAAACTTGTTTGCTATACAACTTGACGAAGCAACTGACTCTAGTAATGATTCCCATTTGATTTGCTACATTAGATTCTGTCAATGTTCCAAAATATGTGAAGATTTACTGTTTTGTAAACAGATTGAAGTAAGAACTACAGCCACCGAGTTGTTCAAGATTACAAATGATTCTATTACTAAAATGAATTTGCAATGGAAAAATTGTGTTGCGATTTGCACCGATGGAGCTCAAGCCATGTCTGGTAAATACAACAGTTTACAAGCGCTAGTAAAAAAGGAATCCTCAGAAATTATCTGGACGCACTGCATGATACATCGGGAAGCGTTAGCATCAAAATCTAAGCTAAGCCCTGGACTAAACATGATTTTGACAGTAGTTATTGAAGTTGTTAACTTTATAAAAACCAGACTACTAAAAACAAGGATGTTCTCTGTTCTGTGTGAAGATATGGGAGCTGAGCATCAATCTTTGTTGTTTTATTCCTCATCCAGATGGTTGTCACGTGGTAAGACGGTTAAGCGTGTCTTTGAATTAAGAAGGGAAATAGCGATATTTTTAAGCGAGGAAGGTCACAAGCATTCAACAGATTTTTTCGACAAATTATTTTTACTGAAGCTTTCTTATTTAGTAGATATTTTTGAAAAACTTAATATACTTAATCTTCAGCTGCAAGGAAAAGACGTAAATATATTTGATTTAAGTCAAAAGATTGATGCTTTTTGTAAGAAATTGCAGTTATGGCATAACAAATTGAAAGAAAACAGTTTGGAAATGTTTCCCACATTTTGCGATTTTGTGCAAGATTCCCCATTGAAAGATATTCATAAAGCTGTGATGCTAAAAACCATAGGAAGCCATTTAGAAAACTTAACTGAGAATTTCAAGCGATACTTCTTTGCAGAGAAAGATATCAAGTTGTCAGACTGGAGCTGGGTATTAAATCCATTCGAAAATAGACCTGTCGGACTATCACTGCAAAAAGAAGAACAACTGATAGATATTTCAACAAATCCCTTACAAAAATCAAACTTTGTTAACAAATCTTTAACAAACTTCTGGACTGAACTTCCGACTACTCCGTTATAAAAGCCAAAGCGCCTAGAATTCTGTTGCCTTTTCCAACGTCCTACCTTTGTGAAACTGGATTTTCTGCACTTGCTGTCGTGAAATCTAAATACAGAAATAAACTTCAAGTAGAAAATGAACTCAGAGTGGCCATCTCTAACATAGAACCAAATTTAGAGAAGTTGTGCGCCTTAAAACAAGCTCATGTTAGCCATTAGTCCTTAGAAGTTTCTTTGTCATCATTAAGTAAGTAAAATTTCAATAAAGATTTTTAAAAAATCTATCTGTAGCATTTTATCATTACCATTTTATTTTTAATCTGTACTGCGCCCCCCCCCCAATTATGTAAACGCGCCCCCCTTAGGGGGCGCGCCCCACAGTATGAGAAACGCTGTATTAAGCTTTAATTTGACTTGTTGAATTATAGAGACGAGCACAAAAAAAATAAAATTTTTAAAAAATTATACTTACTGTAAACAAGAATGCTCTTCGGTTGTTTCTCTGGACAAAACTTGGATTTTTGCTAAAGGTGGAACAAAATAAATTTAACATAAAGTCTATAAAATACACCGATGGTGAAGAAAATACACATTATTGTGCGTGCAGGTGAAAAAAAATGGTTTTTTTAATGCGGCAAATCTTTTATTTTCGTCAAAATCAAAATCGGCCGATTATCATGCCAATATGGATATAGAGATATTTGTGAAAAGGTTAAAAGAAAAACTATTACCATTGTTACACGAACCATTTGTCATTGTATTAGATAATACTCCGTATCATTCAGAAATTTTAAATAAGCAACCAACAAACTCCTGGACTGTACAAAAAATAAAAGAATTTCAGAATTATTATTAATAGCTAAAAGGCACAAAATATAAAAAAAATTTCAAAGTGGATTAAATTATACTTGGTTATAGACATCGTGTAATAAGACTTTCGCCTTATCATTGCCAACTTAATCTCATTGAATATTTAAATATTTTTGAGTCCGTCTCTGTCGTACTTGTCTGACACGACAATACGTCGATCACAATTGAGGGACTGCCGGTGCCGCGAACAAAAAAAAATCTTTGGCAAAGTCGCGAATACTACGTCTAGTAGTTCCGAAACAATAAAAGATTGTTCGGGATCTGTCTAGAAGGTTTTTCGGATTAATATAAAGACAGCGGCCGTGGAGGCAGTTTTAGTTTTTAGTTTTTATGAGTTATGAAATTTAATTAGTTGTTAAAGTTGTATCTTTGTAATTTGTAAAAGTAAAGTTTATTGTGTAAAAGTATTGGAATAGAAATTGTTTTGTTACTGTATCGTGAGTTTAAAATTACCGAACCTAAGAAAAAAGTAATATTGTAACAATGTATTTGGGGCATATGCAAATCTTATTAAGACAATTACATTGGATCTAATGGTTTTAGTAAAAAGGCTGTTTTGAAATCCTGGCAACGAGCACTTAATACTGCCGCTCCTGAAATTTGGTAAAAATGTAAAAATTTAATAGAGGAATGGTGGGTTCGTAAAAACCTCATCAAAGCAGTTATTATTTACAATCTGAATGAGAATAGCGACGACAGTGATTCCAAATATGATGAAATATATGAATTACGTATTACCCACATTTCAATACATAAATTTAAATCTGGTAGTCGTTCAACACTATTGGATGTAAACTAAATTGTTAATACATGTATATTTTATTTATTAAATGCGTTTGTTTACTATGGCTGAAAGTTTACGAAAGACTAAAAGTAAAAATTGTGATATTGAGCAAAGGGTGTTAACTGGGAAAAAAAATGAATGGGGTGTTACCAAAAAAGTTCCTTTTAGCCACAAATTTGTGTAACCGTACTAGTTCTCTTTAAGTTACCTTTCTAATCTAAAAAAAACTAAAGAGCTGCCAAGTGTGTTAAGTTGCTCTGAAGATGAGGGAAAAATAGAATAGATTACAGGTATGATCTGCCTGTCGTAAAATGCGACTAAAAGAATCCTAATCCAAAGCGTCATGCGACCCGTGCTGGCGGATGCATGGCGGTAGGGGAGCACCGTAGCTAACGAATCCTACGGGAAACCGATCAAAATCCTGTAGTAGACAACCTTAGTTCTGTGCAGTAACTCGTTCTACTTCGTGGTTATTTCTGTTTATTTGTATATTTTTATCTAATACTACTGTATTGTATGTGATTGACAAATAGACTATAATAATAATTATTATTATTATTATTTTCCCAAAAAAAAAACAGTTTATAAAAAAATAAATAAATGTAAATTAAAATATAAAATTACACATATTGTTGAAAGGAAAAGATTCCAACGGTCTTATTTTCTTCTTAGTCGCTATCTAGTATTTGAGAATCGTGCTTTCAAGAATTGCTTTCCACAATATGTCTCCATTCCCCTCTGTTCTCTGCCATCCTGAATGTGCAGGCTAGACTTTGTCCCGTGATGTTAGTGATGAGGTCCGTATATCTAGTGGGGGACCTACCTCGGGATCTTTTTCTGGCTACCATGCCCTCAACGGTTAGTCTTTCAGTGCCGTTTCCTCGTACTATGTGGCCAAAAAATTTAACGGTGTTTTCAGCAACTATTGTTCTTAGTTTTGTTTTTGTTTTATTTGTTGAAGTATTGATTCGTTGGTTCTTCTTTGTGTCCACGAGATTCTCAGCATTCTACGCCAACAGAACATTTCCAGGGCGTCAATTTTCTTTTTGTCCGTTACTTTTAGCGACCAGCATTCTGATCCATAGAGAAAGATTGAAAAGACCAGGCTCATTACCAGTCTCATTTTTGTTGCCAAAGAGATTTTATGACTTCTTCATAGGTTTGTTAGTTTAACAAATCCCAGTCATTATAACTGAGGCAACAGAAAGAACAATAACTGAAATAAATTAATCACTAAGAACGATTTCCACTGGAAAATATTCAACATTAACGGCAAGGTTTCCGGCATAAAAGGTTTTATCAAAGTTAAATTAACCGACCAAGCCATTACCATCGAAAGCAAGTTCAAATACAATATAAAAATTAAAATTATTCCCACTAATTATATTATACACTTAAAAACTTCAAATTCATAGTATAACCATTTCCGACCTTTTCGCTGTCTCAACTGAACTTCAATAAATTTTGACTGACACACTTTAAATAAATAAAGTTTATAAATTTAGTAGTCTCAGAAGTATAGCCGGGGTGACTCTGATTGATAAAGTGAAGATAAGGTAATGCTGTGGTGTGAAATAAGATAAGGTTACAAAGATAGATAAAGGAAATATAAGATGCTTTGGACACGTTAAGAGAATGAATAAAAAAGATTGTCGATACAGATTTGTAAGGCGAGTGTAAATGGGCTAGTCGATGGAAGTCGACGTAGGCCAACGTATCTCGATCAGATCAAAATTTTCGTGCCAGGTCAAGAGTGCTAGCAACCGACGAGCATGTATAAAAGTGCTGATGAAATTTAACAAAAAAAAAACGTGTGTAGAAATGGTAACAAGTGGAAAAAAGTGGTCTTTGTCTACCCCTACGGAAAAAAAGTGACTATATGTTTGTATTAAAAATAGTTAGTAAAACTGTAGATCTTGTTAAATTTCAGTTATTTTGTACGCTCGTTCTTAGAAATTTTTTTTTAATTAAATTTCAATAGCCAATCACTCAAGCAAAAATTCGTATACATTTTTTTTATTGAAATAAAATAAGTACAATAAATAAAACTGCAACATGTATTTTAAATGTCTGTTTTTATATCTATTTATTAGAAAGTTTATTAATAATGTTATTATTTGATTGGGTTTCTAAAAAAAACATTAACAACGTAATAAATTGTAATAAGATTAAAATAAAACTTTTTGTAATCTAATTTGTTTTACCAAAAAAACTATTTCAATGAACGTAAATTTTGTTTAACACCAAACTGTGTGGCGAATTCTAAATGAATAATTTTTTTTCGAATCAACATAAATTTGCATTTAATTGTATTATAATGAAAATTTAATGAAAGCAAATTCTAGGATAATATTTTTAATTTTCTCTATAGTTTGTCGTGTGTTGATAGTAAAGAATGTCAAGCATTATACAGACTTCAAAACAATCGATGGTATCAGTTGGCATTCTGTATCTTATCTGTATCTATTCTGTATCCTACCAACAGTCGGCCAATCATATTAGCTGATTAATAAACACAAGTTAATTTTATCCATATTCAAATTAGTCAAATAAAATATGGATAAATCACTTCGATAGGGCGTTCTTAAGAGTTTTAATTTTTATTATTTTTCGTATGCAGTGGTGGAAAATTCATTTGCTATACGTCTTGTCTCTTCCATTTTCTTGCTTTAATTTTTATATTCTTTACAAGGCCTTATGGAGCAACCGACCAGCACCCGACGTGCATAAATGAAAGCTCTTATAAAAGGGTTCGCATAATTAGATGTTATGTCTTCAGTGTGTTGCTATACGGATGTGAATGCTGGACCCTGGACCCTGCAACTGAAAAGATAGTTGAGGCCTTTGAAATGTACTTATATCGCCGTATGCTCCGCATCTCATGGATCCAACGAATTACGAACGAAGAAGTGCTTAGACAAATGAAAAAGCCAGAAGAACTAATGGCCCTCATTAAAGAAAGAAAAACTACATACATAGGCCACATTATAAGAGGGAATAAGTATAAACTGCTGAGACTTATAATTAAAGGAAAGATTCAAGGGAAAAGATCTGTTGGTAGACGTCAGAACTCCTGGTTGAAAGACATCAGAAGATGGTTTGGGTGCACTTTCATTAAAATCTTTCGAGCTGCTGTGTCCAGAACAATGTTAGCTATGTGGATCGCCAACCTTCGAAAGGAGAGGGAGTCATAAGAAGAAGAAGAATCGTTATGATTCACTCTGTATGAAGTGATTTATTAAAGGTGTACGTTAACAATATTATTTGGTCTTAAAATTTCTCAGATAAAATAAACATTTGGGACTTTCAAAAATAAAGAAAGAAGCAACAAAAATTAAATATTCTGACCCATAAAAAATATACAATGTTATTATCGTTACACATTTTTAAAGATATAAAGGTTTTCTTTAAATGTAATGTTTCTCCAATATGCTCATTTATTTAAGTTACTTTGACAATTTATATTTAAAATAACATTTAACTGACACGAAAATGTCAAAAAATTTCACTATAATTTTTAGGTTAGGTTAGGTTAAAACGGCGGTTTGGAGAGAACCCACTTAGGCCTTTTGGCCCGTTGTGATATCGTGATGGACGGCGTTACTTTCCCTCTCTACCGTGAGAACCAGTTGGAACTTATAATAAAAAGTGTAAGGTCTTTGATGCTAACTGAGGGTCTTCTGAGAAAAAACCGCAACCTACTCTCTTCTCTTGTTTAGAGCACTACTATATTGTTAACTAAAAAAAAATGTTAATAAACTTTGCAATTATTACTTTTTCATAACTACACGTGTTTGCATTAAATTATTTCCTACTTTCCATTATAAAATTTACTCGACATATAATTATAATTAAAAACTATTATTAAAAGAAAGCGTTACGTCATGTCAAATGATTTTATTACAGAGTCAAAGTAAATATTTTTACAAAATGGTTAAATAAAATAATGCGGATGGAAAATAAAAAATTTTAAAAAGCAGTTTTTCGTTTAGAATGTATTTTTTTTAAACCAAAAACATTTATCTCTGGAAAGTTTAACAAAATGTATGAATGTATGAATATGTAAGTATACTTTTAATTTGGTAATATTTTGTAAATATTGTATATTCTGTAGATACACACGTTTTTTAATATTTATTATTAATGTTAATTTCATTTATTATTTAAAAAAATAATTTCAATGGTAATAAAATAATGACGATAAATCTGGTAAAGTTAGCTTTTCAATGACACTTTTTTTTTAATTAATTTATAATACATACATGCATATAGTCAAGCCTTTTTCCCGTAGGGTTTGGCAGAGATCACTTCCTTCCACTTGCTAAGGTTCTAACACACATCTTCTGCTTTCTACGTATCCAAACCATCTAAGCCGTCCGTCAAGTTCAGTCTTCACACCCCTTCGTGGTCACTTTGGAGACCTGCAGAACATCACTTTCCAAAGACTCATTCATCCAACGAATTGCGAGGCTTTGGAACTCATTGCCTAGGGAGGTGTTCCCCGAGGCATACAACCTCCAGAAATTTAAGAAGAACAACAACTCCTACCTTCTTTCCCTTGGTTCCCACGATGTTCTCTGAACATTACAGGATATCCCTTTTCGTGGGAACCAGAACATAAAAAAAAAAAAAGCATTCCTTCATCTATCTTTGTAAGCACATCTTCTTTTACACCACATCGTTCTATTATCTCACTATTCTTTACTTAATCCAACCGAGTCACTCTGGCTATACTTGGACTACTCATCTCCAAAGTATTAATCCTATTTTCATGCTCTTTCTTTCAGCCCAACATTTACTACTATACATAAGTGTAGGAACTTAATCTCCCTTAATTAGAACTTCACAGTTTGTCATGCTTTCTTTTCTTTCAAAAACCATTACTTTTGTTTTGTTTATATATTTTTATTTATAATATACAACAATATCAATCAATAAAATGACCAAAACGTACAAATAGTATGTGATTAATATTTGATTGCAAGAAAGTAAAAATAGATACAGGGTGTTAGTAAATAAGTGCAACAAATTTCAGGGGGTGATTCTGCATAAACAATGATGACAGTTTACTACATAAACGTTTGTCCGCAAATGCTTTGTTTTCAGAGTTACGGAGTTTGGTTTAATGTTATAGTATTAGATAATTCTTGATAATGTAATTAAGAAATAAAAAATATGCGTGAAGATGTCTTATTTTTTTTGCATAAAAACGGTGCCCTTTACGAAAAAAGACAGAAAAGATTTTTTGTCACAAATTTACCGAGGAATTTAAACATAATTTTTAATATGAAATATCTCAGTAGCGTACCATTTTTTAATTTAAAAAAGTTGGGAACATTACCCGTATGTGCGCCAATAATAAACATAAAATTCCTAATTGCATGTTAAAAAATGCGCAATAACTACCTCTTAAAACCCACCAAATTTCATTTGCATATCTCGTCCGGTTTTAGAGCAATAAATAAATCGTCAGTTTTTAAAAAAAACACCCCCTATCTCCGAAACGAAGTATTTGTGGACATACGTTTGTATACCAAATTGTCATTATTTTTTCATACAAAAAACCCCACTCTGAAATTTGTCGCACTTATTTATTAACACCCTGTACATGTAAGCTCATTGATGACGAGGCTGGTTTGTTTACATCTAGAGTCTTGGTGGACAACTATGAATTTGTAGTGTTTTCATTATGTTTATGTTTATGATTATATTACATAATTTAATGAAAAAATTCGTACTTCTGCATAATTAATTGATACTTGTGTTATTTGTGATTTAATAATTTAAATAATAATCTAAATCTTACATACATACATAAAGTCACGCCTCTATTCTGTAGGGGTAGGCAAAGACCACTTCCTTCCACTTGCTATGGTTCTTGCACACATATTTTGCTTTTTTACTTTTACCAGTGCTTTTATACATGCTCGTCGGTTGTTGGTACTTTTGACCTCGCCTTTCTTCAAAACAATGTTGATCAGATCAAGATATGTTCGCCAAGGTCGACCTCTACCGACTTATCCATTCACACTCGCCTATTAATGTCTTTTAATAATCTTTATCTTTCTCTTTTACATGTCCAAACCCTCTAGGCATTCCTATATTTATCTTTGTAATCTCATCTTTTCTTACGTCTCAGCGTTTCCTTCTTTAATTTATCCAACCGAGTCACTCAATAGTGTAAGCATCAGGGTATCATGTGTAATATAAACCATCGCTTGCAACTCCTTTTCAGATGATGCTAATATGACCTGATCATCGGCGTAAAGAAGGCATTTGACGATTAAATCATTCATTTTTAATTCATACGCACTTTCTTACAAATCATCTATGTGTAAGTTAAATAGATAAGGTAAATCCACACATTCCCGTCTTACATCTTTTTCAATGTTAAATCAATCCGTGTAATTTCTAGACACAAGCAGTGAAATCCCTGTTAAGTTTACTTTTCATCACTCTGTTATAGGCCTTTTCCAAGGCTACGAAAGCGCAGTAGACCTTTTGACATTTAGACAAAAAAATGTTGACCATATCTCTTAATGAAAAGACCCTGCAAAGATCTTTATTCCCACATTTTGCTACTATTTTATAAAACGTTTGACAGGGTTAGTATAAAAAGGTCCTTGGTTCAAAACGTTACTAAACGACTTAGAGTTGTATTTGATTATTGTGGAAGGTTTAATTTTTATTTTAAATCATTTCTGAACCTTAATTATTTTTATTGCGTTGTAAAATGGCGATTAGCAATAACCGTTCAACTAACTAAGGAAGACAACTCACCCTTGGACGAATATTTATCTGTTAATGACTAAACGTTATTTTTAATTCCATATTTTTAAAGCATATTTCCACACTTGTACTATATTTTTAACTAAACTAGGGACAAAAAGCAGTTACCATTTATCATAGGTAGTAAATACCCCATATAAATAAATTATAACTGTACTAAGATAATAATAATAATAATATTGTCTTTATTATTTCATTAAATAAACATAAAACATAATTGATATATATATATATATATATATATATATATATATATATATATATATATATATATATATATATATATATGCAATAAGTTATCAAGAAATAAAAGGCGAAGTTCATTGTCTGCAATGCTATGCATCACAGAAAATGTTCTTCCACTTAACCCTGATCCATTAAATAATCGATTAAATGTGCCAAATATGTGTGTATCAAAAAAATAAACATAGGTTACTTTAAATAACTTTTTTCTTCGACCTCTCTGTTAAAAATAAGTACTTCCAACTGTACAATTTCTCTCTGAGAAATTCCTTGATTTTTAAAAACTTACGGCCCTGACGCCGACAAAAATCAGCTGAAAAGGTGCATTCATGATCCCACTTAGAATATTCCGATTACCCTCACGTGAAAATTATTATTCAGCTAGAAACAAAGGGTCGTGTGCAATTTTAAAAATCAGCTATAAGATCACGGGAAAAAGACGGTTACGCTTTTAACCAACAAAGACGCCGAATTCAGCGCGAGAAATGAAGCCACGTTTGACCTCTTTAACATTTTAACAGCCGAGCAATGCACAACGCTCGCTTTCAGAGCACCGCTTCCTCTTTCGTAGTGCATCCGCCGACCGAAGAACATCTCACCGCACCGCACCCCGCTCTCTTCCGTTTTAACCATCGAACATGAAGCACCGCAAAGAGCACCGCTTTAAAACATCACGTTTTTACAAACATGTATATCAATGCAATTAAGTAAAATCAAAGTTAAATTCAAAGCCAACAGCCAGTGAAAATTTTCTGAAGATACAGGAGGCTTGTAACTGCAAGCTCCATGTATAAATTCTACAATATATTATCGATAAAAGGTGTGGTTGTTTTATTTACTTTTATAAACGAAATTTACGGCGATAAAGCCAATCTAACACTTACGGTGAGGAAGACGTCGTAAACAGCAGTAGTAAGTCAAAGCCTTAGAGGTTTAGGTAAAGCCACCCACATCTCAGCGCAATTGTCCCGCCGCCACGCTTCTATTCGCTACTGTCGTCGTCGTTGTCGCCTGGCGCCACTCTCTACAAAAAATAACATTTTACGTACTAATTTCCGAATTAAAAAACGTCCGCAAATGTTTTTCGTCCTTTTTGGTCACTTTGATACAGTACGTGCGAGAGCGGCGATTGGGTCATTTTCGTAAATCCACGATTTAATAAAAACATATTCGCCTGTGACACCTGTTATTTGCTGTTGTCAAATTAAATACTTACAAAATTAGCTGGATTTTACGTGTGAATAAGATAGTGGTGTGAATATTAGCGTTCTTAATAATTAAAAATGGGTAGTGATAGCAATATGGATATCAGTAACACTCCTCCGGTGCTGCGGGACTTGGCAACTAGAGCCACTTTAGATTTAATTCCCCAGAAATCACGAATTTTTTTACGAAAAATAAACAACTCATTTATAACTTTCATAAAGGTATGTAAAAAAAATGTAATATGCACCTTGGCGAAAAACTGTCTAATGTCTCGCCTGCTAGCTAGCCTTGGCTGAGCCTCGAGTATTAATTTGCAGACTTGACTATAATATAAAATTCTTCCAGTTCTTTCAAGTAAATCGCCAAATCAATGTGAACATTTCTATCAACAAATCCAAATGTATGACAATCGCGAAAGATCCGCTCAGATGTAAGTTAGTGGTGAAGGACAATCCTATAGAATTTGAGTATCTGGGTATAAATATATCAATCACTCACGACCCAGTTTAAGACCTGTGGATTGTAGATTGTAGATTGTAGGGGGGTCGTGAAGGCCACGCAGCCTCTCAAGCACCTCGACCTATCAGATATTTTGTGCATAACCCTTAATCTTTTCGAGGCCCAGGATTCCAAAACTTTGAGCAAAGTTTATCAGTTTCACGGGGGCTAAGTTTCTGACATCGATGGGTTTTGGGAAGGCCAGAAAATTGGGCCTCGTGCAGAAAAGCGCTGGGTATTTGCAAAGTAAATGTTCTGCAGTTTCAGCGAAGTTCTCGCAGTAGAGGCAACTATCACTTTCTGTTTTGCCCATCTTTTTAAGATGATACTTTAAAAGGCAGTGTCCAGTGAGGAGCTCCGTCACCAGTTTCAAGTCTTTCTTGTCTAACTCGAGAAGCTGTTTAGGTTTCTTTGGCGAAAGGCTTACTAGCCTATTCGCTTGTATTTGTCCTGGCACTTTATGCCAGTGAGATTTCATTTCATCTGTTCCCAGCGTCAAATCTCTTCTTTCAAGTGGGCTTTGGAAAGTCCACAGAATGGTTCTGGGTCGGAAAATTGTGTATTTGCCCCTTCTATGGCAAGGAAATCTGCTTCTTTATTGCCTTTAACTCTCTTGTGACATGGAACCCACATCAGAGTAACCTGATTTGTTGCTGCCAGTTGTATCAGGAACTGTTTACAGTCCCAAGTCAGCTTAGACTAACAAGTGTATAACTTCAGAGTTTTTAGTGCTGCTTGGCTATTTGATAAAATATAGATTTCTGCTCTTTGGGTGTTTCTTTCTATGCACTCCTGGGCACATATCTCTTTGTTGCTGCCAGTTGTATCAGGAACTGTTTACAGTCCCAAGTCAGCTTAGACTAACAAGTGTATAACTTCAGAGTTTTTAGTGCTGCTTGGCTATTTGATAAAATATAGATTTCTGTTCTTTGGGTGTTTCTTTCTATGCACTCCTGGGCACATATCTCAATGGCATGTCATTCTACTTAAAATGTGGTTGGGGTGTTACCAAGGGGTTTTAAGAGCCCAAAATTCTTCACTTCAACCCTTTCATCTATCTTGGATCCATCAGTGTACCACACTACAGCATCCCTTCCTAGTTGAGGTCCGTTCTTTGTGCAAACTTGGTGGTTGTTTATAACCACTTCAAACTGCATTTCGAAGTCGTACCTAACTGGCATAATATCTTTTGGTTTAGACATGGATTCTAGGGAAATATTTTCCAAAATCTTTAAATGTCCATTCCAATTTCTTGCTCCAATATTTATTGTCTGGCTTAATCTGAAGGCACTGATTGCTGCTTCTTTTATTACACATAAGTGCAATGATGAAAGCTTTAGCATTACCTTTACGGCTGCAGTAGGGCACGTGAATGTTGCCCCTGTGATTCCCAGACAAGCTAGCCGCTGCACTTTTTGCAGCTTTACTTGTGCCGAAATTTGTTGTATTTTTGGCCATCATATCAATGAAGCATAGGTCACAATTGGTTTAATGATTGTTTGGTATAAACAGTAGATCATTTCTGGTTTCAGACCCCATGTCTTGCCAAAGACTCTGCGGCATATCCAGCTTGCCGCTATAGCTCTGGAAAGAATGTGGTTGTTTTTGGTCGAGTATTACGCCCAAATATTTGACTTTAACAAAGCATCTGCACTATCAGGATGCCTACCAGATATAGTCTGGTCAAACCTGTACATGCACAAAGACAGCAAAATTAAAATCTACAAGACTTGTATCAGACCGATCATGAAGTACGATACAGAAGTCCGTAAAGACACCAACAAAACGAAACACATGCTAAGGGTGGCCGCAATAAAAACACTGAGAAAAATGGTGGGAAAAACAAGAAGAGACAGAGTATGAAACGCAGATATCAGAGAACAATGCAAAATACAAGATATTGTAAGATGGAGAAGACAACGTAAGAGGCAGTGTTACAACCATGTAAGACGGATGGATGAGAACAGACTTTCCGGGAGGCCACCTAAAAGATGGAGAGATAGTTGGCAATCTACCTTTTAGTAAAAAATTCAGAGGCAGCTTCAGAATTAACAGATTGACAGATCTCTAAGAAGAAGAAGAAAAAGAATAGACTATAATATACAGTTTATCGTCCTTTGTACATAAATACTTATTTTGTGTACTACTTTTAATGCACATACAAGTTAAAATGTTGATACCTTTATGAAATAAATACTTAAACATGTTAAAAAAAAGTGTATAGTCTCTGCAAAAAACAAAAAATTTAATAAATACAATAGGTATTTGTTCCGTTTAAGAATTACACGTTACAATAGTTTCATTTTGTGTTTTCGGTCAAAAAAGCATCCGAAATAACAACTTTTTTTTTCGGTTAGTTAAAATTTCCATGACACAGTCCCCTTTTCGTCGTAAAATGTATTGCCGTTGTGTGTTTTCCGCGTCCTTCAATTTTGTCGGACTTTATATTGCTTGCATGAAGGCGGAAACCTATCGGCATTATATTCGATTTCAGCTGGTTTTATTGTTTTTTATTTATTTATTTCCGGATCTGTAAATTAAAACCTTTCTTTATTATTACTTTACCTGCTAGATTTAATTTTGTATACGATAAAACGTTTTTAATAAACAGCTGTATCAAGCTACATTTAAATTTTTTTAAAACATTGTTTAGTATTACAAGAAGACAGTTATTTTCACTTTGCTGACATTCTGAAACTCATATTTTGCAACATCAAAGTACGTTACTTTTTGGCTTTAGACGCCAAAATTATGTAGGGAGAAAGTATGTCATTTTAATGGTCCGGATAAAAAGTAGAAAATGGTGTGAGGTCCTTTTAACTGACTTGCCAGTCTTGCCAGCTTGTAAAAAACCAAGATTATTTTTTTTATCTCTGTTGATTCAATGCATACCTGATTGAGCGTTACTTTATGTCTGCCAACAGATAAAATTAAATCATTTAGCGTTAAACGATTAACTTTTTAAAAATAAATATGGGTATTTTTCTACAACTGCATAGTAGCATTTGACGCTTTCAAATTTTAACGCAAAGTTATCGTTTTCCGACAAACGTCATTTTGCGACAGCTTTGCGCTCTATCGCGGAAATATTTCAAAAACGCTTGCATCTCTTACTCATTCTTTTATCATGGAAAATAGTATAAGTGAATTATCGAACATACCTCCTGATGTAGCAGAAAGTGCAAAAAATGTAACTTTAAATCTCCTACCAGAGAAATCGAGAGCAAAATATGAATTTCAATACAATAGATTCATAACCTAGTGTCAATCGAAGAAGGTCAATAAGTATTCAAGAAATGTGTTACTGGCGAAAAATCAAAGTCCTCGAAGTCATCAACTCTTTGGTCCATATATTCGATGATACGAACATGCTTGAATGTTAATAATAACATTAAAATTAATAAGTATCCTAAACCATCGCATTTTTTAAAAACAATCCGTTGGATACAAAGCGATAAAATCCAAAACATTTACCACTAAAGATATTCACAAATTTCTACGGAGAAGCTACCGATGAAGAATATCTACTAAAAAAGGTAAATTTCAATTATACCTTACAATCTCTGTAGTTTGATGAGCAGTTAGAATAGTTTCTTAGCTAAATAAAACCATGAAACTCTTGCAGGTATTTCAAACTGTTCGCTTGGGTTTAATTCCGGCCAGGACCACTTTTTTTTTAATTTACTATTTATTTTTCCTTTTATTTCGTTAAAAATATAAATTATTGGATTAATAGCAGTTTGGATAGCTTATACATTTTGGATAGCTATTGACTGTTAATTTATATCAGATAACAACAAAAATAAAAAAATTGTTATATGTTTAATAATTTTTATTTAATTTTAAAGAAAGAACTAACTATACAACAAAAAATTACACATCAATGTATTCCGTACGCAAAAACGTAAAAAAACCGACTTTAAAAACTTATATGGTTTTCTCATGGATGCCATTGTCACAACTGGACCAAATTAAAATGGGACCATACCTCCTTTTTTGAGGTCGGTTAAAAAAATAAAAATTAACGTTAGTGTTGTGGAACACTCTGTTGGAACGAAATTATTTTTGTAATATATTATTATTGATAAACGTATTATATTTTTTCTTGTTTCTTGTTTTTACATTTTTCGGCATTGTTGCTATTTTGACGTGATAACGTCTTATAGTCCATTGAAATGTTACATTTTTTAGGCCTTACCTTGCGTTTTTTAGAGGACGCAATTTTATTTTTTTGATGTGTAGGGGGGGTCAGTGTAAAGCTAAAATCAAGTTTGTGGGGTCGCCACCCTTGTCCCACGGCCGCCATCTTGAAAATAGGGGTTGAAATGGTTATTTCGATTTATCTCTTGAACTATTTATTTGATAAAAAAAATTTGTTAACATTTTTTGTTGCAAATTTAATTCTCTACAATTTTGGTCAAGTATCTATTCGTCGTAGAATTATAAATAAAAAAGTTATAAGCGAAAATGTTCGGAAACTCGAGAAAAAAATTTTTATTTTTCGATATAACTTTTTTTTTTATCATTTTACGAAAAAATAATATCAAACCATTTTTGTAGATCGTTTTTTAAGGAATAACTTTTATAGGCAACATTTTTTAATTAAGTCAATAGCTACGGTTTTACAGCGCTCCGAAGTGAGTATTATTTTTCAGTACTCTTAACTATACATATATTATGCGTGTGTACTAATAATGTGTCATCAGTTTTTTTCCTTTTTTTTTATTTTGTTATTATAATTTTTTTAATTATTAATTTTGTAATATTATTAATAATTAATTATTGATTCTTTTCCACTCCATTACAGAATTTTACAATTATTAATTTTTAAAATAATTTTAAATTTGATGGCCGTTACTGAGAATACTGTCCAGGTAGAAAATACTCACGTGACCATGAGGGAACAAAAGAACATCTGCCTGCTATTATTATTATTATTTCTAACCTCTCTTATTGTAAGAATATTATTGTGTTGAAGTTGAGAGTTGAAAGTTGATCCTGCTTTGCTCACTGTAATTGGTGAACGTTTTTTTATCTCTTTATACGGTGGTAATAAAGATGATAATTCTCTTGACAGTCTAAGATACAAACAATTCGCCAAGGCAGTGACAAAAAGTACATTTAACTTATCTTCACTTCCTCCAACACAAGACACAGCTCGCTTTCATACTTTCCGAGTCTACCATTAGGTCCAGTCGTGGCTTGGTAATAATAATGATCCTGAAGAATGGGGCTGGAAAAAATGTGAAAAATTATTGATGCCAGTGCAGACCTCTAAACCTCCAGCACCCTCTGAGCTTCTAAAATTGATTTTTTGCAAATGCAAGGAAACTGTGGAGCGATGTGTGGATGTCGAAAAGCAGGGTTGAAATGTTCTGCAGTGTGCTTCCATTGTTCTGGAGAGACATGCAGCAACGTAATGGAGCTCACAGAATTAATAAATGAAAATGACTTTGATGATGAACCGCCGACATTAACACCCCTTCCTTCTCCAGTTCTCCCACTGATATTTAATTCCGAAAGCCTGGTCCATCGAAAAGACTAAGGACGGAATAGTTCAAATATAGAAAATCACCGTGGATTATGCCTATTGGGGAAACCACGTAAAAAAAACGCGCCTCCAGACTCTACTTCGTGGGTGGTGGGGAAAAGAGTCAATAATTAATTATTAATAATATTACAAAATTAATAATTAAAAAAATTATAATAACAAAATAAAAAAAAAAGGAAAAAAACTGATGACACATTATTAGTACACACGCATAATATATGTATAGTTAAGAGTACTGAAAAATAATACTCACTTCGGAGCGCTGTAAAACCGTAGCTATTGACTTAATTAAAAAATGTTGTTTATAAAAGTTATTCCTTAAAAAACGATCTACAAAAATGGTCTGATATTATTTTTTCGTAAAATGATAAAAAAAAAAGTTAAGTTTTTTTTTCTCGAATTTCCGAACATTTTCGCTTATAACTTTTTTATTTATAATTCTACGACAAAAAGATACTGGACCAAAATTGTAGAGAATTAAATTTGCAACAAAAAATGTAAACAAATTTTTTTTATCAAATAAATAGTTTAAGAGATAAATCGAAATAACCATTTCAACCCCCATTTTCAAGATGGCGGCCGTGGGACAAGGGTGGCGACCTTACAAACTTGATTTTAGCTTTACACTGACCTCCTCTACACATCAAAAAATAAAATTGCGTCCTCTAAAAAACGCAACCCCAAATGTAACTTTTCAATGGACTATTATAAATCCATGAATGTCGGCTGCACGTACGAAAAAACATGACTTATTGCCTGAGCCGAGCGTGCAAGCGAGAGTGCACGATCGTTCGGCTGGTGACGCATCTATCTCTTATCCACTCCATCGGCCGATGCGGCAGCACATAACCTACACGTGAACTGTTTAAAAAGTAAAGTGAAAAATTAATGTTGTTTCCATTGTTTATTACAATAATTGCCGCAAAAAAATTGTAATTTTCACTTAACTCCTTCTTTGTATTATACAAAATAATGATAATTCAGTGATAATAATTCAATGCAATTCATAAAAATATGCAATTTTTTTTGTTTTCTTATGACGTTGTCACGTAAAATTATCGTCCGTACACCGACTTACAGACAACCAATTTTTTGATGTTTTTTTAGTCAATAAGCGCGCAATAAGTCTTCCGCAACGTAGATGTTGGATTCCTTTGATAATTCAGTCGAGCTGGTTTAATTGGTTTTTTACCTCCTATAGGCTGAAGGGTTTACTGTCTTTTATCGCCGTGGATTTTTTTATCACAGAGAATATATTGTGTAATTTAATTCATTTTAAGCCTCCTGTATCTTCAGAATAATTTTACTGATTGTTAGCTTTGAATTTAATTTAACGTTAAGATGACCTACAGAGATTACAATTCAAATTCAGCACAACGGCAAAAAGTCTAAAAATAAATATATCTGCAGCAAAGACAAAATGCATGACAACTTCAAAAACACCTAACAGATGCAAACTGGTTGTGGATGATAAAATTATACAACAGGAGATGAAATTTAAATACTTAGGCATAGAAGTATCAGGATACGGTGACATCGAGGCGAAGGTAAGAAACCAAGCGGCAAAAGCAGCGCGAACCTCAGCTTATCTGAACGATACAATCCTTCAAAACAAATATATCGGAATCGAGACCAAATCCCGAATCTACAAGGCGGTCATCCGACTTATATTAATATACACAGCGGAAACTAGACCAGATACATCGAAAACAAAGAGAATATTAGAAACCATCGAAATAAAAATAGTGCGCAGAATCGCTAGAAAAACATTTTTTAACAGGGAGAGAAGCGAGGACATTAAAAGAACATGTAAAATAGACAATGTAAATGAATGGATACCCGGAAGAAAGACAGAGTGGAACAAACACATAGACCGGATGAATGACGACAAAATGGTCAAAATAACTAGAGACAAGTCACCCTTAGTGCGCCGAAGCGTTGGAAGACCCTGCAAGAGATGGAGCGACAACCTTTCTAATAATTGAACGGCAGAGGATACGAAGAAAAACAAGCAAATTGCTTACGTTAAAGAAGGAAGAAGAAGAAAAAGAATTTAATTTATTTTATTTGATTATATTGATATGCATTTTACCACGTGGTGTTTTAAAGCGGTACTCTAAACGCTAGCGGTGTTTATTCCTCGGCTGATAAAATGCAAAAGAGGGAGCGGTGCTCTTAAAGCGAGCGTTGTGCATCTTCCGGCTGATGAAATGGAAAGAGAGCTAGAGACCGGAAGCCCGGTCAGACGTGGCTTAGTGTTAACCGTCTTTTTCACGTGATCGTATAGTGGATTGCATGCGATGATTTAGGAATATTCTGGAGATATACTAAATGCACGTGTTTTTAGGTGATTTTTTTTGTCAGTGTCAGGGCCGTACTGAGTAGTGTTAAAAATCAAGGAATTTCTCAGAGAGAAATTGTACAGTTGGAAGTACTAATTTCCAACAGTCAATGTCAACTATAAAATAAAGAGAGTCGTAAAATAAAAATTTTAGATTGAAAATAAACATATTGTTGCACTTTAACTTTGACACTTACCTAGCGTCATTGTTATTATTTTCTTAGCTACTATTACAATGCATTATTAATGTATATTAACCAATAACAAGAGGTAATAAAGTGTTTACAAAGAATTTGCAAAGAGATTACGCAGCACGTGTTTTGTTGAAGATAAACATAAGTATAATTACAGCAGTACAAGAGTGTAGACGGTTATCTATAGCGCGTCATAGGTGCGCGCTTATTGGTTCAATGCAGCTAATAAGTTCGTACCGACTGCACGTTATAGATGGTACACGGCATACGCGTAAGCTGTTTCGTGTTTCGTGCCAAAAAAATCTTACACTTTCTTTCGCCTAGCTCCCAACCGCCAAAGTCGTACCGTGCGATAAGGAACTTCGTTACAATAATAGTAAATTTAAGTGTTTGTTCATAATATTTATAACGAAAGCAAAATTATTAACTCTATACAAATTAATTGCAAATCCGGTCAGTGCATTTAAGGGGCTTACTAAAGGTTGATTTAGCTTGAAGAAGCAGTTGTTTATGAAGCTAGATAAAGATTCATTTAACGTAAAAAGGAAGTAGTTGTTCACTAGGGTGGATCAAAAATAGGAAAATTTTAATTTGGAAACTGCTTGGTGTTAAAAAGATGCTCTGTGATAGAATGTTACGAGAAACAAAATCCCAATTTTTTATCCTAATATTTTGTACTGCCACAGGGGTGGTAAAAAAAGGTAAATATATTTTTTACGTAAAAAAGTAAAAATATTATTTTAAAGTAAATTATTACAAATAAAACATTTAAACAGAAATCTAAACTAAAATAAAACTTTATAAAGGTACTACAATCGTATAATTGATGGTAGTCAGCACTCAGTCAGCAGCTTGATATTTTTTTTGTATTTAACGAAGGCACTATTCTCCTTAATTCGATTTTGCTCTTGAAACCGTCTCTATTTAATAAACCACATACAGCTATCGATGCTTCTGTTACAGTTTTCACGTGTCTCATTACGGCTTGAGTGTGATATGGAAAGCCATTTACAATAGGAAGCAGTTGCTTCACATTAATAGTTTTTTGTTGCATGAAATTTAAAATTTTATGATCTATTAAAGCTTTTGTCACTGGAGATTCAGTGAGTTTAATATTTTGCCAATCTACGTAGCCAATATAATATTTTACCTCAAAATTAAATTTCGGCAAAGGTAATATTCTTACAGAGTTTGGAATATTCCCTGTTGTTAAATTTTTCCTAGCTTTCATAATACGTCTCAATGATAGCTCTCTTATTTTATATTGTGAGTCGTGTAACATCGATAACAACATACTTTCGGGATGGCCAAAGAATCCATTTCGTTGGATAACTGGATTGATTATATCTTTTAGCTCTTGTGGCAGATACCGAGATAAAACGATTAAATTATGCAAATGTTTTGATCCACTGGTACGAGTTGGTTAAGTTTTAAAATGATACCACATAGGTGCATAAACTTTCATAACAAATGATAAATGTTGCTAGAGTAACCAGATTTCCAGAAGGACTATCAGTTGCCACATTTAACCACAAAATTCTGTTTCCTGTGGTTAACTATCTTGAGTGAACTAATTTACTTAGACTACGATTTGCTAGGCTAGTAGAAAATTCTTTCAAAATGATCGCTCTACAAATATCTAAGAGAGATTGCTAATCTGTACTTAAATCAGTCCTAGTAACAAACGATAAGTCGCATTAATTTTTTTTAAATCTCACCGGTGGTAAATCTTCGCATTTCTGTCAAGCTTTTTCAACAGGCCCAGCAAAAGCTGGTGGACCACTTGTTGTTCCATCCAAACGGTCAAAGAAATGCCTCAGTGGAAGTTCGTTAGCGTTCAGGAGGCAAATAAACCGTTGTAGTGGTGTTTTCATTTGCACGTCCAAAAGTCATATTATACCACCTCTTTGACCGGTCTTCGTCACAGTACCGTCACAGCCAACTGCAATAATTTTTCTCGGCAAAAAAGTGTTCAAAACCATATTTTTTTTGGCACTTTTTTTTTAATCGAGTTGGGGCAATACTCACTGTTTATTTATTTTTTTTCAAATTTTGCCAAAACATTCTTATTGTCACAAAGCACCGACTTTGCAGCAAGCAAATAAGATTAGCAAATATTGTTTTTTTTAGTATAAAACCAATCCACCCTACTGTTCACATGACTTGTTAAAGATTGACTTGATACAGAAAAGCAATTGATCGTGGCCAATATTTTATTTGACATACCCTCCGAATCGCTTGACTTTAGTGATTCCTGCTCCAGAATCGGCCAACAGGGTAGCTGAGGAGCCGAGCCGAGGTTTAAAGAGAGCCAATTTTAAACAACGATTAAATAACAAAGGCAAAACAATATAATCGAATAGATTTTACCAGACCTTTTAAATGAGGTATGAATTGATACATAACGCTATTTGAAAAAATGTATGGGATATCTCCAGTAGGGAGGGGGTAATATGTTGCATTTTTTAAATATTAAGGGTGGGTCCTTTTCAAATAAACACAGTGTAAAATATCCATTATTAGATTCTGCAAAATCAGGTTATTGCAAAATTAGTCGAATATCTTGGCAAACACATAGTTGTTTTAAAAAAAAACTGTTATTTGTAATCGTGTAAAAGATATTCTTTTCTAAATAACTCATTAAAAGCCGCTGTTGTGAATTTTCAACACCTCTTATAAAACGGAGAACTCCTGTATTTAATATATATTTAATACTTTTAGTATGTTACAAAGAAGAATGCACTTTTAAGCTACGTTGAAAATACATTATTATTATTACTTAAAATTGCTTAAAAAATGTGCCCTTTATGTTTTCTTCTACTTACTTAAGGAATTTTCATTTTATATTTTTGTGGGGCTTATTGACTTATTTGGCTATTATAAATAAACTGTAAATTTTCATACCCCAATTGATGTTATTTCTAGAGACTACAAATTCTTCTTTATTTTCGGCAATATTCGATACCACTCGGCTTCAAGTGTTTGGCGCACGCTATGCGATGTTGCGATCACGAGTTGCGATTCTCTTTAACTCTTAAATAAACTATACCACAACTAAACCTTTTTTGACTGTAAGTGTGTGCGGTTGGGTATTTTTAATGTGAAGTAAACCCTTTATAGTAAACTTTCATTTTTTAAAATTTTTGGTAATCTTGCACTTTCGTTTCTTGAGCTGTCGATTAGTGCGAATTTTAGATTTAGTGGTCAAAATGAATAGAGATAAATTATTGTCCTTTTTTGAAGATTTTAAAAAAGCTTTTTCGACTCTTTTAAACTTAGTTGCCATAAAACAGGCCTTAATAAAGCCTAATATTACATGAAAGAAAAAAGTTAATGTGCTGGAAAACATAACAACACAAAGATTTTTACCAACAAAAAACAAAAGAAAGTTTTGCAAAAAATTAAAAACCTACATCCTTTATAAATCCTTTCAACTTTTAAAAATTGCTGATAAAAATTAATATTGATATTTTTGCTAGTTTTTTAGTGTTTAAGTTAGACATATAAATATAATTTATTGTTTAGTTTTATATTAACATTATATTTACATACAGGGTGGCCAACCAAAAACGAAACAGAGCCATTTGCAGGAACCTCAATATTTTAGAAAAACGCTAAGACCCTTTTATTTTTTTTAAAGGTGGAAACTTTTTTCCGCTTTTTTTGACTCTACTACTTTCAACCCCAAGCGAGGGTAAGAATTACGCCAAAATTATTAAATGGCATGGGTCGAAAAAGTTGTCTATTAATAGCTCTAATAATCCTCTTTATAATAGTCTTTAAATTTTACGTTTCCTCCCAATACTTTAAAAAAAATTACATGTTAAAATTCCAATTATTTTAGTTTCTTACTTACTACTTAATTGATTAAATGTTCAAACTGATGACCACCCGCTTTCATACAATAATAACTCAGGTGCGCTATATACCTGATAAAAAACAGAGTGACCAACAGTGAGAATGATATTCTCACTGAAAGTCACGGGCACTTGAGGCCCTCGTGAGTAACACCACAACATTATCAGTAGTGTGGGACTGCATGCAAGCCCTCACTGAGTTAGCGACAGTAAACAAAGTCACTCTTACATGGGTTTCTGGGCATACAGGGATAAATGGCAACGAGGTAGCCGATGAACTGGCAAGAAATGAAACCCTGGTGCCGAAGCAAAACATTTATTGAAATTAATCCTTGAACAAGAACATATTACTCAGTGGAATGCAAATACTGGCTGCACAACATCAAAACAGCTGATCAAAAAACCTCTCCAGAAGAGGGCTGACGCACTGTAGACGATGGACCGGAGTAGACTAAGCAGCACGATTGGCCTGCTCACAGGACACATCGCACTAAGGGCGCACCTCTTTAAACTTAAGCTGGCGGCCGAGAAAAACTGTCGGCTATGCGGAGAGGAGGAGGAGAGCAGTATACACATTCTGTGTTACTGACCGATGCTAGCGGTGTACAGGTATCAAACCTGGGGCCGTATGATAATGGATCCAAGCGATCTTAAAGAGGCAAGGCCAACAGAAATCCTAAGGTATGCCAAAATCAGCGGACTAGAATTCTGATACCACAGCGGTAGTCACAGAGGATCAAAATATCTAGGTGACATAGGTGCCGATACCAAAGGCCCAACCCCAAGCAACTTATTTAATTGGAATTTCAATATATTATTTTTTTCAAAGTATAGGGAGGAAATATAAAATTTAAAAACTATTGTAGAGAGAATTGTCAGAGCTTTTAAAAGACATCTTATTCGGCCCCCAATGCCATTTAAAAATGTTGGGGTAATTCTTACCTTCGCTTGGGGTTAAAAGTAGTGGAGCCAAAAATACCGGAGAAAAGAGTGTCTCCCTTTGATTAAAAATCGACGGGTCTGAGCGTTTTTCTAAAATGTTAACAAGGTTTCTGCCAATGACTCTGTTTCGTTTTTGGTTAGCAACCCAATACATAAAAATTATTTTTTATTTGATCGCTTGCTTCTGATTTTTTTAATTTTTTATTATTTTTTCTAATTGGCAGTAATTCAGTGTCCACAAAAAATAATTAGAATTAATTTAATGTATATAAGGTACGTTGAGTTGACAACAGCGCAAAAATATTCATAAACAAGTTGAAAGTTTCACGAAATGCGCATGCTAAATTATGGTAGAATTTTTGGTCGCTAGAATCTTGTGTGTTATGTTCGCTCTGTTGTCTATACCTAAGTTTTAACACGTTGAGCCCCAATCAAAATCGATGAAATTTCCCCCTGACTCAATAATTTTTTTGCCCTAATTTAATCTCCATATGGGGTGTTATTTCAAGAAAAGATAATGAAAAAAATTATTTGAAATAAAAAGTGCGAAAAAATCATGTTTTTTGTGTGCGGTCCATAGGCCCGCTCTGGGCCCGAGGGAAAGTTTATCGATACAACTTTCCCAAGGGCTCAGAGCGGGCCTTTGGACCGCACACAAAAAATATGAATTTGGTTGCACTTTTCATTCGAAATAAATCTTTTAATTTTTTTTTTAAATTACACCCTACTTGCAGTGTGAAACTATCAAAATAATTTTTTTTCTTGCTTTTTTATCTTTTGAACCTATGCATTTATGTAAAAGCATAAAAAAAGTATACGATGTGTATTGAAAAATTATATTTCATATAAAAAATTAAAAGTGTATTATTGTATGAGTTAAATAGATAATATAAGCTCTGTTTTTAAAATGATGTAATTTTTTTTATACCCAAATAAAAAAAAATTTATGAAAATATGTACAGGTAATGTAAACATGGCACATATTTATTGTTATAATCCAAGTTTATTTGAATAATGTCAAAAAAACCTAACTAAAATTTAAAAGTAAGCTTTTTGGGTTTACGATGGAGTAGAAAATCAGGAAAAAAAAATCAAATGGCCCAAGTGTAAGGTAATGTTTCAAGGACCCAGGGCGGTCCAACCCAACTGTAAAACCCAAGAAAATGCGGTCTCTTGGGCGTCGTGCGGTCCATAGGCCAGCTCTGGGTTGTAAGGAAAGTTCAGTTGCGGGCCTATGGACCGCGCCGGGACTCAACGTGTTAAAGGCTGCCGATTAGCTGGCGATGGAGTTTACGCCACTACCACTACTATTTTTTCTCTCTTATCGACTTCGCCCACATCGATTTAGATTTATACCTTCTGCTTTACCCCACGAATAAACTTGAAAATTTATCAATAGGTAAACCCCTTGTTAAAAATGGTTTTTTAGGTTTGCGATATTACACATGATTTTAATCAATAAAACGCCTACATCTGTGTTATTACATTTTTTAATGCAAGGGGTGGTTGTCATCTCTTAAAAATAAGAAGTACATATCGTGCATATATACCTTTTGATCTATAGGGTAAGATGAATTTTAAATTTTCTTGAAAATCGTTTCACCGGGAATAATTCGCTATACCCTATTTTCCTCTTCATTGACTGGACTATTAGTATTTGATAGGTAATATTTAAATTTTTTTTTTATTATTTTTGCTTTAATTTTATATGCAATGATTTCGTGCTGGATTTAATGACGTGGTACATTACATTTCTAAATAATTGTTTAAAGAAATGAAAAGTGAAAACCCCGTTTGAAATACGATTTTAATGAATACATTAATGAATTAGGCTGCGATAATTCGAATCGCTTACTTCACATTTTACATCGTCATTAAAAAATATATTCATGCATTAAACTTCACTGTGACAATACTTTAGGACAAAAATTAATAACGTGGCTATATTTCCAACTCTTCCATTAGAAGTGCACATCTAGTTGGATTACTTTTCTCTGGATTAGGCAAAAAAAACCAGCCAGAAATCTGCATCAGGAGCCCCAACAGCCTCTGCAACTTGGTAAAAAAACTTGGACTAGAAGAGCTCTAACCACAGAAAGAGCACAATAGACCTTATTAAGTTGAAGTGCATACTTACAAAGAGCCTGCCATACATACATACATATAGTCACGCCTTTTTCCCGTATGGGTAGGCAAAGACCACTTGCTATGGTTCTTACACACATCTTTTGCTTCCTCTACTTTCATCAGTGCTCTCATACATGCTCGTCGGTTGTTGGTACTCTTGACCTGGCCTTTTTTAAAAACAATGTTGATCTGATCGAAATATGTTCGCCGAGGTCGACCTCTACCGACTTTTCCATTCACATTCGCCCTATAAATTTGTTTCGATAATCTTTCTTCATTCATCGTTTTTACGAGTCCAAACCATCTAAGCATTCCTTTATCTATATTTGCAACCACATCTTCTTTTACACCACAGAGTTTTCTTATCTCACTATTCTTTACTTTATCCAACCGAGTCACTTCAGCTAAACTTCTCAAACTACTTCGCAGCATAGTTATCCCATTTTTTTGCTTTTTCTGCCAAACCCATCATTTACTACCATAAATAAGTGTAGGAACATCACACCCCTATGCACAGCCAGACATGCCTTTTTTGACACTTTCTGGCTGTTCATAAAGCTAGGCAGTGCATTTGTTTTCTTGCCATTACCATTCGCTTGATGTCACTTTCCATCTCTCGTAAACTTTGAACCCAAATACACAAATTTATTTAGTTGTTCCACTTTTTCTATTTTAATCAAAACTTTACATGCTTTCTATTCTTTAAAAAACCATTACTTTCGTTTTGCTTATATTTATTTTTATCTCTTTGATTTTTAGAGCATTATGCATAACATTAACCCTCGCCTGCAAATCCTCTTCAGATAACGCTAATATGACTTGATCATCGGCGTAAAGACGGCATTTAACGATCAGATCATTCATTTTTAATCCATACGCATTCTCTTACAAATCTCTTAAACAATCATCTATGTATAAGTTAAACAGCCATGGCAAATCCACATATTCCTGTCTCACACCTTTTTTGATGTTAAACCAGTCCGTGCAAGCTTCGTTTATCCTGACACAAGCAGTGGAATCCTCGTTAAGTAATTTCAGGCTCGTATTAAACTACCGCTCTCCCCATACATAGACAATGTCGACCACAATTTACTCCTTACCACTCTGTCATAGGCCTTTTCCAAGTCTATAAAATCGCAATAGACCTTCTGATTTTTATCCAAAATTTTTTCGACTATACCTCGTAATGGAAAGACCTAATCCATACATCTCCTTTATCTTTTAAATCCTGGTTGCACATCCCATATCATCTTTTCAGTTTCATTCGTTACTCTTTTAATCAATATCTTTGCATACAGTTTGCCGACTATGCTGAGTAAGCTAATACCTTGGTAGTTCTTACAGTCCTGCTGCGAACCTTTTTTCTTGTAAAGCAGCACGATAACGGCCTTGCACCATTAGTCTGGTTGCAGCTTTCCGAATGGGGCCTGTACTTGTGAATCCTCTTTCTCAAATAAACTTTCGAAGTATTCCTTTCATCTCTTTAATACGCATTCCTCTCCTTTTACCATACTACCATCTTAATTTCTGATTTTTTCCATTTGCGTGGTAGCATTTTTATCTCTGGCTGTTCTTATGGACTTCCAGAAGAGTTAAATATTGTTTTGGAAATCGTCAGATACACTTTAATTTATCTCTATCACTTCTATTTTTTTCTTGCCACAACCTCTTTTGCCTTCCATTAGAATTTAATCTGATCTACTCGTCAACAACAAGTTAATTAAGTAACTATTTAACAAATCAAGGCGTTCACAATTTAAAGAACAAATCTCTAAGCAATACTACTAAATTAATTTCATCGTACAGGATATCAAGTTATGTTAAATAAAATTGTTTAGAGTGAATGTAACTGGGGCATTTCTTTTATTATATATTTTAAAAGTTCACCTTTCATTATTTTATGCTTTCTAACTTAACCTTATCTTTTTTTCTATCTACAGTTATAACTGATATACCTAATTGTTTTTACAAAATACAAATTTAATGTAATTGTTAATCGAACCGATATAATTAAATATTTTATTTAAAGTGTTTTATATGCTTTCACCAAAAATACCGTGGCAAATATGAAGAGTATTTGTGTATTATTCGTTAAATTGGTCCGGTACTTTTCCAGTGATGTTTGATCAAACGATTAAAAATCGGTGTCAGGGACATCTAAACACCCTATTGATACATAATTTTGTTTTTGTGCAGATTAAAATTCATACACATACAGATCACATCTATTTTCTGTAAGGGTAGGCAGAGACCACTTCCTTTTACTTGCTACGTTTCTTACACACCACTTTCGCTTCTTCTACTTTCATTAGAGCTTTTATACATGCTCGTCGGTGGCTGGTACTCTTGACCTGGCCTTTCTTCATAACAGTTTAAATCTATTTGGGATACGTTCGCGTAGATCGACCTTTGCCGAATTGTTTATTTACACTTTTTCTTCATTCATCTTCTCTACGTGTCCAAACCATCTAAGCATTTTTTTAATTTATTTTCGTGACCATATTTTTTTACGCCACAGCGTTTCTTTATCCCACTATTTTTTACTTTATCCAATCAAGGCTATACTTCTCACTATTCTTCAGTTTATCCAATCAAGGCAATACTTTTCAACTTCACAGCATTAATCCTATTTTATGCTTTTCTAATAATTGTTAAATATAGCCCTCCCTTTATCTTTTGTAAACATCTCAACATACTTTATTTTGCAGTTAAAACAAGGCAATTTAAGCTGCTTAAATGGCTGCATTTTTTCATTCCAACTTTTATAGGACTTCCCCGGATTACGAGTATTTTTTGATAAAATTTATTTTCCAGTTGCACTTATTTCGTAATTATTTTCTAATTTTGACTGAGATGTTTTCCTTTCTACTATATTTATCACTTTTGTAACTGTGAATAATAATAACTGAAACTACGAAATCTGGATCATTGAGATCGTCATGGCATCATTAAACTTATACTTGCCTAAAGAGTTCTCTGATGGTTTAACCATTTTAATGTCCACGAAAAATTAACAGAAATAATAAAAAGTACGCCGACAAAATGGTGCATAGATTATTCCACCAATATACGACGGTATTGGATTAGTCACCGAGGCATCGACTTAACGAGCGCACTGTGTAGAGAGATAAATTGGTAAATTCCCCTAAGATTTAAATCCGAAATTTTTTTATTTATTATTATGCTTATGTTGAGAAGTAAAATTTTTATTTTTGCTTTATTGTAAACAGAAATCGTTGATGTAGCTTTCAATGAGTTTTTTTGATAAGAAAAAGCACATATAATTATAATTATGTTAAAAAGAAATGCAACAAAAATAAATTATTGGCACACATTTAATAAATATGTTTAATCAAGTAGTACTTACCGTTTTATCAAGCACCAGATTTATAGTCATCATAATCGAAATCACTGTGATTGGCGTAATAAGTTTTGCAAATTCCCCAAATATAGTCGATGGGATTAAATTGACAATAATAAGACGAAAGTCTAAGCACACTATGTTCATAACTGAGTATAACTTAATCAACTTTGTAAATTTTTTCTCTTTTGTGCCTTTTAGCTATCGATAATAATTGCTTATTGAAATTTCCGAATGGTACAGAGCATTATCTAATACAATGACAAATGGTTCATGCAACGATGGTAATAGTTTTTCTTTTAACCATTTTACAAACATTTCTCTATTCATAATGTCGTAATAATCGACCGATTTTGATTTTGACAAAAATAAAAGATCCGCCTCATCAATAAAACCATGGTTTTCACCTGCATGCACAATAATGTGTCTTTTTTCTTCACCGTCGGTGTGTTTTATAGACTTTATGTTATTGTCCCGCTAAATTATTTTTGTTCCACCTTTAGCAAATATCCAAGTTTTTTCCAGAAAAACAAATAAAGAGCATTCTTGTTTAAAGTAAGTATAATTTCTCAAAAATTCAATCTTTTGTGCACGACTAGCTTTTTTACACAAAGCCTTTTGATTGTCCTTATTTTTAAACTTAAACCCTATTGACCCTTAATTTCCAAACAAAAAGTTTTATAAATTTAATTCGTTACCTACGAAAATTACCCTAAAAATATTAGTGGAGTTTACTTCCGTACTTCTTAAATCTACAGTTAAATACTGGTTATCAAGTTTCTAACGATTATCCGAAACCACCGTATATATTTGTAAATTATGCTACATGATTCGCCACTGCAGGATATGCAATGTGCATAGTGCATGGACTTCAAATAGTTCTGCCACAAATGAAATGAACACACCCTAGATAAACCTAGTAGGCATACACTACTTCTGCACCAAAATAAATAAGGTATGTTGTAGTATAACATTCGGCAATTTTAGATCTCTGATCTCATGAGATGGTATTTAATATTAAATTAATATACTACAAAAAATTTGTGTTTCATTGAACTAAACATTGTTTTATAATAAATTTATTTAGTTCTTTTAAATGTAATACTAAATTTAATATTTTTGTTTCAGGTAAGAATTTATTTACATAGTATATTCGGTAAGTAAAACTTTAAATAATATGCATACATACATTTAGTCAAGCCTTTTTCCCGTAGTTGTAGGCAGAGACCACTTGCTTCCACTTGCTACGGTTCTTACACACATCTTTTGCTTCCTTTACTTTTATTAGTGCTCTCATACATGCTCGTCGTTAGTTGGTACTTTTGACCTGGCCTTTCTTTAAAACAATGTTGATCTGATCAAGATATGTTCGCCGAGGTCTACCTCTACCGACTTGTCCATTCACACTCGCCTTATAAATTTGTTTCGTTAATCTTTCTTCATTCATCGTTTCTACTACGAGTCCAAACCATACAAGCATTCCTTTATCTATCTTTGTAACCACATCTTCTTTTACACCACAGCGTTCTTTTATCTCACTATTCTTTACTATATCCAACCGAGTCACTCCGGTCATACTTCTCAGACTACTTATCTCCGCAGCAATAATCCTTTTTTCTTGCTTTTTCTGCCAAACCCAACATTTACTTTCATACGTTAGTGTAGGAACCAATACACCTCTATGCACAGCCAGACGTGCTTTGTTTGTTCATAAAGCTATACGGTGCCCCATTCATTTGTTTTCCTGCCAAAACCGTTCTCTTAATGTCACTTTCACACTTTCCATCTGTCGTAAACTTTGAACCCAAGTACACAAATTCATTAACTTGTTCCACTCTTCCTCTCTTAATCAAAACTTCACAGTCTTCTCTTTCACAAACCATTACTTTCGTTTTGCTTGCATTTATTTTTATTCCTTTGGTTTTTAGGGCAATATGCATAACATTAATCATCGTCTGCAACTCCTCTTTAGATGACGCTAATATGATTTGATCATCGGCGTAAAGAAGGCATTTGCCGATCAAATCATTCATTTTTAATCCTCTTTTTCAAATATTTTACACAATCGTCTATGTAAAAGCCATGGCGAAGCTACATATGTTTGTCTCACACCTTTTTCGATGTTAAACCATTCCGTGCAAGCTCCGTTTATCCTGACACAAGCAGTGGAATCCTCGTAAAGTGATTTTAGTGTTCGTATTAAATAATATTGCTAAACATTTAAAATAAAACATAGGTACATAGTGTCCTTAAGGAAAATAATTAAAATATTTTAAAATAAAGAATTAAATGTTATTGTACGTACTACCAAGAATTGTCACCAAATATACAGTTCGTTACAAACATTTAAGTCGTTAATTTGTTGAAATTTTTAGTTTTTGTATTATTACTGATTTAACAAATAAATTAGTCAAATCCAAAATATCTTCAAAGTTCTTTCATAAATAAAAAAAATAACAATGTTGTGTAGAGAAATAACCTTTCAAATGTTATGTTACTCAACCACACTGGTTAAGGCGAGTTTATACAACAAATAAAATAAAATAAGAAATAGCATAAAATAAAATAGGGAATGAGTGCAAAAAACATTGGTTTATACAGGTTACTAAAATAAAATAAGAAATAAGAATGAACTAATAAAATCGTTGCTTTTTTGACAATGACTTTTGTGTTTGGTGCATAACAGTACATAATCTCCAAATTGATTTATTTTATTTCAAATTCGGATTTTTTAAATTTTATCATTATCCAAAATTATTCAACTATAGGTATATCTACCATCCTTTTTTTATTAAAAAATATTATAATGGATGATGGCATGTTGATAGAGCAGGTATTGACCTTTCCTCAGTTATGTGTAAAAACTTATGGAAAATACAAGAACAGTCGACTGAAAGAAAATGTTTGGGCTCACAATTGCTCACATAATGGAGGAAGTACGTAAGTGCCAAAAAAATCAGAGAGTTTAACGTTTTTTAAATCACTTTTTCTGTAGCTGAAGCTTCTGAATACAGATGGAAGCTTTTAAGAAATAAATAAACGGTCCATAGAAGAAAAATCAAAAATACCTCAACAAATAATATTATTAGGTTATTTTAGGTTGATTGTAAACTCGGAACATTTAGAACAGAAAAAATTTTGGGTCACGCGCATTATCAATTTTTAAACAAAATAAAATAAAATAAGACAAAGAGATAAAAGTTGGCCATCTTTTGTTCTTATTCTTATTTCATCTTATTTCTTGTATAAATGCTTTTATAGTTTTAAGCATGTTTATCTTCCTTATTTTGATTTATTTTGTTCCTTATTTTATTTTATTTGCTGTATAAACTAGCCTTTATTTAAAAAAAATTGAGGGTTGATGCGGGGTTGCAGGGGGTTGCATTTTTGGGTATGAATTTTTTATGGAAATTCGTCCCCCTTCCAATAAAATTTGCCGTGTTTTTTTAAATGTTGAATAAAATTTTGGTTACTGAGTTTCTGTGGGGGTTTTCATTTCATTAAAACACCCTATATACAATCAATCGAAAATTGACCTCGAAAACTTTACGCGCCGTCGATAATTGATAATATTTTATAAACGATTTGCTGTAATAACTTTTCCGATTGGTTTTTGGATGCAATTCGTATTTTGTAATAAATGCATTCTCCCACACCACAAGTGTATTACGGTGGGAAAGGGGATACCGGCATTCGATAGGCACGTGTAAAGTTTAGAAATGGATTTAACCTAGTCACGGACAGTTTCATGCAGTATACAAATACATGTAAGAAAGTAAGCTACATCGGAGTTTTATTAGCCTAGCCGAGGCCGCGGTAATACCGAATCAAGTTTTCTGAAGTGGGCCACCAAAAATCAGCAAATCGAATTTTCTATTTTTTTTTGGCGATTATTTATACACATGTCAAATGTCATCTATTAACATTTTTTTAAAATTTTTTAATTTTTACAAAATGTTATAAACAAATTAGTTTTTGGGCCACTTTTATTTTTAAATAGCGATTATTTAGCGAGTTTTAAATAAAACCAAAATTTAATGGTAACTACAACATTGGCAAAAGAATAAAATAGTGTAATCTAGCGATTAAAAAAATGTAATTTATGTATAAAAAATTAATTTTGCAATAAACAATTTGATATTAAAGCAACTTTTGCATGGGATAAAACAATATATTTTTTTAAAAGATTTAACATTAAGCTACTAATATCTGCAAAAAAATTTTTGTAATTTTACAAAGTTATGAGTTTTCAAACATCTTCTTCTTTAAGTTCCATGTACTCCTAGTACGTTGGTAACCAGTATTTGTAGCCTAATTTTATCTACTGCCGTACGGAAAAGTGTTCTGGTGCTGGGGCCATACCATTGTCTTAAGTTTTTGAGCCATGATGTTTTTCTGCCACCTTGGCTGCGGCGGCCCTCAATTTTGCCTTGTATAATGTTTTGGAGAAGTGAATATTTTTCGTTTCGTAGCACATGTCCAAAATACTCTAGCTTCCGTTTCTTTATTGTTGTTATTATTTCGGTTTCTTTGCCTAGTTGTTGTAGCACTTCCCGATTGGTTTTGAGTTCAGTCCATGAGATCTTCAACATTCTTCTATATGTCCACATTTCGAAAGCTTCAAGTCGTTTGCACATACTGTTGGTAAGTGTCCATGCTTTCATTCCATAAAAGAGTATACTGAATATATAGCAGCGGAGTATTCTTATTCGTAGTGTAATTGGGAGGTCTCGACTTGTCAGTACTTTTCTCATTTTGATGAATGCTGATCTGGATTGTTCTATTCTACAGCGGATCTCTTGGCCATTATCATTTGACTCGTTTAGGTAACATCCTAGATATTTGTAGTGCTTCACTATCTCTATAATGTCATTGCCAATTCGTAAATTTTGTTGGGTGTTGTTTGGGTTCTTACTGAAAACTAGCCATTTAGTTTTCTTTGTGTTGAGCGTGAGTCCCATTGATGAACTGTGGGTGACTACTGTGTTTAGCATGTCTTGTAAGTCGTTGATGTTTGTGGATATTAGTACTGTATCATCCGCGTATCTGATGTTGTTGATTGGAGTACCATTCACTATTACACCAGTAAGAGTGTCTCCAATAGCATCATTAATAATTTGTTCTGAGTATAAATTGAAGAGTAGTGGTAAAAGTACACATCCTTGTCTTACGCCTCTGATTATATTTATGTTTTCTGTCGTGTGATTATTAACGCGTATTTCAGCAGATTGGTTCCAATATAGGTTAACAATTATACGAATATCACTGCTGTCAATTCCTATATTTGTGAGTATCTGGATTAATTTATCGTGTTGTACTTTGTCAAAGGCCTTTTCGTAGTCGATGAAACACGCGAATACTTTCACATTCATATCTCGGCATCGTTGTGTAAGTACTTGTATACTAAATAGTGCTTCTCTAGTACCATAACCGTTTCTGAAGCCAAACTGTGTGTCGCCTATTCTTTCTTCACATTTTTAAACATCGTCGCTGGGCAATGCAAGCGCGCCGCGCTGGCGAGCTTTCGTCTACTGTGAATATGTATTTTTATAATTTTACAATTACAGAATAAATAAAACTTATAAATATACGCGTATGTTATTTATCATTTGCAAACTTTTAATACAATACTATTAGTATTAGTGTTGCCCAAATGCAAGAACAAGACGAGACTTAGCCAGTCTTGGTCTTGGTCTTGCGCCAATACACCTGGTCTTGGTCTTGGTCTTGGTCTTGGTCTTGGTCTTGGTCTTGGTCTTGGTCTTGCAGCAAGAGTCTCGCAAGTCTCACAATTACATATTAGCCTTTTGCTATTTATTAAACGTTACTTTAGATCTTAGAACAACGTAACAGAGTAGGTACATTTTGAGCTTGAATTAACATAGCCATAGTTAAGACCAACCAAATTAATACATGTCTAAACATTTAATGAGAAATTCGAAAAATTAACTGACACCGAGTCAGGTTTAAGAACCCACGATCCTAAGCGATCCGTGCCGATGCTCTAACCAACTGAGCTGTCTACCGTGTCCCACGTAAGTCAGTTTATTTCTTAATAAACGTTTACATTTAATAAGCTCATATGTGCTAAAATATGGTTAAAAGAAATAAAAACAAATTAATGACATTAACTTGAATGTATTTTAAAGAACATTATCTGTCTAGAAAGAGATTCGCTTAGATAGTGTCGTCTTTTACCGCGTCGCCTTGGCACGTGCCGGCTCTCATTAAATGATGCCGCTGCAAATCAAAGGATGCCGCATGCGGTGTTCAGACGCAGCATGTTATTGTAGCGTCCTGCTTTTTGCTCTTATACCTACCTTATTATTATAAGTTAGATTTTAAATTAGTTTCTGAGATCTCTTTTTTGGCCTGTAATTTTTAAATATTAAGAAAAGAAACATTTTCTCGGTAACATACTACATATAATTATATTACGCTTTATTCTATATAGTTTATTTTTCGTTTTTATTACTTTCATATTTTTATTTATTTTTATACATTATACATTTATATATTATTTTTTATTTACTTATTCGGACTGTGTAAAATCCCCCTTCAACGAAAATGCACTGATAGTCATTTATATCTATACTTTACGTCCTGCAAGGTCCACGTTTCTATGGGAAAACACTGCAGTACAGTGAGGGTACAAAATACCTCGGGGTATTTCTGGACAAGAAATTGTCATGGAATACCCACATGCAGCATATCTCAAACAAAAGCAAAATAATGCTAATGGCCACAAAAAGAGTTATTGGAAAGTCTTGGGGACTGAAATTAAAAAAAGCTTATTGGCTATACACGGTTGTGATAAGACCTAAGATAACATATGGCTCTATTTGTTGGTGGATCAAAGTACGGCAATCCCAAAGCGTAAATACACTCAGTAGTATACAAAGGCTGGCTTGCCTATGTATTACGGGGGCTAAAAGAACAACCCCCACTGCTGCTATGAAAGCACCTCTAGATATTTATATCTGGGGCGAGGCAAGATAATGCGCATATAGACTAGAACAACAGAACTGTTAAAAAGGTACTAAAACATATGGGCATACAACCATAAAAAATATAATCAGACAACCATTTCTGGAAATGATTATATGAATGCAGAAATATCCTTTGAGACAAACTATAAGGTTCACGCAAAACTCAGGAATGACAAAGGAAATGATGATCAACCTGGTAAACTCAACTGGTACACAGATTGATTAAAAACCAGCAAAGTAACTGACCCAGGCCTCTACTCTTTAAAACCCAAATATAAGCAAACAAACTCATTGGGGAGACATGCCTCGGTCTTCCAAGCTGAAGTACATGCCATAAAAGCTTGTGCAGTTGAAAATCTGGGATGGGGATTTAAAGAAAACAATCCTTATCAAATTGGATAGTTAAGCGGTACTCAAAGCTTTGGTAAAGGTATTTCTGGTAACGAAGAAGCAGACAAACTAGCTAGGTGGGGCTCTGAAACACCATGAATTGGGCCAGAACCAATAATAGGGATACCCAAGGCCAGCGTTAAAGAAGCGATCAAAGGCTGTGGATCCACTCTCAGTATCAGCTGAAGTGGGCACAGAGGGAGCTAGGTACAGCAAACTAATGCTAAAAGAACCCTCACCTAAGCAGGCAGAAAAGCTGCTCTCGCTAAGTAGGGAAAAACTTAGAACAGTTGTAGGGCTTTGTACCGGACACTGGTCTTTGAGGAAACATCTGCACAATATAAGCGTGTTTAACACAGAACCTATATGCAGATTATGTAATGAAGAGGAGAAAACAGCCACTCATATTATATTATAATGTAAAGCCACCGCCCAATGGAGATACTACCTGAGTTGTATACAAAATCAAGGAAGTAATCCACCTGGGGCAATAGTAGTGCATGAGCTTCTACTCCTTAATAGGAGAATTAAAGAAATGGGACTAAACTAAGGAGCTGGAAGGGTACAAAAAGCAGATAATGCTAAAGTTCCTATGGAAAATAATAAGACCTCTTACACAACTCCTATTTACTTATTCATTCATTCATTACGTCTTCCTAGTTTTTTCTTTAAAATTTTATGTGCTAGTTCTTTATTTTATTTTGTTTCGTTTGTTTTTTGTGTCAATTTCTTCTATTATAAAATAAGCCTGTCCGCTCCCTGAAACGATACTCAGCCTTAACTGCAAGGCGCAAGAGTCTCGCAGGCTTAGTCTTGTTCTTGCTCAAATCTTGCACGGTCAGTCTTGGTCTTGCTAAAATTACGCGGTCTTGCTCTTGGTCCTGGTCTTGCAAAAATGGAAGAACAAAACCAAGACTGCAAGACGAAGACCGATTTTAGGCAACACTAATTAGTATAGTTAGAAAAAAATGTACATTCTAAACTGTTTACAGAAAATGGTTTGAAGCAATGATATTGCTGAGTTCCTTTTATAGTATTAGGAGTTAAAAAACGCGATTCTAATTATTTTTAGTGTTTTTCATATTCGTCCACGGAACCAAAATCAAAGTGAATTTTTTTAAAAAAATCACGAACCCATTCATTAAGTTTTTTTGTCGTTACGATCGTCTTATTTAGTAAGCTCGCACGGTACTCGCTCCTCTTCACTCATCCACCAATACCATCACAGGCGCCCTTACCGTGTGCCATAGCAAAGAAGTGTCACTCAGCTGTGACGTCAAAATCTTTTTCGTCATATAATAAATTTAATAAATTGAATCGATTTTATACTGTGATCCCGCGCCATCAAAGAAGTAAAAGCATTTTTTTACGTTTTGGGCGTTAAATTTTAATTTTAAATTTTTTATCATTTTCGAATTATAAAGATAAACTTTAATGGCATTGTGATTTTCAAATTTGGAAATAACTACGTAATTTATATTGTTAATTGTATTATTTTTTTTTAAAATACATAACATAAACGTGTAACGTAGCTTAATCCTTACTTATGCCAGAACGGAGGAGTATATTAAAAATTGCTAAAAACTTTAAAACTTAGCTAATAATAAATAATATATGCGTATACATATTCATAAGTTTTATTTATTCCGTAATTGCAAGCGAGGCGCGAGCACGCGCAACGCGCCTGATGTGCCTATGCGACGATGTTAGAAAATTTATAACTTTTTTTTATGAACATAACCAAATTTTTTTTGCAGATATTAGTAGCTTAATGGTAAAGCTTTTAAATAAAAAAAATATTGTTTTATCTCATGCAAAAGTTGCTTGAATATCAAATTGTTTATTCCAAAATTATTTTTTTATAAATAAATACATTTTTTTAATCGCTCGAATACACTTTTATATTCTTTTGCTAATGTTGTACTTACCAATAAATTTTGGTAAAGTTTTATTAAAAACTCGCAAAATAATCGCTATTTGAAAAAAATAGCCTAAAAACTAATTTGTTTATAACTTTTGTAAAAATAAAAATTTTTAAACTAATTTTAGATTATATTTGTCATATGTATAAATAATTATCGCCAAAAAAAAAATAGTCGCACAAAGGGTAGACGTATCGTGTGGGCCCGCACTGCGACTATTAGAAGGGGGAGAAATTATAAAAATGATTGTGGACCCGCTTTTTGAAAAGTTGTAGGTCATAGTTCTCTGAAAAAACTGATTTTGTAAGCTTGTTCCATTTCGTAGCAGCCCTGTAAAAGAAGGATTCTTGATGAAGATTGATCCTTGTAGTGTCAATCTTAAAAGTAAATTGGTGAGACTGATCAGCGTGCCGAGTTCTTCGGCCGAATGTGGCCAGTGGTGGTAGAGTTTTTATTTCTCTGCAACTCTTCTTCTATGTTCTAGTGGGTGAAGGGTATCTGTGAAAGTTGAGCTGTTTATTCACCGAATAGCCCTTTTCTGAATGAAATCTGGAAGACGTAGAGAATGCCTTGGTGCTGAACCACATATGTGCAAGCAATACTCCAGTAGAATTTGGATTTGAGCCTTGTACGTCGTCAACAGTTAATCAGGAATAAAACACTTTCTAGCTTTCCACAGAAAACCTAGCCTCTGGATTGCAGACTTTGCGACGTTAGCAACATGGTCCAAAAAATATTATTAGACACCATGACTTCCAAAACCGAGATAAAGTAATTTGATTCAAGGGTATTTCCGGACATTGTGATAGAATGATTTAAGGAATTTACTTGTAAAACGTGGCGCTTTGTGTTTGCTGGGCGTTGAACAGAACAAGATTGTTGGTTCCTTCCTCATCGATTGCTTTAAGATTTTTATTGATGAAGTCAACCTGTTTCTGTCTGAATCTATTTGTATCATTCACCGAAAGTGATCGATATGATGTGAAAGTTAAGAAAAGTGTGTTGTCGTCTGTGGAACTGTAAATGGGGTTCGTGGTATTTTCAAGAGGTCGTTAATGTGTAAAAGAAAAAGGGTGGGGTACAGGATGGAACCCTGGAATTGGTTTTTATTGCATCAGAAGAAATACAGGTAACTGCCACATGTAAGGAGCGATCTTACATAAAGCTCATGAGCTATTGGCGCAGTTTCGTTGAAAGACCGTAGGTAGATAATTTGCCTAACAATTCCTGGTTCCAAACGCTGTCAAAGGCTTTAGATAGACCGAAGTTGTCGAATTTATGAATTCCATTTTAATCGCTTTTTCCATAACTTTGGATATGACTGAGAGCAATGCAATAGGGCAATAATTCGCAGGAATAGTTTTCTTTCCATTTTTCGGAATGGGTTGGACATTAGCGTTTTTCCACATGGATGGAAATACTTCTATGCTGTATGATAGCTTGAAGAGTCTACAGAGAACTGGGGTGAGCTCTTAAGCACAGGTCTTCAGGACAATTGTTGGAATCCCATCTGATCCTACTGCCTTATTGGAGTCAAGCCTGCAAAAGAATGATCGATCTTGCCAAAGAATCCTACGACACGAGAATATGCAACAAGCTTGTCAATGCCCCTCCTGGATCAAAAACCTTCTGGTCTTTGGCTAAAGCCATAAATAAGAATTTCACAACTTTTTCTTTACCACCACTCGAGAGGTCCGACGGCACGACAGCCGTATCTTTCAAAGAAAAAGCGAATCTGCTGGCCGAAATGTTCAGCTCTAACTCAACCCTCGATACCAATGAAAAACAACCCTAACGTTATCTAGAATAAACGCATCAATGCCTGAGGTCACTATCCGCCATCGCACGATCAGGAAAATCTTACGAAATCTTGACTCTAATAAGGCAGTAGGACCAGATGAAATTCCGACAATTGTCCTAAAGACCTGTGCTCAAGAGCTCACCCCAGTTCTCTGTAGACTCTTTAAGTTATCATACAGCAAAGGAGTATTTCCGTCCTTGTGGAAAAACGCTAAAGTCCAACCGATTCCGAAAAAAGGAAAGAAGACTATTCCTGCAAATTATCGCCCTATTGCATTGCTCTCAGTCATATCCAAAGTTATGGAAAAATGGATTAACACAGAACTTATCAAATTTGAGATAATCCATGACAGACAATATGGATTTCGACAACTTCGGTCTACTGGAGATTTGCTGGTTTATGTCACTCAGCTCTGGACAAACACTATTGAGAAGTTTGGTGAATCACGTGCAATAGCCTTGGACATATCTAAAGCCTTTGACCGCGTTTGGCACCAGGCATTGTTAAGTAAATTATCTGCCTACGGTCTCCTAACCAAACTGCGCCAATGGCTCTTGAGCTTCATGCAAGATCGCTCCTTACATGTGGCAGTTGACGGTATTTCTTCTGATGCGTTTAAAACTAATGCCGGGGTCCCCCAGGGTTCCATCCTGTCCCCTAGCTTATTTCTTTTACACATCAACGACCTCTTAAAAACCACCACAAACCCCATTTACAGTTTCGCAGACGATAACACACTTGTCTCATCTTTCACATCCTATCGATCACTTTCGGTGAATGATACAAATAGACTTAGGCAGGAACAGGTTGATTCCATTAATAGAGATCTTAAAGCAATCGTCAAGTGGGGAACCAACAATCTTGTTCAGTTCAACGCCCAAAAAATACAAAGTGCCACGTTTTCCAAGAAAGTAAATTCCTTAAATCATCCCATTACAATGTCCGCAAATACCCTTGAACCAAGTCCCTTTATCTCGATTTTGGGAGTCACGGTGTCCAATAATATGTCTTGGCATGACCATGTTGCTAACATCGCAAAGTCGGCAAGCCAGAGGCTAGGTTTTCTGTGGAAAGCTAAAAAGTTTTTTACTTCTGATCATTTGTTGACGACGTACAAGGCTCAAATCCAACCTCTACTGGAGTATTGCTCGCACCTTTGGGGTTCAGCACCAAGGCATTCTCTTCGTCTTCTAGATTCCATTCAGAAAAGAGCCATTCACTTGATAAACAGCTCAACTCTCACAGATACCCTTCACCCTCTAGAACATAGAAAAAGAGTTGCAGACCAGTCATTGCTTTACAGATATTTCCATGGCAGATGCTCCAGAGAAATAAAAACTCTTGTACCACCATCGGCCACATTCGGTCGAAGAACTCGGCACGCTGATCAGTCTCACCCATTTACTCTCAAGATTGACACTACAAGGACCAATCTTCATCAAAAATCCTTCTTTTACAGGGCTGCTACGGAATGGAATAAGCTTCCAAAATCAGTTTTTTCAGAGAACTATGACCTGCAACTTTTTAAAAAGCGTGTCCACAATCATTTCCTTTCTATAGTCCCTTTCCCTTCTAATAGTCGCAGTGCGGGCCGTCCGCGGCCCACACGATAGGTCTACCCTTTTTGCGACTATTTTCATAAAAAAAAAAAACTAAAAAAATACCACTAAAAACTAATATATGTCAAGGCAGCAACTGAAAAGTGAATACTATACTTATTATAAAGATTATGGGCATTGTGCAAATACAACTCTGAATTATATTTTCTTGCACCAATGCAACGTTTGATGTGGCGCTGAAGGATAAGACATTATTCCTCTTTTGTATTCAATAGACATGTATAGGACGTCTCTTTTATCGCGCTTCTTGCCAAACATCACGTTGCAGTTATAAATAGCTTTGGTTTCACCTTTTCTTAATTTTGTAGCTACAATATCTTTCGGGAAATCTTTTTAGCCTCGTTTAAAAATACCTGTACAAAAGCTATTATGATCAAGCTATTTTTTAGACAGGAACTAACTATTATTAAATTTATCCATGTATAAATTATGTCCGTTATCCAAAAATTCGCACGTTAGATGCATCACTACAATTTTTGCATGATCTTTTCCGCCAGTTATATTGCCCTAAAATTGTTTCGTCCCCTTCTGTTACCGTATTCAACTTTACTCCACATTTGTGCCGCTTTTTTGGTAGATCAAAGGTCTAGTAATAAGCATTTTATCAAAATTCATTAGGCCGCACATGTGCGTTTGTAGCAGAAAAAGGTTGAAGTTATTTCATTTGAACACGAAGAATGTCTGTCAGCACTTAAAGCAACCAATTAATAAGGCATAATAATAGGCGCCCACACCTTTGTTACATTATAACCTGTTACAAAAATTTCATGAAATGAAATTTGGTAAAACATTTTTAACTTTTATTATAGTTTTTACAAATAAATTTTTTTTTTTCAATGTACAATAAATAGGCCATAATTGTAATCAGCTGACTGAAGGAAAATTCAACTTTTTAACCAGTGGCAGTTTTAATTTTACTAAGCATGCTAGTGTTAGTTAAAACGTCATAAATTGTGATGTTAAAGCTTTGGCATCACGGAGAATAGACTCAAAAATTGTCCGGAAATGTGCTGGAAACCTACGAACCTTAACAACGACCATAACAAGGTCACTTTGTCGTGGGTGCCAGGGCATAAAGGTATTTCTGGTAACAAAGAAGCGGACAAACTAGCTAGTCTTAAACACCATTTATTGTGCCAGAACCAACAAAAGGGATACCCAAGGCCACCTTTCAAGCAGCGATCAATGGCTGTGTCCACTTTCAGCATGAAGTAAGCACGGCAAGAGGGAGCTAGGCACAGCAAGTTAATGCTGAAAAAAACCCTTACCTAAGCAGACAGGGAAGCTGCTCTCGCTAAGTAGGGAACCCACTATTTAACCTGCACAATATAGGCGTGTTTGACACAAAACCTATATCCAGATTATGTAATAAAAATTAAGAGATAAGTGTCAAAAAAGGCACGTCTGGCTGTGCATAGAGGTGTATTGGTTCCTACACTTATGTATAGTACTGAATGTTGGGTTTGGCAAAAAAAGCATGAAAATAGGATTAATGCTGCAAAGATAAGTAGTCTCAAGAAGTATAGCCGGAGTGACTCGGTTGAATAAAGTAAAGAATAGTGAGATAAGAGAACGCTGTGGTATAAAAGAAGATGTGGTTACAAAGATAGACAAAGGAATACTTAGATGGTTTGGACACGTAAAAAGAATGTATGAAGGAAGATTGACGAAACAAATTTATAAAGCGAGTGTGAATGGAAAAGTCGGTAGAGGTCGACCTCGGCGAACATATCTCGATCAGATCAACATTGTTTTAAAAAAGGCCAGGTCAAGAGTACCATCAACCGACAAGCATGTATGAGAGCACTATTGAAAGAAAAGGAAGCAAAAGATGTGTGTAAGAACCGTAGCAAGTGGAAGGAAGTGGTCTTTGCCTACCTCTACGGGAAAAAGGCATGACTGACTATTTGTATGTATGTATGTAATGAGAAGGAGGAAACAGCCACTTATATTATCTTTGAATGTAAAGCCACCGCCCAGTGTAAGCACTACCTGGAGTGTATACAAGACCAAGGAAATGATTCACCTGGAGCAATAGCAGTACATGAGCTTCTACTCATTAACAGGAGAATTAAAGAAATGGGACTAAACTAAGGAGCTGGAAAAGTACAAAAAGCAGGCAATGCTGCAGTACCTCTTTCACAACTCCCATTTATTTATTTATTTAAATATGCTAGTGTGGCGGCTGTCAGTTGAAACGTCATGAATTGTGATGTTAAATCACAACTTGCAAAATGACATTTTTTAATGCTGAATGACAACTATAAAATAAGAGATGTCAACGAGACATTTTTGTATTAAACCGTGTTACACATTTCGTGTTTATGACCTAATTATTGTATGTTTAAAAAAAATAGTATATTTCATTTGAAATAGAAGTAAATGTTCATTGCCCGCCCCACTTCGTTCCGCTTGAAATAATCTACTATTTTTTTAACCTTAGTTCTTAATTTAAATTTATTTTATAAGCTTTCGAAAAAAATGCTTTTTGTTATGATGAACAAATAAAAATTTAACAATGTTTTATCACAATTTATAACGAAAAATAGGGACATCAAAAAAAACCTAACCGCATTATTTTAAGATCTGCCTCTACTAATAGCGTGGTTATTAAATCATAAATAATATTGATTCTTTAGCAAGGACTTGATAAGCTTGAGTATAAAACAACGATTTATTGCTTCCTGAATGTGCACACTAACAGAAATTAAAATTTATCACCTTTAGATGGCAATTCAGAAATATTTAATTAACATACTGTGATAAATCGTCCATTTATACAAATACCAAAAAAAAATCTTGCTTAATGTTTGTTAATTTTTCCCCTTATTTTTGTAAAACATAGTTTGTGCATCGATGCATCCTCTAAAACTAAACATGCACCAACAAAATATAGTAAAACACACGTAACATACGGGGACGATTTTGAGGCCATGGAGTAAAATACCCTCATTTTGAAAAAATTTGGAAAAGTTGTACAGCATTAAAAAATACATCTAGATTTGAAGTCAAGGCCATCATTGGTAATAAAATAAGTACTTTTACAATTGCTATCTTCTTAACCTTTCAGCACTCGCTTCAGAAAAATGAACTTGAATACACGAAGCGGTCTAATAGACCATAATTGTATAAGAGCATTAAAAGTCACAAATAATATTTTTTTGGGTTATAATAAATATGTTTTACTACAATTTTATTTTATTTTATAGATTAAAACACCTTTTGGTAAAATTAAAATTTTTTCATAACTTGTAAATTAACAATAATGTTATATAATTTAACATATTCTGATTAAATAACTAAACTTAAAATTTTATGTAACGAATAAAATAATATTACATTGAAAACATTCTATGAAAACTTCATTAAAATATTACATACAAAAAAAATGTCTGCAGCATTTACAATAGTCGTCTAGTTCTCTTGTTTCTGGTAAATCAGTAGCAGTAACTCCACAAAGCTCCCTTATTCTTGGTTTTATACACGACCAAGATAATCGTTCATTTATGTAGTTTCTGACCAAATTTATAGACACTTGGTAAAAAATCTTTTCTGTTTCTTTCCATTTTGTGCCATTCTTTCCATCTTTTTCTTGCTCCGTATCACTGAAATCTGAATGATACAAAATATGATCCATTTCGTCAGGTTCTTCTCTATCTCAAAAATTCCTGATCTATCTGCACTTCTTCAAATAGACGTCTAAATCTTGCAGTTTCTTTCGTAAAACTCGCCAGTACTGTAATATTTATATATATCCAGTCATGCCTTGTTCCCGTAGGGGTAGGCAGAAACTACTTCCTTCCACTTGCTACGGTTCTTAAACACATCTTTTGCTTCCTCTACTTTTATCAGTGCTCTCATACATCGGTTGTTGGTACTCTTAACCTGGCCTTTCTTCAAAACAATGTTGATATGATCGAGATATGTTCTCCGAGGTCGACCTCTACCGGCTTGTCCATTCACACTCGACTTATAAATTTGTTTCGTCTTTACCCAACCGAGTCACTCCGGCTATACTTCTTAGACTACTCATCTCCGCAGCATTAATCCTATTTTTATGCTTCTTCTGCCAAACCCAACATTCACTACCATACATAACACTCCTCAATGCACAGCAAATTATAGGTAAGTTACAGCGAAATTCTTTTTCTAATGGACGAGAGACCGCGCGCGTGACCCGAAGGGTTAAGCACCCTAAAAATAGGTACATTATTTCAAATGTATTAGTCGAGTTTTTTGCATGGTTATACAGGTTTTGTAAGTCATTTTAGTTTTTAAATCAATAAAACTCGGTTATTTAACCTGTAAAAAAAATATTATAAATAACTGAAATAAAATTAATAGATAGATTACACAGACCCACAAAAAAAATTGCTTGGGTTTTAGGATCAGATCATGTTAACTATATGTTTTTGGGGTCTTTGAATCCGAATTAAGAGTCAGAATAAGTCAATCGGGCTAAAGTTTCTCATAACCTCAAAAAACCGATTTTTTAAACTATAAAACTATAAACCATTTATATTAAACCCCTAAACCCCTTGAAACCATAACACAATAACCCCATGTCACCTTTAACCCATAATTCTATAATAATATATTCCCATAACCCCTTTAAGCTCATAACTCCATAACCTCATTGCTCCCGAATCAAACAATTTATCTCAGGCAATTTTTATTAATGCAAATTTTAACTGACAATCACCCCATAACCCCGTGACATTATAACCCCATTACCGTATCACCCCATTGTCTTTAAATCAAACGAACAGTCCATTTGGGGTTATTTGTATTACACACATTTGTATTACATACAAATTTCCACTGACATTGAATATACATTTAAACATTGAAGTAAAAGGTTATAACCCCGTAACACCACTACAAAGGGAATTTCTAAAACTGCATGTGTCTACATCCAGTGACGACGGGCAACAACATTTGTACACTCTAACGCAGCATTTATAATTAAATATATATTTATAATATTTTAAAATTATTATATTAATCTAACATATATTAACTTTCAAATTATTATATATTTCATATTACTTTCGTATGTATACTACCAGTTGCTTTAAAATACAACTCAGTCATTTTTTACAATTGTGGGATTCTAATATATATAGAAATGTTATCTATTGATTCTGTAAAAGTTAATTAACATGCTTATTAAAATTAACAAAGGTTTGATAGTCGCACTTTTTTTTTTTTAAATTGGTGGTATTTACTTCTTTTATTTACAATTTTTATTAATAAAATCTCTTTTTTAAAGGTAATAAACATTTTTAAAACCTTTTGGTTTGTATTGTCAGTTGTCAGTGAATATAAATCGCCTTTGAACAGAGTTATTACTTTTTAAATATTTAACATTTCTTTTTTTTAAGAGTGAAAGGTACCAATTACAAAAACTATATTAAATTCCTGTCATATTCTTATTTTACAAAACAAATTGGAGATTGTATGTTTTTCGTAGTTGCACTGCCTTAGGCAAAACATTTACTAGGACGAGATTAATTTAAAATGGTATTTATGTAAGCAATTAATTTTTTTAATACACAACGTCTTCAGTGGATCGTGGAAGTATCAAAACAATATAATTAGTTGGTATTCTTTTTGCAAATCTTTTGTTTAAAGTAACACAACTTATGTTTTTTGTATGAAATTTGGATCTCATAAGCTAAGTTATAATTATTGGGAATGCCTTTTTGTCAGAGTTTATTGCCCTTTGTTAAGGGGATTTTAAACAATACAACTAAAATATTTCCATAATGAATCATTTAAAAGAAGATGTCAGTATAGACACGTACAGTAGAATTATCCTATTCCTTCGAGGATAAACAGAATAAAAGTAAAGTAAAGATCAAAGTAATAGCCAAAAACTTACACCACTCCTGCAGAACAAATAAAATCATTGCTGATCTAAAAAACAAACAAACAAACTTTTTAGCTTGTTTTATTGTGCAGTTATCAGTTAAAAGCAGATTATTGTGAAGTGTAGCGACACCAGTAATGTCAGCAAGAGCAGTATTAGAAACTGAGATGGACCATTGAGAAAATCCAGAAAAGTAACTGTAGTAATTAAAGTTTTAATTTAAAATGCTTACTAATTTTAAGATTAGGTGCATTCTGCATTTTAGAGAAAAAAAATTTGAAAATGATATCTTAAAAACGTGTTTTTTAAAACTTTAACAGATTCGTTAAAAAATAAGAGTCGCTTTATCATTTAAAAAGTACAACGGTTTATTTATCATAAATAAACTAATTTAGGAATAGATTTTAAAAGTAGTGATCGATATCGAAGCAAAAAAACATTATTAAAAAAAAATAGTAAATATTTCAAAGGCATTTCTGAACCCATACAAAATTTTTTTTTGGGTTATTATAGTGATCTTCTAATTTTGGTGGTTTTTTTGTTTCAGTTTAAACAGATTATAATTTTTGTACCATTACTAAATCATAAATATTTAGTACTTACTTAATTTTTTTTTAATAATTTTCAACTTCCTAGCAGGAAGTTATAGTCATGGGTCCGATTTTGCAAATCCCAAATTTTGACATATCTCCACATTTTAAGGTCCCCAGAGTCGAATACAAGTTTTTAAGTTTTTAAGTAGACGTCTGTGTGTGTATGTACGTATGTGCGTATGTTCGTATATGCGTTCGGAATTATTTTTCGTCTTGATTATCTCGAGAACAAAAAAAATATCGACGTGGAACCAATTGCATTCGACCCATAATTACGCAACTTAAAACTAATTAGATTTTTATTAAAATCGGTTAAGATTTTTTTTATGGAGAATAAAAAAACTGAAAAAAATGGTAAAATACCTGAAATTTGCAATTTATAAACTATACTATTTTTAATACAGAATTTTTAAATCTTTTTAATATGATTATTGCATGTTAGGAATATTTGTATAAAAAATATGCTGACAATATTCCATAAAAAGAGATAGTTTTAGAAAACAAAAATAGGAATTGGATAATTTCAAACTTGTGTTAGTATTGAGAAAATAGTATTAAAAACGCAATAACAGTGAAACATTATTGTTAGTAATAATCAAGCATTAAATATATCAATTGAATATTGTTACTAAAAAATGATTATTGATCATAATAGGTAAAAAAAAGTTTAATTGTTATAAACAATTAAAATAACTCCCGCTTATAAAATGATAAGAAAAACTTTGAAAGAATACGGTTACATAAACAGAATATTGTTAATGACAATTATAATTTGTTATAAACAATTTGAAATCGTTTTAAATAATAATTTTAATAATAATAATTAAATTAAATAACAACAAAATATATGGTATTTTTTCATTCTTTCCACTGGAAAGTTAGTCGTGTGGACCTTTCAGGTCGCACCCATACCACTGATATTTAAATATTATTTTTAAATAAAAATACTTACTTTATTGTATATATTAACATTTAAATGATATGCGTTAAAATTGTATGTCATTTCAACAATAAGTCATTGAACCACAGTGCTTTTTGTGATTTGTTATTTTTAAAACAATGAATCAAAATTAAATGTGATATGTTGCGATTACAGAACGCAACACTTCGTTTAAATTTTATTTTAAATCCTTCTTCGATCCGTCTCTGCACGTCAACGTCTTTAAAAACCGTTTTGCCCCAGGCGGATTTGAAAAACAGCTATAATATTTCCCCCTTTGTTTTCAATGCGCAGACTTGAATTGGCGCAGTAGTAAGTTTCCCCTCTCAACGCGCTGTATCGAGTCGACGCATTATCAGTATTCCTTCAAACGTCGAGAGCAACGTTCCATTTTTTCACGGCGATTAAACATCGCTTGTTATTTGCAATAAGTAATATTCCCTCGACCGTCGATAGTGGCGAGTCATTTAGTTTTTCTTGTCATTTCGTTAGTTTAATTTTTTATTTGTATACGGCTTTGAATTAATTTTATTGCTTGCAGCAATTCGCTAGTCGACACAAGTGCATTGTGTTTGTTGAAGAAAGAAATGGTGTTTAAATTTTTTGTTAATTATAAACGTTTGGAAACCGGCGACACGCGTTTTGATCATTGGACAAATTAACCCCGACAAAGTAACACCGACAAAATATCCTTGGAAAAAATATCCCCGAACCATTTTTTCTCTCAGAATCTGTATGTGTGATAGCATGACACTTTGGATCAACATTGCACCGTCAGGAAATATTATTTTTGTTGTTACGCTTTCTACAATACGTCATCACTTCAAATAATAATAGATTATGACCCTTTTGTGACCGTATAAATAAAAGAGGAATTTTTACCAATTTAGTTTATAAGAATAACGGAAATAAAATAAATAATCTTAAAAACACAGACTTATGCCAGAGAAACAGGTGAAATTACAAAACTCATACTACTACACATGTAAAAATAATTACGTTATCGATATTAATAAGCAATAAATCCTAATCAACAGTTTAAAAATTTAACAAAGATCAAATTTTGTTAAGTTATTCGAATGGTGGCATTCAGGATTAAATAATTTAGTTAGGTAAAATCGATAATCTAGTATTTAGCTTTTTGAGCAACATTATATTGTTGATGTTTTTTACATTGCACAATCGTTAATTAGACTCTATTTGCTTCCCTTCATAAAAATTTTTAGTAAAATATTTACTATTACCAAAATTAATAGACTCTATTTGCCCCCCTTCATGGAAATTTTTGGTAAAATATGTACTATTATCAAAATTAATAGACTCTATTTGCTTCCCTTCATGGAAATCTTTAGTAAAATATTTACTATTACCAATATTAAAAGACTCTCCATTCTCCCCTTTATGGAAATTTTTAGTACAATATTTAGTTTTATCAAAATTAATAGACTCTCTTTGCCCCCCTTTATGGATATCTTAAGTAAAATATTTACCATTACCAAAATTAATAGACTCTATTTGATCCCCTTCATGGAAATCTTTAGTAAAATATTTACAATTACCAAAATTAACAGACTTTATTTGCTTTCCTTCATGGAAATATTTAGTAAAATATTTACCAACACCAAAATTAATAGAATCTATTTGCTTTCCTCCACAAAAATCTTTAGTAAAATATTTACCATTACCAAAATTAATAGACTCTTTTTGCTCCCCTTTATGGATATCTTAAGTAAAATATTTACCATTACCAAAATTAATAGACTCTATTTGCTCCCCTTCATGGAAAACTTTAGTAAAATATTTACCATTACCTAAATTAATAGACTTTCTTTGCCCTCCTTCATGGAAATCTTTAGTAAAATATTTACAATTACCAAAATTAACAGTCTCTTTTTGCTTTCCTTTATGGAAATCTTTAGTAAAATATTTACTAACTCCAAAATTAATAGACTCTATTTGCTCCTCTTCATAAAAATCATTAGTGAGTGATGTAAAAGTTGTTTTGGTAATAAAAATATGTGTCTTTTTTTTATTAATTTTGTTGTGTATTTTGTCAGGAATATTTTGTTCGGGGATCAAAACGCAGGCGAACTTAAAAACCAACTAAACTTGTGATTATTCCAGTCCACTTATATCGAATTTAAATAAACATTGCTCCCGTGTAAAAAAAAGAAATTATAAAAACTCGATTCCTACATAATGTGTTGATTAAACGCTACTTTTTGATGGAATTATAAATTGTTCAATATCAACTAAAGTTAAAAAAGTGTAATTGGAAATCTGCTTCGTAAAAAAGATTCAATTGTAGTTAGTTTTTTAAATTTAAACGTGGTCGTTTCAATGCCGATAAAGCTGAACGCTTGATAAAATAAAAAAAATTAAAATTGATTTTTACAAACGAAAAAGCATCCCAAATATGCCAAAAGACAATAAATACATAACGTTTTCACGAAATTTAAAGAATAAAAAATTGATTTTTAAATGGTTGTTTGCTGTGAAACAAAAATAACAATGTGTTAATAATTCACACCATATTCCCCAAAACAATGTGGTAAATTATGCACCATATATTAAAGATTTTATCCCAATGCGGAAAGAATATTGTAACGGTTTTGCGATACGCCACTGGAATATGTTACGGTACGGTGACATCACAGCCAATGACGGGGATGTTTCGGTACCTTCCAGACCAATCTAGAATTTTTTATAGAATAGTCTGGATACGTTTAGAATTTTCTTGTCTTTTCCCGTTTTAACGTTAATATATAAATTGAACAAAATTGAGAAAAATATCAGGAAGAAATACGTCATTACTTTGAAAAACCGAAAACACATCACTAGAAATAAATGACCAGGAAATGAACACAACAGTGGCCATAACGAAAGCATCAACGATGGTAGCAGAGAAAAAACATGCAAAGACCAGCAAAATAACAAAGGAAACCAAAGAAAAGATAGAAGAACAAAGATCAATGTATTAAGAGTGCAAAAATGTAACTGATGAGTATAGACAAACAAGAAGATAAACAAGAAAAATGATAAATGATCTTGAAAATTACTATGAGGAAATGGCTAAAGATATCATTGAGAAGAACAAAAATATGAGAGAAATATATTACTTGCAACTAATCCCATAGAACATGATGCAATTCAGATATCTGGGCATAGACATATTAAGCACCCACGACCCAGTTAAAGACCTGAGGAGCCAGATTAACAAAGCATCCGCACTATCGGGATGCCTACGAGATATAGTCTGGTCAAACCCGTTCATGCGAAAAAATAGCAAAATTAGAATCTACAAGAAGTGTATCAGTCCGATCATGGCGTACGGTACAGAAGTCCGCGAAGACACCAACAAGACGAAACACATACTAAGGGTGGCCGAAATGAAAACACTGACAACAATAGTGGGAAAAACAAAAAAAAAACAGAGTAAAAACACAGATATCAGACAACAATGCAAAATACAAGATATGGCGAGGTGGGAAAGACAACGTATTATTATGGAGTTACGGCCACGCTTGTAATCAGTGACATACTGTTTGCTTAAAATAAAAATCTATCTTTAGGGCAATATTTAGTTTTTTATGAGAATATATTAATAAATGGGTGATACTCAGTTTTTTATCAATTTAAAGTGTTGTAGCCTACTAAAAGTATTTTTCTAAACCCCAAAATTTGGGCGCCAAATTGTGTTACCCTAACTAAACTGTTTTTCTCAAGTTACAAAAGTAAGGTGCCAATTTTAAAAAACTTACCACTTGCCCAAATCTTGAGCGAAAATTTTGTGTTACGTTAAAGTTTCCTTTTTAAAGCCAATTATGTGTAATGTTATAAGTTATCTTTATAAACTAAATTATTCCAACTCAAGGGCTGCTAATTGCGTAGCAAACAGTTTTACTAATACCAGTTAAACTTAACTATTTTATCAAATTAAAGTACTGAAAAAGAATTTTAAATAAATTAACGTTACTGTCTGAAATGAAAAAAGAACTTAATCATTTTTATTAATTGTACAAATAAAATGTAATGTATTTTAAATTTTAATTTTATTGTTTAAACTATTTAAAACAGCTAAGTAACCCAAAGAAAAAGATTAAAATATTATACTCAGGGTTCCGTGACTCCTTGATTTCTGGATTGGATTAAATTTGAGGTGATTTATAGATTTCTTATAAAATGGATCAGAAAGGTAGATAGTTCTTCAAATAACAACGAAAGAGGGATAATACTACTAAATAAGTGTTGCTGAATAACAGGGAAATATTGAATGACCTTTTTTAAAAATATCTCGAAAAGTATTGATTTCCACATCGTTTGGTTTTTAGATTTGTGTTTTACGCCTTAAAATAATACCTGTTTATTTTAATACTAAAATCGTCATCGCTACACCACTGGATGAAAATATAGTAAACAATAAGATGTTCCTATTTATTTGTGATAATAAACACTGGGGCTTAAATAGTCTGGTTTTTTACACACTTGGCAATGACTAATCATTTCTTTTACTAAATTTTACTGAATTTTACCAATAATATGCTAAGCATTACCGATAATACTTCAAAATCTCGTTGCAACACCTTCGGCAACAGCGCTACTAATTATAGCCGATTTCGTAGTACGCACAGATCTCTGCAAGTAGAACGATTCAGAAAAGCCGTGCGGCGTTGTCGCTTATTGAGCAACACATTTCAATGATCTAACAGAATGAAATAGTTCAATGGTTTAACATTTCATAAAATGGGTTGTATTATTCAGGTTTTTATAATTCGTGAAATATTATGGTCACAATATTGTTGCAAATGTAATCAACAAATACTATGGACGATTCAATAACAATCACAAATCTCTTGCCATAACTGGAGATCAGGCAACAGCACAGCACAACACATTTCAGTCAGCCGTATTAAAACAATACAGTCGACCAGAAAGTGGGGATGTGTTTAAAAGTTAATAGTTCCGTCTCCTCTGATAATAGGTCTATGATTAAAATTAATAACTAACCAAAAAAAAGCCAACGTTAATCCAATAAATGTTCACTATGACCTCCTTCCACTTCCACGCACTTTATAAGTCTACGAAAGTTGTTTTTTTGTACTTGAAGGAGTATTCCTATATTATTTCCAATAGCATTGCAGTGTAACACAATTCTGTCTATTAAATCTTGCCTTGTTTGCACAGGTATTGCGTACACTTTACTTTTGGGATGACCCCAGAAAAAAAATTCATGGGATTAATGTATCCTAATTGCGCTGGCAGTTTTTTTCTTGATTAGTATTTAGTTTTAGTCTTATGTGTACTAATAAAATAGTAAATATCAGTCAAACAGCTCATTTTATCGAATTTCAACAGGAGTACCTTTCTGTTAGCTTAAAGTGTGGGGAAATCATTTTCGATATTTACATACAGAGTGTGTTATGCCTGCAAAAAGCTTGGATCACTAACCATTATAAGTAGTCCGTCACTGGCTTTAAGGCACTACTGCAAAAATGTTTACCTTTCCAAAATAAACATATACGTACGTTATTATTATGATGAAAATTTTATGAAGATCAAATTAACATTACGAAAATTAAAAATAAGAAACGAATTTAAAATTTAAACTTTAAATACCTATAACTAGAAAACGAGGGCCTGTACAGAAAAAGTTTATACACACATACATACATATCGCCACGCCTTTTTCCCGTAGAGATAGGCAGAAACCACTTCCTTCCACATGCTACGGTTCTTACACACATTTTTGGCTTTCTCTACTTTCATCAGTGCTTTCGTACATGCTCGTCGGTTGTTGGTATTCTTGACCCGACCTTTCTTCAAAACAATGTTGATCTGATCGAGATAAGTTTGCCGACGTCGAACTCTACCGACTTGTCCATTTTTACTCGCATTATATATTTGTTTCGTCAATCTTCCTTCATTAATCCTTTCTACGTGTCCAATGTCCATGCATTTCTTTATCTATCTTTGTAAACACATCTTCTTTCACACCACAGCGTTCTCCTATCTCACTATTTCTGGCTGCTTATAAAGCTATGCAGTGCACCATTCATTTGTTATCCTGCTTGTTATCCCTTTGCTCAATGTTACTGTTGCCTGCGGGTTGTACGGTGGGGCTCCGGAGTCGTTGGATCACTTGCTGTGCTGCTGCGGGGCGTTGGAGCGCTTGCTGTGCTGCTCCGAGGCGCTGAGGGAAATATACGGTTCTTGTACAGAACTTGTATACACTTGTACAAGGTACGAAGGTACTATATTGGGTGCAGCGTAGTTCTAGGTCCCGGGAATTGCCTGTCCTTTTCGGACCAGTGCCTCACGGCGGCGCAGTGTGTGTTTAGCTGTTTTCGAGTCTTTGCCGGGTGGTCTGAGGGTCGGTTCTCCATTGTACAATGATACAAAAACACATAGGCAAGATACATTAAGCCTAAGTGTCACCGGGGGCAATAGTCAGACGGACCGAAATAGGGCTGGAGTTTTTAGTGAGTAGACCTTAAACAGTCAGTGAAGTCTCACAGTAAACCTTGAGTTTAAAGACTCATAACTTCTCCATAAAGGATTTTCTCTACCTCTGTAAAAAAAACCCGAGTGTCCATTACTTTATTTTTATTCTTTCATCCATAATTACAAAATCAATTAAAGTTTATATGAAGTACTAATATTACTGACTTGATCTATACGCTCCCGACTTTTTTTTCATTGGTCCCGGGACACCCTGTATATGTGAATTATCTTAAATTTTTAAATACATTGCGAACATTTTACAAATAATGTAACGAAAGGTTTATCATACCCAAATACCCCAAATTTTGGGCGTCAATTTGTTACGAAAATAACTGTCTTTGTTTTTTAATGAAAATACTAGAATGAATAATTAAAAATAAAATAAACAATAAGTTATTTTCTTAGGGTCCGTGGCTACTTGATTTTACAATTGGATAAAATTTGAGGGATTATCTAAATCAGTTCACCGATTTATACAATTATTTTTTTTATTAATTACCAAAGTAACTGAAAATTTAAAACTAAAAAGCTAAACCACGGTGGGCGCCAAGTAATTTTACTGGAAAATCACTTAAAGGAAATTAAACCTTAAATAAACCCAATTGTATTATTTTAAATAAGTATTATTTAATACTTTTACCTCGAAGCCGTACAAAACTTCACTCTTATTTTTTCAGAAACTATAAAATAAAAAAACTGAAAGTGTACAGCAGGTTTATTAAAGTTAAATTCAACAGAATTGTTTTTACATTTGCTGGAAAAAAAACATGTACATTTGAAAAATAAAATAATAAAATTTAAGTTAAAAAAAAAATTGTTAAGTTGTATCTAAATTTCTCGCAGTATGATGCTAGTAGTCAGAGAAAAAGAGACAATTTAAAGTGCAAGAAAGATAGACAGCGACGGTGGCGCAAACCTCAAGTTGACAACATGGCGTCAGCCTAAAGTCATATGTCAATTTTTTTCGTTACAGATGATAGTGTATTAGAAGACAATGACAATTCCCAAGACGATAATAGACGATAGAAATAATAGTGACAAAGAGAGCGACGACTATAATAATTAAAAAGATACCTCCTTTTCTTGTGACACATTATTGAGTGAAAAAATATTAAAAACTTTATATTAATTATTTGTAATTCGCGTGTAATGATCAGGATATTTTAAATAAAAACGTAATTTATAATCATTTTTAATTTAATCTTGTTCTAATTTTATTTTCTTCTTCATGTTAATTTTTTTTATTGATACTGGTGCTTACTAGTACAGGTACAAGTAATGTACTTTTGTAATGGTTTTGTCTCATTCACTTTCTGCAAATGTCTCTTTTTGACTACTAACATCACACCGCCAAGCTTTTCATGACTTTTTCGGTCTTTTTCAAAGTTAAGCAATTGAATTAATATCTGGCAAATTAATTTTAGGTTTATTTATCCTTAAATAACGTAATAATAAAATAACAAATACTTTACATTTTTTATTAAAAAAAAAAATTTGAGTATGGCATATAGTTAACAGTGTCTGGCAATAAAAAGTATATGTCTGGTAAATCTATGCAAAGCCAAAAAATTAAAAATTACACTTCTTAATTTTTAGGATTCTTACCTGTGCAGGTAAGGTGCGCACTAATGAACGCAACCGCTACCGCCAGCCAGGTGGCTAAGACTAATCGAAAGAGCTAAACAGGCATGGCGAACCTATGGCATACGTGCCACAGGTGGCACGTGAGACGATTTTGCAGAGCACGCTAATAAAAATAAAAAAATAAAAGTGATTATATGAAAAAATCCAAAAAGTTTTTTAAATAGTATAAAAAAATTTAAAAAATATTTAAATATCCATGTCTATTTTCTTCGTTCATCAATAGTTTCACAAACGATGGAAACGAAGGATACGACGACATTATTGCCTAAATGGATCGCGCATGTTTAATAAATACTTCCCGTACGATGCTAGTCTAGTGTTTGATTCAAGAAGGTTATATGGTAGGAAAGTAGTGGAACATAGCTTGTAGGCAGCAAACTATGAAGCTATTTTTTATGCAAATTTGGTGGAGAGACTCGACGTAGAGACTTATTTTTGCTCCCATTTGAATGATCTAAATATAAAATTACAAGGCCGTGACAAAACAATAATTGTTATGTTTAAGACTATAAAAGCATTTAAAGCCAAATTACAAATATTTAAACGTAATATAATGACCAGAAATTTCAAGTACTTTCCTAACCAAAAAAATACATGATGGATCTAAAAATTTATAAAAAGCCGGACTTAAAAAAATTAATGGAACAATTTGAAAATGCTTTAGGTGCAACAATAGAACAATTTTCAAGAAGGTTTGTTCCGTTTCGACAACTTGAAGAAACTACAAAATTTATTATTTATCCAGACACATATACGTATCAGCAATTAAACTTGACAATGTTTAAATTTATGGAATTATATGATTTTGAAATGGTAGATTTTCAGTCGAGTTCGATATGGACATAAAAATTTAAAGATTTAAGAATTATTTTGGAAGAAATTGAGCGAGATCGATTCGTTGGACCAGTCCAGAGAAATGCCGAAAATGAATAATTACTTACAACTTGGCAATCCATTCCGGAAACTTTTTTTGTCTTAAAAAAATAGCAATGGGCATTTTAACAATTTTTTGTCGACTTATTCCTGTGAATTATTATTTTCTTTAATGAACTTTATTAAATCAGACATAAGAAGTAGACTTACAGACGAAAGTACTAATGCTTGCATTCTATTAAAAGCTACCAGCTATGAAACTGATATAAAAATTTGTCATCTAGCATCCAACAACAAAAATCTCACTAATAATGAAGTTTTGAGGAATCTACATTTTTTTTAATTAAGTCTATTTTTTATTTATTTTTTTCTTTTGCCATTAATAAGTACTTAAATATATTTTTTGATGTAATAATGCTTTGTTTATATTAAAATTCTAAAGTTACACAAACATTTCATGCATTTTTATTTCCATGGCACGTGGCGCGACATATATTGAAAAAAATTTTTGGCACTCAGGCTCAAAAGGTTTGCCATCCCTGAGCTAGGAGGACGACGTAACAAAAAATCAGCTGATCTGAAATTCTATCTCGAAAACATTGGTAGCTCCTATACTATATGCACAATTGAATATTAAATGCGGCAAGTTTAATAAAAGAAACATTTTATTTTTACATTGTGTAACTGAGACAAGAGTTAATCTTGTAAACCCGATATTACTGGTTTAGATCATTAAAATTTTATTACTGTTGCGAATATTTTTAAAACATAATGCCAACAGTATTAATCAGTTATTATTCATTATAAACGATAAATTTGGTGCGATATTTACGATAAGAAAAAGCATGAAAATTGGATTAATGCTGCGGAGTTTAAGAAGTATAGCCGGAGTGACTCAGTTGGATAAAGTAAAGAATAGTGAGAACACTGTGGTGTAAAAGAAGATGTGTTTACAAAGATAGACAAAAGAATGCTTAGATGGTTTGGACACGTAGAAGGAATAGATGAAGGAAGATTGACAAAACAAATTTATGAGGCGATTGTGAATGGACAAGTCGGTAGAGGTCGACCTCGGAGAACATATCTCGATCAGATCAACATTGTTTTAAAGAAAGGCCAGGTCAAGAGTACGAACAACCGACGAGCATGTATGAGAGAACTGATGAAAGTAGAGGAAGCAAAATATTTGTGTAAGAACCGTAGAAAGTGGAAGGAAGTGGTCTCTGCCAACCCCTATGGGAAAAAGACGTGACTATATGTACGTATGTATGTATTTACGATATTTTCTATTTTCAAATATCGCGTAATTTTTTTAAATTATCCATTTTAAAAAAAAAGATTAAACATTTTTAATCCAGACAAAATAGACATTCCAGTTTGCATTAATTCTCAAAAATCTAGATTTTTGTATGGGTTTTAAATACGTCATTACAAATGGTATGTTGAAAGTCTCCATCGATCCCGCTTGTGTGTTGTTTTCTATCCGAGCTCAAAGGTCGCAAATTTTTGTTTTTTGCGTATATCTCTAAAACGATGAAAGCTAAAATGTTTTATCTTGAAATAAAGTCGCCCTAAGTTTGAGGGATAAACGTCTCCCAAAAAATTTTTTTCACAGGCATACACTTATTAGTGATTTTAAAAATCTGCCGAATTGTTTTGTCAACGAAAATACAAAAATCTACAATTGTTTTTGAGGGCCTTATTAGACCTTTCCTATTTTTTCTGCTTAATAATTTAAAATGTTCCGTATCTACAGAATATTCATTCATTCATTTGTAGCGGACAACCATTTTTTACTTTTAATTATTTTTTTGAGGGATTTGACAATAAATCCTAAAATAAGTGTAACCACATTTTCTGTTGAGGCAAAAGAAAATTGGCTCGGCACAAAATGCAGAGAAATAGAAACATAAGAACAAAAGTGTGATTCTTTCAATATGCACAAAAAAGTTAAAGAAGCAGCAGGAATATATACCGACGTCAAAGAGAAAATGAACACCTGGAAAAATTATATAAAAAACCTTTTTACGGATAACAGACCAGAATGTCCTCCAGATCTTACCTCTACTGATAGTCTATTAATGACAATAGACGAAGTCACGAAGGCTATATCTCAGCTTAAAGATGGCAAGTTACTTGACGCGGAAGGCAATAAACAGCTGACACGAGTATTCAATACCATAAACTCTGCTGAAGTGATACCAAAGATGTTGTTGAAATACGCATAAAACGGAAATTTGTGACCCTTGACCTAGAATAAAAAACAACGCACAAACGGGATCTATAGGGACTTTTAACATATCATTTGTTGTAGACGCGACGGCAAGCATCAGGGAGGTGGTATCAGAAGCTAGATGACGAAGAAGAAGTTGTAGTAAGATGGAGGATTATAGGTTCCTGCCTCTGTTGAATCTCGCCGTGCTTCGATGAGATATTGAATCTTCGATAGCTAGTTGGCTGGTTTGTAGATCTCTATCTGCTATAGGCTGTCAGTTTTCCTGGCTTTATCGCCGTGAATTTTGTTTATAAAAAAATAAAAAAAATACACTTTTCATAGATAATATATTGTAGAATTTATGTAAGGAGCTTACAATTTCTTACAGTTTTCACTGGCTGTTGGCTTTTAAAATTAATTGATTTTATTTAATTATATTTATGTACATTTTTACCTCGTGGTGTTTTAAAGCTAAGCTTGCTTGAACTCTCTACGAAGACGAAGAACGAAGTCCTCAAACGGAAGTGGTCAATAGTTTAGTAATAGCTGCGCTGATGTCAGCTTTTCTGTTGGTTTTGCTTGTGACTTTTATGTATAATTGGTTGCCTATAGTAAGCGCCTTTCTAAGGAATCAAGTGAATAATGGATTAAATAAACATTCTACAGTTAAAAATAAACGGAATTTCCAACATTTGTAATGACGTATTCAAGACCTGTACAAAAATCCAGCTTTTTGGGCATTATTGCAAACTTGGCACTTTTTTTTGTCAATTTTTTATTATTTTAATAAAAAATAGTAAAAAAATTCAGTGCATTGTTACAATATTAACTTATTGGGTTCGGTGATTTTAAAAACTCTGTACAATAACTAAACAGTTTTTATTCTTATATTTCTACACAATAAATTTTGCTTAGCCAATCACTTAAATATTCACAACTGTAACTTCTTCTCTAGGTGCCGTCTCCGCTTCGAATGTTGGCAATTCTAATATTTGTGACCTCAGCTCTAAAAAGTTCATTATTACTGCATCCAAACCAATCCCTAAGGTTCTTTAGCCATAAATTTCGTCTTCTTCCTATAGATCTCTGGCCTTGGATTTTTCCTTGCATAATTATTTGTAGCATTTAATATTTTTCTCCCCTCATGACATGTTCCATGTACAGCAGTTTTCTTCTCTTAATTGTCAAAATCACTTCTTTCTCCTTATCCATACGTCTCATGGTTATTCTCTCTACCCATGAGATCCTCAATATTCTCCGGTATATCCACATCTCAAATGCCTCCAGTCTCCTCATGTCGTTTACCTTTAGTGTCCAGGCCTTCATCCTATGGTATAGTATAGACAGCACATAGTATCTTATTAGCAGTATTTTTAAATCAAGATTTAAATCTCTGCAGCAGAAAACCCTCTTTATTCTTGTAGTGGTACTTCTCGCCTGTTCTATTTTGACTTGTATTTCTTGGGAGTTGTCATTGTTCTCATTAATAATCGTGCCTAGGTATTTGTATTGTCTTACATTTTCAGTAGGCTGGTTCCTTACATATATTTTACGATTGACTTAAGTTGTTTTTGTTATCAGCATATATTTTGTTTTGCTTAAGTTTAGTGATAGTCCATATTCTTCGCTTACTGTGACCATTCTGTTATTTAGCGTCTGTAGGTCTTTGTGTGTTTTAGCTAAAATAACTGTATCGTCAGCATACCTCAGATTATTTATTATCATAGTGTTAATTTTATTGCCCATGTCCTGATCATCAAGTGCCCTATTTACTATGTCCTCCGAGTACAGATTAAAGACGATAGTATACACCCCTGAGGAACACCTCTTTGTATTTTCATTTCCTCTGATGTCATGTCCTCTATTCGTACTGCTGCTTTTTGGCCATAGTATAGGTTTAAGATTATTTTTATGTCTCTAAGATCTATCCTGCTCTTGATCAATATTTCTATGAGTTGGTCATGTCTAACTTTATCAAATGTTTTATTGTAGTCTATAAAGTAGACGTATATGTCTTGGTTAATATCTAGGCATCTTTGTAATAGGACATTTAGTGCAAATAGTGCTTTCCTTGTTCCTAGCCCTTTACGGAATCCAAATTGAGTATCGCTGATATCTACATCCAGTTTCCTTAATATTCTATTATGGACCACCTTCAACAGGACTTTTAAAGTGTGAACCATCAGGCTTATTGTGTGGTAGTCAGACCAATGCCTGGCATTTTTATTTTTTGAAAGGGTTATAAAAGTTGATAGCAACCACTTATTTGGTGTTATTCCTGTTCTATATATGGTATTGATTACTTCTACCAAAACATGAATCCGGTCCGCCTATATCAATTTAAGTATTTCCGCTTGCAGTTGGTCCGGACCTGCAGCTTTTTCGTTTTTAAGCATACCCAGTATATATGTTACTTCATCCTTAATTATGTCCGGGCTCAACTCCTCTTCTGTATTTTGAAAATTTGTTTGCCGTCTCTATCTTCGAATGGCTGTGTAATGTAGTTCTTCCATATTTCTAGCTTTTGTTCTATTTCTGTGACAGTTTTCCCGTTGTTATATATTATTTTAAGTTGCTTATGTTTGCTGGTGCCGGCAAGTTCTTTGATCTTTTTGTGTATGTTGAATCTGTCGTGTTTGGCTTGTAGCTCCTTAATTTCTTCACATTTTTGTTTACAATAATCTTCCTTTACTTTTATGATTTTTTTGCGAAGTATTCGTTGTGTTTCTTTATATTGTTGTTGGTTTTTTCCCTTATAGCTGTTTCTCTTTTCCATGAGATTAAGAATTTTGCTAGTAATCCATTCTTTCTTTTATTGGGTTTCTCTGTTTTTAAAATATCTAATGAGGGTTCCAATAAGGCTGTATAACTGTATAACACTTCATCATTATTTTAAATACTTGACTTTAAACTAACTTAAAGACCTTGATCTGTGTTTTCGTTTTTAAATCTGTAAACCAATGTTATTATTATTATTATTATTATTTTTTTTTTTTTTTTTTGGATTAGGCAGCGTTCGATTGCCATGATCATTTAGCTGCCAGTATAGTATTTAAATTCTATTTGTTAAACGAAGATGATCAATATAGGTAAGAGCTTTTCTAATATTTTCGGAATTATTCAAATTATTTTCAAATTCAGGGTTTATTCCCATATTGTGCCTGAGATACGTGTACATCGGACATGAGAAGATATGCGCAACTGACATTCTTGTATTGCAATGGTCGCATCGGGGTCTGGGCCCTCCCACTAAGAGATACGAGTGCGTGAGATGGGTATGTCCGATTCTGAGGCGGCAAGTAATTACTTGTTCACGTCTGTTCAGGGTAATTGGGTATCTCCATTTATTAGTATTTGGCTTAATATTGTTCAATTGAGTATTTTGGGAGGTCCATCTTTCTTGCCATGTACTAAAAATTTTTGAGTTGATTTGGATGTTCATATCAGTATAACGAATAGGGATTCCTTCATCTTCTGGAGTGAGTGTTACTTGTTTCGCCGCAAGATCTACCCTCTCGTTACCAGTGATGCCACAGTGGCTAGGAGTCCAAAGAATGGTGCATTTTTTTTCCGGCGCTAGATAAGTAACTAGTTCTAAGATATTTTGGCAATAATTATTTCTTGTGAACCTGTTATTTAGTGACTGAATTGCACTCAATGAGTCAGAACAAACTACACAGCTTTGGTGGGTTGAAAACGAAAAGAAAAGGAGGGCTTGTCATACGGCGTATAGTTCCGCAGTGAAAATTGAGCAACTAGGATTCAAAGACCAGAAGTGCTCGTTTTCTCCTATTACAATTGCAGCGCCAACACCATCACTTGTTTTCGATCCATCGGTGTAAATGATGAGACTATTTGTGTACAAAAATATTTCATTCATGAAAAGAGCTCTGTTAGTTGAGCTAGATGTCTCGCTTTTCTTCCATGATGATAATCCGTAATTTAAGGTTGGTAGGGTAAATTGCCATGGCGGGATAGAAGGAACGTTGTTGGTTAAAATAATATTAATATTATTATTATTATTATTATTATTATTATTATTATTATTATTATTATTATTATTATTATTATTATTATTATTATTATTATTATTATTATTATTATTATTATTATTATTATTATTATTATTATTATTACATATCAATGAAGGCTAAGGTCTTAGCCTATGACAGCCTATTTACAAAATCATACGTAAGTAAACAAAATATACAATATTAAATAATTAGTAAACGAGATTAAAATTAGGAGTGTAATAAATGTTCGTCGATTTTATTTTTAAATATGTTAACTGACGATGCTTCAACTGTTTCCTCATCTAAATCGTTCCAGAAGATAAAAACTCGATTGGTGAAAAACGTTTGTCTTGGTACGCATTTAAAATTTTCCTTTTTTAACTTCAAATCATGTCCTCGTAGACGGGAGTCGGTATTTAGAAGAAAAATGTCTCTGAGGTTTCCATAATTAAACTTAATCATTGAGAATAAGATCTCCGCGTAAGCGGCGATCGGCAAAGCACGGTAAGTTAGCCATCTTTGGTCTCTCGGAATAATCTGGTCGCGTATGACCAAAGGACAGTCTTGTAGCCCGATGTTGAACATTTTCTAACAGGTTTAGATCTCGGATGAGCACTAGACACCATACTATACCCGCATATTTAAGCAACGGCGAACATACGTTTTGTACAGCTTTATAGAAGATTGAAATGAAATCTTTGCGAAAGATTTTTAAAGAAGATATATCACTGAGTAAGAACGCTTACAAGTTTTTAAAATATTTTCGGACCATGTTAAATCTAATGTGACTGTAACACCTAAATCTACATAAGCTGATACTGGAGCAAGAAGTTGTCTGTGAAGACAATACTGCAAGCACGGGTTATTTTTGCCAAAGTGTAGTACTCCACATTTATTTACATTAAAAGAAAGAAACCAGTTAGAACACCATTCACTTATAGAGTCCAAATCAGTCTGTATAGTATTGTGTTCTAGCAAAGGATTACCATAAATTTTGGTATCGTCAGCATAAAAAGCTTTTTTGCACTGGTGCACTGGATATAATAAGGTAGGTCACTTGTGTAGGCTATGAAGAGAAGTGGGCCAAGGATTGATCCCTGAGGAACACCAATTATTACTAATCTTTCAGATGAATGAGACTGACCAATCCTGACACGAAATTTTCTATTTGATAGGTAATTTTGAATCCATAGCAGTAGTTTCCCACGAAGGGGGAAATGTGTGAGAACTCAGACATTGCGTCAGCTAAGATACTTTTTATGATCTTGGATGAAAAAGAGAGCAAACTTAAAGGACGATAATTAGCAGAGTTTATTTTATCACCTTTTTTGTAAACAGCAGTCACGGAGACTACTTTCTACAGGTCTGGTACAGTCGACGTTTCGAGTGACAAAATCATAATATTACAAATAGGAGGACAAAGTATATCAACAAATTTTTTCAAGAAAAATGTACTTAATCCATCAATACATGCGATGAGCTATTCTTGAGGCCAAGCAGTTTTTCTTTCACTATTTAAAAGTTAAACCTGACGTCTGTGAGACTTTTTTAAATGTGATTGGTTATTATGTCTGGTAAAGGGTTGTTGAGAGGTTCGTTTGTAAAAACAGATGTGAATGTACAAAAGTTTCAGCAGTGTTAAAAACGGTCGAAGAAATGATGCCGTCAGATTGTCGTAGGCGAGGTACACTTACTTTAGAGCATAAAGTTGAGCGGATATGTTTATATAACTTTTTGGGATTCTCTGTATTAACAATATTTTCTTCATGTTCCAGTTTGGCGTTTCTAATGGATATTTTCAATGAGTTTGAAAAGTTTCTGTGTGCAATGAAATCCTGTCTGGTATTTTAGAGCTTGTATTTTTTCCAAAGTCTGCGTTTGTTATGGATAAGTGACATGATGTCACCATTTATCCGTGGCTTAACGGGTTTTTTCTAAAAGTTTTTGTGAACGACTTTTTGCTGATTATGTTAGTTAATATTTGCAGAAAAGTATTTCACATGTTGTCCACGTTATTTAAGGGATTTAAAACTTCATTAAAATTAATTTTCTCCAAATCAGATTTAACGCAGTTGTAGTTAATCACCCTGTATTTCTTCTGGTTCTGCAAACCAATGCTCTAGACAAATCGATGTATCTCTGGATATTTTGCGAATTCGTTGGATTTTTCGAGAATCAACCAATGTTTGTAATATGTGTTGGCATGACCATGTTGCTAACATCGCAAAGTCAGCAAGCCAGAGACTAGGTTTTCCGTGAAAAGATAGGAAGATTTTTACTCCTAATCAACTATTGACGACGTACAAGGCTCAAATCCGACCTCTACCGGAGTATTGCTCGCACATTTGGGGTTCAGCACCAGGGCATTCTCTTCCTCTCATAGATTCCATTCAGAAAAGGCCCATTTACTCTCAAGATCTCCATCAAGAATCTGTTGGAAAAAACTTATGCTCTGAAACTTGTTTTTAAGATAAAGAACAGGAATGATTCTCGGAACTTGACGTTATCAAACTTTTATTTTTGACAATACTACATGACAATTCAAACTATTCATATACAGTATGAATCAAACAAGAAAGTAAAAATAAATTATAAGTCTTAAAGATTGTACTTCCAACATTCCTCTTCAATCGAAAAACTTATGTCAATCCCAATTGTTTTGCAAACTTGTGATGTTTTAGTCGGCACAAACTTTTAGTAAAAATATCTGCAGTCATATCTTCTGTCGAGATATATTTCAAATGGACAAGTTCACTTTCAACAACTTCACGCACAAAATGGTGCTTAACATCTATATGTTTAGTGCGACTATGAAAAACAGGATTAGAAGACAATTTGAGAGCACTCTGATTATCGGAATATACGATAATACCATTTCTCGTGCCAATCATTTCTTCCAATAATCGTTTGAGATAAATAGCTTCTCTACATGCATCTGTTAAAGCCATATACTCGGCCTCTGTTGATGAAAGTGCTATAGTGGGTTGTTTTCTGCTTTCCCAAGTGATTGCTCCACTAGCAAATTTGAAAACAAAACCCGTGTAGGATTTTCTGTCAAACTCGTCATTTGCCCAATCAGCATCAACATATCCTATGATATCAGCTTCTGTGGGTTTATAATATAAACAGCAGTCTTTAGTAGTTTTCAAATATCTGAGGATCCGCTTTGCATATTTCCAGTGTTCCTCAGTGTAACAGTTATTGAACTGACTCATAACACTACTCACATGTGCTATATCTGGACGTGTGTTGATTGCAATATACATCAAACATCCAATTAAATTTCTGTAAGGAATATCTGTATTATTTTTCTCTTCACCATCTGTTGGATATTTGGGTTTCAAATTCTGTTCCATGGGAGTGAATGCTGTTTTTGAATCAGCAATTCCGAATTTTTCAATGATTTCGTCAATATATTGTTCTTGATCGATTAAAATTCCATTCCCTTTCTTCCTTATTCTGATTCCTAGAATTTCCTTAGCTTCGCCCAAATCTTTGATCTTGAATTTAGACTCCAATGCCATCTTCAAACACTGTTTTTCATCCAGATTATTTTAAAGTACCAAAAAATCATCCACATACAAAGCGACAATGGTAACATTACCATTTCGAAATTTGAAAAATAAACAGGGCTCATTTTTAGATCTTTCAAAATCGAATCCAGTTAAAACTGTAGTTACTTTGGAATTCCAGGCTCTTGACGCTTGTTTCTAACCATAAATAGATTTTTTCAGTAAACAAACTTTTTCTTCTTGTCCTTTAACAATATGTCCTTCCGGTTGATTCATGAATACTTCTTCTTTCAAATCACCATTAAGAAAAGCAGTGCATACGTCAAAATGATACATTTCAAGTTCATACTCAGCAGCCAAAGCAAAAAGTAATCGCACTGTAGATCGTCTAACAACTGGAGAGAAAGTTTCAAAGTAATCAACTCCATATACTTGCGTGAAACCTCTTGCTACTAATCTAGCTTTGAATTTTCTTCCATGAGTACCTGATTTCAATTTATAAACCCATTTACAGGTGACTACTTTCTTATCCTTTGGTAGATCAACCAAAACCCAAGTCTCATTGTCAATAAGACTCTGATACTCTTCATTCATAGCATTTTGCTAATTTTCACTATCATTATAAGTCGACGCTTCAAAAAAATTCTCAGGTTCACATGCAATATTCTCAAAACATATTGTATTATACAGAACATGATCTGGAAAAACTTTTTTATGTCTGTTTCTTTCAGGATATCTTTTAGTTGATATTCTATTCATAGGTTCCAAAATAGGTTCCTCCAGAGTAATTCTATGAATTTCTTCCGGTTCTTCCAAAATTTCTTTAGGATTTTCAGCTTCTTCCGATTTTATTTCAGAATTTGCTTCTGTGATCTCAGGAACATCAGTCACATTTTGAATTTCGTAACTAGAACTCATATGAGGAATATTTTCAGATAGATTTTTACGAAATTCGTTCTCTAGAAAAACAACATCCCGTGCTTTGGTAATATTTCTCGGATTCTTTGGGTCAAACAGTCTATAGCCCACGCTGTCTTCACAATAGCCAACAAAAAACAGTTGCTCACTTTTACTATCAAGTTTCCTTCTATTTTTATCTGGTATGTGACTATAGGCTAAGCAACCAAACACTTTCAAGTGGCTGAGATCAATCTTATCACCTGTCCACTTTTCTTCTGGAGTTACTTCAGGTACAGCTTTATGTGGAGATCTATTCTTCAGATACACAGCAGTATTTGCAGCTTCTGCCCACATCTGCTTAGCACAATCAGCTTGTTGCATCATACATCTAGCCTTTTCCATAATGGTCATATTAGCCCTTTCGGCAACACCATTTTGTTGCGGATTGTGTGGTATAGTCGTCTGATGTATAATTCCACATGATTTCAGATAACTATTGAAAAACTTGTTGACAAATTCTCCACCGTTATCTGTTCTCAATTTCTTTATCTTTAGATCAGTTTGGTTTTCCACCATTACTTGAAATTCTTCAAAAATCGATTTCACTTCATCTTTTGATTTTATGAAGTAAACGAAGATTTTTCGAGTGTAATCATCAATGATTGTGAACATATATTTTGCTCCACTCCAAGATGGTACTAGCATCGGACCGCATAGATCAGCATGCAAAAGTTCCAGCTTTTCTTTCGCTCTTTTGCTTCCGAAAGTTTTGAAAGGCTTCTTACATTGTTTTCCTTCGATACAAGAAACACACTGTCTATTTTCATTCTCATCTGAGAAATTCACCCCTGTAGCCATCTTATCTCTCAAAAGTCTCATGCCAAAACGATTCAAATGTCCCAAACGCTTGTGCCATAAATCATGGTTGTCAGGGATGACAGCGTTTGCCATTTCATGACAAGAATCACTTTTCGATCGAGAAAAATTGTGTTCGGAAATATCTAGACGATAAATGCCTCCAACATTTGTTGCAGTTGCTATAACAGGACCGTTCATATTTTTGTCTAATAATCTACATCTATCTTTATCAAAAACAGCAACATATCCTTTGGACACCATCTTGCTAACAGAAAGTAAATTTGTTCGTAAACCAGGAATCAACATGACATCACAAATAGTTGTAGGAAGTTCATCTTTCTCGAGCTTCATTTGAATGTTCCCAACACCTTCACATCGGAGTTTTTCATCATTGGCCACAACAACTTCTAAATTTGACTCTGTTTCTCTCACATTACTACAGAACAGATCTTTACAAGAAGTCATATGAGTTGATGCCCCCGAATCCACGTACCAACTATTGTTGTCAGTATATACACCCAATGCAGTCAATAGTGCCTTTTCTGATTTAGTTTTTCTCGAATCCTTTTGATCAGTTTTCTTTGATACATATTCTTTGCCTGAACTCTCATTCATTTCAGATTTCTTAGGACATGCTGGACGTAAATGACCGGCTTCACCACATCGCCAACATTTCGGACTTCCTGTAGGTTTTTTCTTGGATTTAACATACAAAGCAGAATCTTGAGAATTGTGATGCTTATTCTCCCATCTAGTTTAGTTTTCACAAAATCGCTACTTATTTCAGCTCCAGAGTTCTCCATCGCCATAATCATGGGTTCATATTCAGAAGAAAGACCTGCTAACATAGCAGCACCGAGAAATTCGTCTTCAACTGGTTTATTCATACTAGACAAAACCATTTGCAGAGACATGAATTGATTAACATAAGTTTCCATCGATCCAAAATTCTCAAGTCTCAATGAACACATAGTACGTAACAGTTGTATTCTTCTGTTCAAGCCTTTGTCCTCGAAAGCTTTTTCCAAATTTATCCACATATCTTTAGCAGTTTTACAATTTCGTATGTGCGGATAACAACATGGTGCAACCATCAGCCCAATTTTTGTTAGAGCTCGTTGATCATATTTTTTCTTGGTAGCTTCGTCGGTTTTATCATCCGTGGGATAACCACGGACAGCATACCACAAGTTGAGATCACTTAGGTACAGTTCCATTCCAAATTTCCAGTCTTGATAATTCTCTCGCCCCGCCAATTTTGTGAAAGGAGGATACGGCGTGTTATGTTCAGAATTATGTGACATCTTCAAACGAAAGTTTTTACAAAGCAAATATATATAATCAATTATATAGTTTTATTCAGGGTCCTGGGCCCATAACCTGTTGGAAAAAACTTCTGCTCTGAAACTTATTTTTAAGATAAAGAACAGGAATGATTCTCGGAACTTGACGTTATCAAACTTTTATTTTTGACAATACTACATGACAATTCAAACTATTCATATACAGTATGAATCAAACAAGAAAGTAATAATAAGTTATAAGTCTTGAAGATTGTACTTCCAACAGAATCCTTATTTAACAGGGCTGCTACGGAATGGAACAAGCTTTCAAAATCAGTTTTTCCATAAAACTAGGACCTGCAACTTTTCAAAAAGCGGGTCCACAACAATCTCCTTTCTATAATTCCTCCCTCTTCTAATAGTCGCAATGCGGGCCATCCGCGGCCCACACGATAAGTCTACCCTTTTTGCGATTATTTTCTGTAAAAAAAAAGTTTTTAGACTATTTATGTAAATATGGTTTTGTTAAAGCATTCGTGTAATTTTAAAGCATAACAAAATTACATAATTTCTCTATTTTTAATACACAGATAAAGTAAGAAAACAAACGGACAAAAATTTGTTATTCATTTTTCTGTACTTGGTTTTTTTTTTCTTGAAATTAGGAATAAAGAAATTAAAAAATGTATGAAGGCAAATTTAAAGAAAATATTTAATGAAACAAACCTAAAGAAGTTTGTAGAGCTGACTGAGAAATACTTTGAATTACTACAAATTACTGAGGAACATGTGTTTTTAAACCACCTTAAAAAGTATATTTTTTATTGTACCTGGTACCTAGTTTAATTAACAAAGCTTTACTTATTATAAATTTTAACCCATAAAATATATATAATTTTAGATATGATTACCAAAGTAAAGAGAGGATAGCTATGTGGTTATATTGTTACAGAATAAACTCAGGGATAAACACATATTTGGCACTGGAAAGTTAAATAATCAGTTAAAGAGAAAAACAAATATCACTATTAATAGACTTTTGAAAAAAATTAAAAATTTGGCTGATGGAAAAATTTGGCAAAGTATTCTAAAGGTTTGTTTGTTTTAAAACCCCGTTTTAAATAATTAACATATTTTATGATATATATATTTTTTTATAGATTTAAAGACCTCACTCGAATACATACCAGAATAAACTGCTAATAAAAGCACGTAAACATGCAGAAACAAAAGAACAAACAACATAGTGGTACTAAAAATAGGATAAGGCGAATATAAAGTAAAGTCTTTAATAGGTAACAATTTTTATCAAATATCTTTAAATCAATTCTGAAAAACAGACAGCAAAATATGTAAGGTCTGTATTCATCGTTATAGATGTGATTGACCAAAATATGTCATAAAAACTACCATTTGCAAACACATACATTTGGTATGTTTGTATGAGCACAGATCAGAAAGCGAATATGTTTTAGGAGACTTTGCTGAATTACTTTCCAAAAGTAAGTCATCAGAAAAAGGGCACAACGAAGAAATTAAAAAATTTGTAAGAGAAAAGAGATCTGAAAGCAATGATGGATCTACAATAGATGGAAACGTGACAAAGGGGTAGAAATTGAAACTTTAACAAACTTTTTAATATCCTTTAATGATAAGAATAACAAAAAGTAATGAAATCATTTTTGCCATGTATGTTTGTTCTAAAAATCAAGCTGTTTTTTTTTGTAAGGTGTGTGGGCCAATTTAGTTTAATAATGGAAAAAGTAAATGTATTAGTAGGGTATAAAAGGAAAATAGATAAACAAGAATTCTTTTCAACAAAGCGAAAGAAATAAAGTATTGGTTTAGAACTTTATTTGTTTTGTATTCTATAGAATTGTTTTGGTAAATATGTTTAAACTCTTGGTTAACGTTTTTTGTATTTATTTTGTAGTTCTGTAGTGTGATTTTGGTTTTATTTAAGTTTATAACTATAAAAATTAATATATGTATTATAATAACTTAATATTTTTATTTTATTATTTTTAATTTATTATGTTGCATATAATAATTTCAAATTAAAAACGGATTTTAATTATTTTACTGTCTAGCTACGTATTGTACTGTATTTAAAATTTTATTGCTAAACTCCCTGTTTAGGGCCTATTTAGTATTGCTAACTACTAATATTAACTATGCAGTAAAATTCAAGAATAATCAGCTCTTATAAGGTGAAATGGCACGACACCCAACGACAGCTTTCCTGCAAATAAAATACCAACCTGTCTGTCGTGTATTAAAAACTAAAATAAAGGCATCAAAATAGTAGAGAAATAAATGTAACACTTTTTGATAGTTAGTACCCGTAAAAACACCACCCACGCCGACTCTCAACATGGATATCTCCAAATGGCTTATGTAAGAATAAAATCGATTATTTACTCATTGAAGAGCCACAATAGACCTACTAAGGGTCGCCCCTCCACTGCGACCCTTAGTAGGTCTATTGTGGCTCACCCCTAGAGGCTACAGTTCACCGCACAATCCAGCCCTTCTTACGAAGTTCATGATTGTATAGGGTGAGATTTTTTTAAAATTGGTAGGTTCTAGGTTAGTGTAACCAAATATGTTGAACCTTATTCTTCCCAGGCCGGGGCATGAACATCTTAGACGACAGTGTCCCGTAAGCAGTCCTGTTAGAATACGCAGGTCATTTCTGCTCCATTCTAGGATCTGCTTAGTTGTGTTTCTCGAGGGTTGTAACGGTAAAAACGCCTTTGAGTGGGTTAGCCCTGGTATGTCGGACCAGTACGTGAGTATTTTCCTCTCCGCCCAGTCCGAAATATTTGTTTTGGCGGCACTTGTGGTGACTTCAAAAACCGGTTCTGAGCCAGTGAACGCAGATTCGGCCCCCTGTTTTGCAAGGGTGTCGGCTTTTTCGTTTCCTTCCACCCCCTGGTGCCCAGGTACCCACAGTAGGGTCACCCTGTTGTTTGCACCAAGGTACTCTAAGGATTCGATGCAATTCCATACAAGTTTAGAATTTATCTTGTTGGAGCTCAGTGCTTTTAAAGCAGCCTGGCTGTCTGATATTATATTTATGTATTTGTTTGCTAGAGGTCTGTTGGTCAACTCTCTTGCACACAATACGATAGCGAATACTTCAGCCTGAAAGATTGTGGCATACCTGCCAAGACTGGTAGATATTTCAATCTTTGGTTTCCTGCTGAAAACACCGGCCCCAACTCCATCTGGGGTTTTTGAGCCATCTGTGTACATTACGTATTCAGTCTCTGGGAAGAGGATTTGTCCCTTCATCCATTCGTCTCTCTTCGGAAAGAGGACTTCGAACGACTTTTCTACGTGTATTTTTGTGGCTAGCAAGTCAGGAACCATCCCGAGAATTTGGTGGTTTTTTGTTTCACTCAGTATACTGGAGTGATCCCCGAGTTGCTCTTCATTGATTTGCTTTTCCAAAGACAGGAATCTATAGGAAACTATCCTGGCCTCCCTCTCTAAGAGAATATCCAGGGTAGGGAGATGTAGAAGGTGTTCCATCGCTGCCGTTGGTGTGCTGGACATAGCTCCAGTTATGGCCATGCATGCCAGCCGCTGGGGCCAGCAAGCTTTGCTCTAGCTGTCTGTTGTAACCCTTTGGTCCACCAGACTACTGAACCATACGTGACCATAGATATTATCATTGTTTGATAAATCCAGTAAATCTGTTTGGGGTTCATTCCCCAAGATTTGCCACATACTCTTCTGAGATTCCAGAGAGAAAACCTGGCTTTGTTTATTGTTTTTTCCAAGTGGGCGTTCTAGGTGAGTCTTTTATCCAGAACTACACCCAGGTATTTCACTTCCGTCGCAAATGGAATGCTCTCTCCGTATAGGACAGGCTGCCGAAGCTTATCTAGCTTTTTCCTTTTTGTAAAAGGAATAATTACAGTTTTTCGGGGGTTTACAGACATCTGTTCCCTCTCGCACCATCTATATACTGTGTTAAGGGCTTCTTGGAGGACGTTTGAGATTTTCGCTTCAAATTTCCCTCTAACTATTATAACCAGATCATCTGCATAGCATAAAAAAAACTACTCCCTGTATGGAAAGTTCGCTCAGCAGAGAGTCGACTAGAAGTGACCAGCAAGGGGACGCCCTCTCACCTCAACTCTTTAACATAGCATTGGAATATGTAATTAGGAACTCCAAAATTGAGAAGCCAGCTGCCATCTTTCACAAAGGAGGACCCAATCTGCTCCTGGCTTTCGCAGACGATGTCGATGTGATTGGCAATGGCAGGATTGACCCCAAAGACACCTTCATAAAGTTTGAAAAGGAAGCAGAGAAGATAGGCCTCAAGATAAACGAAGACAAGACCAAGTATATGTACCTCAGCAGAAAAAATCGGAACCGAGATAGAGTAGGACAAAATTTTTCTATCGAAGACTACAACTTTGAGCGGACAAGACAATTTAAATATCTGGGTACAAGTATTAGCGAAAACAACGACATCACAGAAGAGATAAATAACAGGATACAGGCTGCAAACAGATGCCTTTTTGCTCTTCAAGACCTAATTAAATCTAGAATACTTACCAGGAAAACTAAGCTGAACATATACAAAACAATTATAAGGCCTGTCGTAATGTATGGATGTGAGACCTGGAGAGACGAAAATACAGGACAATATAGAATAAAAACCAACCAAGAACTCAAAGAACTCTACACAGATACCAACATAATAAACGACATAAAGGCCAGGAGACTACAGTGGGCAGGACACGTTAAAAGAATGCCGGATGATAGAATAGTAAAACTGGTGTGGGAGGAGGTCCCGGGGGGAAAACGCCCATAAGGTCGACCCCGCCTCAGGTGGAGAGATAATATTGCAAAGGACCTAAAAGCCATGAATATCGAAGATGGACCCGATCGGATGCTAGATAGAAAAAGATGGAGACGTGTGGTTGAGTCGGCAAAAACCCACCCAGGGTTGTGAAGCCATTGATGATGATGATGATGAAGGGTAAAAAAAGTAAAGTATTGGTTTACTCCCAAAAATCAAAATTGCCAAAACCATGTGCGATGCACGTTTTATGGCCCCATTCGTCAAATGGCACCATTTTCAGCGTAACGGTTGTACCAAATTTTGTCTGTGTATAGTGTGGGTGTGTTGGAAAATCTTGTGAGCACGATATCTTGAGACAGATAGGCGGTAGGTCACTAAAACTTTAAGGATAGAAGTTTTGCCCAAAGTACAAGACCAAGTTCGAAGATGTGCCATAATGGTACATTCTTTTAGGTAGCTGCCGTACAAGGTGATCCTCAAATTTACCGCATTTTGTAGTTTTTGCACGATAACTTCAGAAGGAGAGCTAGGGCGCTGAAACTTTCAGGTTTATTTTTTTTTACGAACCGAAGGGTAACTATATTAAATAGAAAAGAGCCTTTGGTTTGAAAAAGTTAGTTGTGCTACGCCAATACTGTTTATTTACCCTTCGGTTCGGAAAAGTAAAAAGAAATACCACAAATCTTTTTGAAGCCATTTGCAAAAAAAAACTGGGAAAGTTTTGCAATATGACACAATCACGCGGCGCAGGAGTCTGAGTGTTGATGCATGTTGAGACGTCTTCATACTTGCACGCTGCACCAAGCTGGGCTCAGTTGTTTGTCAGCAGTGATAGTTTAAAGTGCGTGCTATAGTATCTTGGTCACGAAATGATATTCGTGTGGTTTTGAGGTATTACTTAAGTCGTGGTTTAAACACAAACCAGTGCTTGGAAGAAATTAGTCTTGCATTAGGTGATGATTGTTCACATTGTGCGACTATATTCGGATGGTACAGAGAATTCTTTTGAAAAAAATTCAGTCTGAAGGACGCTAAGAGGACGGAAAGGCAACGTCCGTTACGGAGAAAAATTTTACTGCTGAGAAATACACATGTTTAAAGAAGACATGCGAGTGACTTACCACCAAAATAAGAAAACATTAGGCCTAAATGCACTAGAAATTCGTTCGATTCTAAACGATCATTTGCACGGGACAAAAGTTTGTTTTCTCTGTGTGCCACATAGTATGACTAAAGACCAGATCACACGACATGTGAAATGATACCGGAAGACGCTAAAAATGTTTGAATAATGGATAATTCCGGTATATGAACAACATCGCGGCAGGTGACGAGACTTGGCTGTATTATTATGATGTGCCGACTAAGTTTTAAAAAAGTTTTGGTCTTTCATGACGAGGATACACCCGTAGCAGTCAAAAAATCTTGATCAGTAAAGAAAAAAATGATAGCTGTATTTCTTAAATCGATAGGAGTTGTGTTGAACACACAAAAGACAGTCACAGCTAAATGGTTTACTAAACAGTGCCTTTCTAAAGTCATCGACTTTCTGAAGAAGATGAAACTGAAGAATGGATACCCGGTTTTTTAATCATGACAACGCTTCAGCTCATAGCTCAAAAGCCTGCACCAAATATTTGACCACTACGTGATTAAAACTGCTTAAGCACCCTCCTTACACTCCAGACCTTGCACCCTATGTTTTTGTATGAGAATTAAATAAAACGCATCCTGATAGAAATAAAGGTCACCAAACCATTATAGAGTAAGTACGAAAATTTAGAGAAACTAGATCCGTTTGTAATACAAAAAATAATAGTCCCCGAGTTCTAGACGACGCTCTCATTTTGCTACAGATTCTAATTATTTAATTTTAGATTTATAAAAACTCACAAATATTTCTATTGCTTTCATACGCAAAGTGTTAAAATTGCATAAGTTTTTTCTTTATAAAACATAAATTTATCATCAGCTTAGTGAAGACGACTATGACCGCAAAATTGAATTTTGCAAAACAATGTCCCAAAAAATACAAGAAAATGCAAATTCGGTTGAAAATATTTGTTTCAATGATGAATTAACATTTTATTTAAATGGCATGGTTAACACACATACTTGTTGGTACTGGAATGACGAAAATGCTATCGTGTTTTGACAGGATAATACTTAGTTTCTAGCAAATATTAATGTATGGGCTGGTATTCTAGGAAATGGGAATAATTGGACCACTTTTTATGGACCAAAACGTAGCGGAATATTTGAACAATTATTAGTAATTGAAATTGATCCACTAATTACTAAGTCACTAAAAAGACATGTTGATGAGCAGTGCTAAATAAACAAAATATATACCTTCAACAGGAAGGAGCTACTACACATTGGGTACTATCTAGCTGTAAGACAATTGATAGATGAACGATTTCCAAGACATTGGATTGACAAAACTGGCAAGATCTCCAGATCTAACATCACTTGACTTTTTTCTGTAAGGCTATTTAAAACCATTAGTTTACAAAACTTCCTTCCAAATACATTAAAGAACTAAAGCTAAGAATAACTGACGTATGTAGACCAATTACTAGCGAAACTTGGTAAAGAGATCAAGAAGTATTTAAAAATAGGTTTTATTATTGCCTACAAAATAACGAAGCACACTTACAGTTACTGTAGACAAATTTAAAGAATTGTCTATAATTAACTTTATTTTAAGGCGAGTTTATACAGAAAATAATATAAAATAAGGAACGAAATAAATAAAAATAAGAAAAATAAACATGCCCAAAACTATGAAAGTGTTTATACAAGAAATAAGATAAAATAAGTAATAAGAATAAGAACAAAAGATGGCCAACTTTTATCTCTTTGTCTTATTTTATTTTATTTTGTTTAAAAACTGATAATGCGCTTGGCCCAAATCTTTTCTGTTCTAAATGTTCCGAGTTTACAATCAACCTAACATAACCTAATAATATTAATTGTTAAGGTATTTTTGATTTTTCTTCTCTGGCCCGTATATTTATTTCTTAATAGCTTCCATCTGTATTCCGAAGCTTCAGCTACAGAAAAAGTGATTTAAAAAACGTTAAACTCTCTGATTTTTTGGCACTTCGTGCTTTCTCCATTAAGTGAGCAATTGTGAGCCACGCATTTCCTTTTAGTTGACTGTTTTTGTATTTTCCATCAGTTTTTGCATATAACTGAGGAAAGGTCAAAACCTTCTCTATCAACATGCCATTATCCTCTAGAATATTTTTTAATATGAAATGGACGGTAGATATATAGTTCAATAATTTAAGATAATGATAAAATTTAAAAAATCCGTATTTGAAATAAAATAACAAATCAATTTGGAGATTACGTACTGTTATACACAAAACACAAAAGTCATTCTCAAAAAAGCTTCTTTTTCATTGGTTCATTCTTATTTCTTATTTTATTTTAGTCATCTGTATAAACCAATGTTTTTTGAATTCATTCCTTATTTTATTTTATGTTATTTCTTATTTTATTTTATTTGCTTTATAAACTCGCCTTTAGTTTCTGTCGTAATTTTGCTATTTTTAATGTTATCTGCATAACAAAAAACAAATTGTTGTTTCTATTGCTGATTTGCATTTTCTTGGGTTTTAATTTGATGTATTACAAGGTAGGGGTTGCTATCTGACATTTTAAAGAAGGGAAGGGGGACGTTAAAAGGATGCCACTTGGAAACAGCAAAATAAATTTTTTAACCTTTCCTTTGATTTAAAATGTGTCGTGTTTTTTGGTTTTCTTAAATTTAAGCAAAATCAAAAGTTATTTGGACAGGTTTTTTTGAAATAAAAGCACCGTTATATCGTCATGAAATTTTTTTTTAATTTTCTAAGAACACACAAATTTAGAATGATCGATTTACATTTTACTTCATCCAAAAACTTTTATTCTTTACTCCATGGCTTACAATCCTGGGTGGGTATTTGCCGACTTGACAATATTTTTCCAATGCTTTCTATCATAGTATCTAAGGGTTCATCAATACTCATTACCCTTAGGTCTTTGTTGATATTATCTTTCCATTGAAGGCGTGGGCGGCTTAATGGTCTTTTTTCTACTGGTGCTTCTTCATATGCAAGTTTAACCATGCGGCCATCTACTAGTCTTCTAACATGTCCTGCTCACTGTAGTCGTTTAAATTTTACTGCTTGCACAATATCTGAATATCCATACAAATCTATCAGCTCTTTGTTGGTACGGATTCTGTATCGCCCTGTTGATGTTTTCAAAATCGGGACATATATTTTTTAAGGATTAAGGATTAAGACACGAAGATGCTCTTTATTAGCTACCGTTAGCGTCCAAGCTTTACAACCATACATCACCATAGGTCTTATTATGGTCTTGTATATATTGATTTTTGTACGTCTTGATCTTACTTCTATACTAATATGGGATACCCGACGAATAGCGAAATAGCATCACTATTTTTATATTTAAAAAAGGAGATAAGAAATTGCCTTCAAATTACCAAGGCATAAATCTCTTAAGCACTGCACTGAAACTAACAACAAAAGTTTTAGCAAATAAAATTAATAACAGAACACTTTTAGCAGATGAACAGCAAGGATTCAGATCGGGCAGATCATGCACAGATGCGGTTTTTGTCATAAGACAGATAACGGAAAAGTCAATTTAATACAACAGACATACATGTGATTTATTGATTTGAAACAAGCGTTCAATCTTGTGTGGTTAAGAGACGTTATACACCTTCTTTACAACAGGAAAATCCCACATAATCTTATCAAAACCAAAAAAAATATATACAAAGGAAATCAGATTTAAGCAAAAATAAATGATACCACGACCGAACCAATAGCCGTGGGCCAAGGTATTCGACAAGGGGATTCCCTGAGCCCTCTGCTCTTCAACATCATTATGGACGAAGTAATAAGCAAAGTACGTTTACTGAAAGGAAACAGAGTGGATCACCGTGAAATTACTGTTATATGCTATGCCGATGACGCAGTACTAGTTGCTGAAAATGAAGACGATCTGCAGCGACTATAACATCGATTTAACTGCACTGCCAAATCACTTAATATGGTAATATTAAAAACTATAAATTAAGAATTTACAAGGGAATAATAAGACCAACTATGACATACACGGCAGAAACTCAACCAAACACAGCGAGAACTAAACAACTTCTACTGACAACCGAAATAAGTACTTCGTAGAATAACTGGATAGATGATCTTGGACAGAGAAAGAAGCAAGAATATAAAAAGGACATGCAAGGTAAAAAACATCAATAAGTGGGTTCTCAGCAGAAAGAGGGAGTGAAATGAGCACATCAGTAGAATGGACAACGAAAGAATAGTCAGAACAGCACGCGACAAATCACCAATGGGTCGCAGGAGTTTGGGACGCCCCCGAATACGATGGAGCGACAACTTAGCAGTGCAATAGACAGAGGAACGATGAAAAAAACAGGCGATCCGCCAAGATTAAAGAAGGAAAAAGAAGAAGAAAAAGATTCCTACTATAAGGGAATCTTAAAACACTTTTATTACACGATCATTTTTAAAGAATATTTTGGAAATTTCTTATATTTCATGTTACTTTATTTAAAATAAATTATCCTGTGATGTGTGTCTTAATAGATTTCGATGTAAAAAATATAAAAAGGTTTTGTGCGAAGTGATTGCGAACAACGATAAATCAAAACCCATAAATTTGTAAAAAAAACTTAGTGAACTACTTTCCAATGAAGCTCTCCATATTGGCACAACACATAACATATGCAAGTTTCTTAGTCTAAAACTTTTCGCAAATCAATTGAAAGTTCGAGAACGATTTTCTCTCGAAAATCTAATACTGAAAAGAAGTCCAAATGGCTGGAAAAACAATAAATCAATACACACGAAATTTTATTTTTTTCAACTTAACAGAATATCAAAAAATCTGCAGAATGCAACAAACGGGAAAAATATTTAAATGCTGTTTGATATGAGCAACCACCTCGTATATTTCACAAGGAACGTATGAAAATGATAAGTTTTTCAAATCGTCGTTTTGCATGCACTTTGTATGTTTTAAAATTCATGCAATAGAGGGAGAAGATCACATTTGAGCAGGATACAATTTACTTGCGAAATAAAAAATCGTAGAAAAATGTTTTTCTAAAGAAAATTTTTTGTTATCTAATATCTTATGATAGTAAAGAATACACAAGTACAGGCCCCATTTGGAGACATTAGTGAAAGTTGCAATGAAAGTGAAATTAGTACGTCAGAAGTTTTGGAAGCGTTAAACAGTATAAAATTGAGTAAAACACTGGGTACGACAGGATAACAGTTGAAATGCTGAAGGCTGGACAAAACGTGGTTGCTAGTCTGTTGTACCGCCTTTTTAACCTTTGTTGGAGGAGTGGTAGCGTACCAGACGACTAGTGCATGGCCGTTATCGTGCAGCTTCACAAGCGAAAAGTTTCGCAGCAGGACTGTAAGAACTACCGAGTTATTAGTTTACTCAGCATAGTCCTCCAACTGTATGCAAATATATTGATTAAAAGAGTTGTTGAAAATTCCATGTTTTTCAACTGCAGATTGTCCTTTAATTCATTCCTTGATTTAAAAACCTCATAATAGATGCGTGCTATAGGCAACCAATTATTCACTCAGCAAAACCATTTAAAAAAGGTGACATCAGCGCTGCTATTACTAAACTATTTTGACCACTTCCATTTGGTGACTTCGTTCATCGTCTTCGTAAAGAGAACAAGCAAGTTGGCTTTAAAACACCATGTGGTAAAAATTTACAATCAATGTTATTAAATAAAATTAATTAAAGCCACAACCAGTGAAAAAATTGCAAAGAGACAGGAGGTTTAACTGTAAGCTCATTGTACAAAATTTTCTACAATACATTATTAAACAAGAAAAACTTTTAATTTACTTTATCAAGTGGTTCACGGCAGTAAGGCCAGAAAAACCCATGCTATCAAAAATTTAACATCGAAACGAGGCACGGCGAGATTCAACAAAAGCAGAAACCGACATCATCATACAACCCTCTTCTAGAAACCTCCCTGTTGCTTGCCAGCGCGTCGACAAAAGTAACGAATGAAACTAAAAAAAAAAAAATTTGGGATGTGCAAGCAGGAGGAAGGAGATGTATGGATCAGGTCTTTTCATCATGAGGTATAGTCGAAAAATTCTTGGCTATGTAATGTATCTGTGCCATGTAGTACTTAGGTATTTAAGGGTTACGGGAAACTCTTGTTGAAATAAAAAAGAAACGTTTACCTAATACTAGACTAATTTAATTGAACCTTTAATACTCGTTGTTATTTACAAAATACGTTGAACTTGACCGACGACTGAACGCTGACTCTACAGGTACAGCGACATCAGTCAACGACCGTAAACATGACACTTCTGTTTTCCTTTGGAAACACGCCTGGTTAAATACGAAAGATTCGGTAAATAATGTTAGCATCGCGAAATAGCTACGTGCTTATTTGTAAACATTGAATTGAGTTCAATGGGTTGATATTTATGATTCCTGTGAATGGTCAGCCGAGTTCATTGGGCTCTTATTAAACCGGAGTGACTCGGTTGGATTAAGTAAAGAATAGTGAGAACGCTGTGGTGTAAAAGAAAATGTGGTTACAAAGATAGAAAAAGAATACTTAGATGGTTTGGACTCATAGAAAGGATGGATGAGAAAAGATTGACGAAACAAATTTATAAGGCGAGTGTGAATGGACGGGAGTCGGTAGAGATCGACCTCGGCGAACATATCTCGATCAGATCAACATTGTTTTGAAGAAAGGCCAGATCAAGAGTACCAACAACCGACGAGTATGTATGAGAGCACTGATAAAAGTAAAAAAAGCAAAAGATGTGTGTTATAACGCAAGTGGAAGGAAGTGGTCTCTGCCTACCCCTACGGGAAAAAGGCATATAGTCACATGTATGTATGTATAAACTGTTTATTTAACAAATAGCTGTTTTATGTTATATAAATGCACACCTTAAATATAAAAATTTAAAATCATCAGTTATTTATGTGTTATTAACGATGGTATTAAATAAGCCGATGAAAACTAAACGGTCGTTGTTACTCCCCTAGCATTTCATAAGATGTTTTACATCAAAAACTAGTTATCTCACAACATTGATAGGTCTGTTAAAAATGCTTCTGTTGCGGCTCGAACGCCACTTTAACTATTACAGGTACAATGATACCTGTAATAGTTGAGTTGGCGGTTCGAGCCGCAACAAAGAGAAAATTAAGACCAGAGACACAGACGGAAGACCGAGACTAATGTCCGTCTCCGGTGGTCTATACTGTGTACTGAGACCAAAACGCACGACTAAGACGACCTCTGTTAAATCAGTTTTGACAAGTTAGTCCTTGGAATTACTTGTGCTTTGTTTTGGAGAGTTATTAATCCCCAGTGTAAGGGAAACGTATGCAGTTATAATGGTACTATTGGAAGAAAAAGAAGATGACTTACGGTTAAGTTATTATTATAATAAAAAAACGAAGATTACCGATCAATAAATTATATACGTTTTGAAAAACAGCCAGTCCAAATAACTTTTAATTTTCCCCCTTTAACATCCCCCCCTTCTTTAAAATGTCAAAAAGCAACCCCTACGTTATGATACACCAAATAAAAACCTAAGAATAAAGATAATTAGGCATTTAAATAACAAAAAATTTTTTTAATTTATTTTGCTGACAACAACAAATTTTGTGAAATAACATGAGACCATAACAACAACGACCTACGCTTTTGTTGGATAGGTAGATGAATAAGGAATCAATTATCGCTCTTCTGAATACACCTTTTTTGATATTTTTTGTCATTTGTCATTAGCTGTATGGGGTCGGCTTCAGAATAGCCCCAGGGTAAATCCTGCCTGTCGTAAGAGGCGACTAAAAGGATAACCGTAGGTAAAAGATGGTCTCATCGCCCGGTGAAATACCACCATATCGACTTTGTGTGCTGTGAAATGGATCATTCCATGTTTCAGTGTTCGGTCGATACTTTCTGGTCTCCCTCTTTCCTTTTCCCCAATTCCTCCTTTATTTTCAGGTGCATCCTAATAGTAATAATGATGAAGTCTCCTAGAGTAAAACACTCCGGAAGCAAAATACCTCTCCATTCGGATTTCCGGGCGAGAGGTACTCGAGGGCACTCAACATTAAAGATTAATTTTTGCAACATCCGTGGACTCAACAAGAACATCAATGACGTCCACCATCACCTACAGACGAAAAAACCGGATATTCTGGCTCTAACAGAAACGCAAGTAAACTCGTCCACCAACAAGGTCCATATGCTTTGTCCTGGTTACGAACTCCATTCTCGACTCAGGTTCAAAGGTGGAGTCTGCCTTTACGCTAAGGCTAACCTTTTATGCCAGCGTGAAGAGAGTTTGGAACCGAAAGACTTTGATGTGATGTGGTTTAAGCTATCTGATACCAAAGTGACTAAGTTCCTCTGCTGCCTTTACCTATCACCTAATGAACCTTCATATAACAACCTCTTTGAGTTTTTATCACTCAATTTGGACTACATTAAGGAGAACCATCCAACAAGTGAAACCATAATCATGGGGGACTTTAATGTACATAACGCTGCCTGGCTCAAATTCTCTAACAAAACTGATGATGCAGTTCGTCAAGCTGAGGCCTTCGCCATCACTCATGGTCTAGAACAACTAGTCGAGCTACCAACCCGCATCCCTGATGTCAACAACCAGGCTGCCAATACAATAGATCTTTTTCTCACCACCAATCCTGACCCGTATAGAATAGAAGTTTGTGCCCCACTTGGAAACTCTGATCACACCCTTATCTCCACAACATGCTCTTTCCATTTACCATCGAGCAGCACAATACCACCCCGTCTCATGTGGCATTACAATTCGGCCGACTGGGAGGGTCTTCGTATGTTTTTCTCAGCGTTTCCATGGAAGAGAGTTTGTTTCTCCTCAGTAGATCCAACACGATGTGCTGAGACAATTTCTGAAATCATCATGTTGGGGATGCAAACTTACATACCGAATACCGAAAGAAGAACATCATCCGATAAGACCTGGTTTAACAGAAACTGCTCTAGAGCTGTGGCTTCCAAACAGGCAGCATACCATCGATGGCAAAAAAATCCGGGACCTGAGACCAGAGCAGCATATGTTGAGGCTAGAGGCATATGCAAAGAGACAATAAAATGTTCAAAAGATGCTCATAATGCCAAAATAAGATCAAAACTTGTTGAATGTCCTAACGGATCCCGTTCATTTTGGTCTTTCGCCAAAGCTGTGGGAAGAAACTTTACTTCCAGCTCTTTTCCTCCCCTAACCAATGAAGATGGAACACTAGCAACGACTGCCCAGGAAAAAGCCAATATCTTTGCGCACCTATTTGCTGGAAATTCCACTCTGGATTCTTCGGAAAAACAACCCTCGAACATTACACCTATTGACAGTCACATGCCCGAGATCACCTTTCGCCAACGTACTATCAGAAAGATTTTGCTGGGTCTCAACACCAACAAAGCCTGTGGATCTGACGGAATCCCGCCGATTGTTCTCAAGAAATGTGCCCCTGAACTAACACCTGTTCTTTGCAAGTTGTTCAACCACTCTTACAATTTGGGAGTATTTCCGTCCAATTGGAAAATTGCAAGAGTACAGCCAGTCCCTAAAAAAGGCAAAAAGACCCTACCTAGCAACTACAGACCTATCGCACTGCTATCTATTATTTCAAAGGTCATGGAAAAAGCCATCAACATCGAGCTCATGAAATATCTGGAAGACTCAGGAATTATCAATGATAGGCAATATGGCTTCCGTCATCAGAGATCAACTGGTGACCTGCTCGCATACGTCTCACATATATGGCAGCTATCTCTGCTTGCTAGTTTTCTCAAAAACAGGTCTCTCCATGTAGTGGTCGATGGAGTTTCATCTGACACTCCACTCATAAATGCTGGTGTTCCGCAAGGATCCATTCTAGCACCAACACTATTTTTACTTCACATCAACGACCTATTGAAAGCAACTTCATGTCCCGTACACAGCTTTGCCGATGATAGTACCCTCCATACCGCTTTCTCTTCCAGGGCCCCTATATCAGCCCGTGAAACCAGAAATGAACGAGGAAGAAATGTTAACAATATAAATATGGACTTAGCAACAATTCTCGAATGGGGATCCAATAACTTGGTAGAATTCAATGCAAACAAAACACAAGCATGTCTTTTCTCTAAAAAAGCCGATCTCACTGTGCCTAACATAACTTTGTCAGGAGTAACCAAACCACTGAAGTCATCCATATCGATGCTTGGTATTGCTATCAGCAATAACCTTTCCTGAGAAAATCACGTGAGGTCCATTGCCAAAAGTGCATCCCAAAAACTTGGTTTTTTGTTTCGTGCCAAGAGCTATTTCACCTCCAGTCAGCTGCTTATGATCTATAAGGCACTGATCCGACCTGTACTGGAGTACTGTTCCCATATTTGGAGTGCAGCACCTAAACATATCCTGAAGCTACTGGATTCTGTCCAAAAAAGGGCAATTCGTCTCGTCGGTGATGCCTCGCTTACAAACTCGCTCACTTGTCTGGAACACCGTAGATTGGCGATTTGTCTCTATTTTATAGATATTTTCATGGGCGATGCTCTTCTGAAATATCAACAATCGTTCCTCCTTTGGCAGTCTCTTCGAGATTAACCCGTCAAGTTCAGTCTTCACACCCCTTCGTGGTCACTTTTTAGACCTGCAGAACATCACTTTCCAAAGACTCATTCATCCAACGAATTGCGAGGCTTTGGAACTCATTGCCTAGTGAGGTGTTCCCCGAGGCATACAACCTCCAGAAATTTAAGAACACCAACTCCTACCTTCTTTCCCTTGGTTCCCGCGATGTTCTCTGAACATTACAGGATATCCCTTTTCGTGGGAACCGGAACAAAAAAAAAAAAAATTTGTAAAAAAATAAAAATATTACTAGGTCATTTTGTTATAGATCCTGCCAACTCCATTACAAAAGTATCAGAACCTACAAAAAATTTTGTTCATTTTATACACAAAGTGTTACAATTGCATACATTTTTTCCTTATAAAATACAAATTTATCCTAAGCATAGTAAAAACGACTATTAAAAATATTTTTTAGTGGTAATAAACGTTTATTTAAATGTCTTTGTTAACAAACATAATTGTGGGTACTGGGATGACAAAAATTCACATGTGTATTGGGATGGTATTCTAGGAGACTTGAAACTGGTGACGGGGCTCCTCACTGAACACTGCCCTTTGAGGTATCTCCTAAAAAAGATGGAAAAAACAGAGAGTGATAGTTGCCGCTACTGCAAGAACTTCGCTGAAACTGCAGAACATTTGCTTTGCGAATGCCCAGCTATTTTCTGCAAGAGGCTTAAGTTTCCGGAAGGGGCCTTCTCAAAGCCCTTCGATGTCAGAAACTTAGCCTCCAGGAAATTGATAAACTTTGTTTGAAGTGTCGGAATCCCGAGCCTCGAATGGATTAAGGGTTATGCACAAAAGATCTGATAGGTCGAGGTGCTTGAGAGGTTACATAGCCTTCACGACCTCCTATAAAATCTACAATCTAGTATTCTAGGAAATAAGATAATTGTACCACTTTTATTGACCAAAACCTAATGAAAACATTGTACCTTAAATTATTTGAAAATGAAATTAATCCAATTATTACTAATTTACTAAAAAGACAAGTTGATGAGCAGGGAAATATGGTGCTGGATAAACAAAATATATACCTTTAACAAGACAAAGCTACACCACATCACGCACCAGTTGTAAGACAATGGCTAGTCGAACGATTTTCAAGACATTGGATAAGCAGGAGTTTTAAAGAATAGTCAGCAAGATCTTAAGATTTAAAACCATTAACATTTTTTTTGTGTCTATTTAAAAACATTAGTTTACAAAACTCCTCCCAAAGACATTGAAAAACTAAAGTTTAGTAAAAATGAAGAATGTGGACAAACTAGTAGCAAAACTGTGCAAATAATTTAAAAATAGATTTTTTGACAACTATGCCTTTTACAATTACTGAAAATGAACAGGTTACTAATCATGAACTATGGAACCCAAGATTCGGCAGGGAAGGACTATCTTAATCAGACTACAGGGCCTCCCAGGTCGTCAACCAACGAAATTTCTGGGAAAAATAAAAGACTGCGGCGTTAAAACTCGATAAAACGATAAATATATGTGCTTGGAATGTGAGAAGTATGTATGAGCCCGGAAAACCGCCAACATAATAAAAGAAATGCAGAGGCTAAACATCGAAATCTTGGGCATTAGTGATGTCAGTCAGTAATGTTCTACTCAGGAAATAACGAAAATCACCACCAAAATTGAGTTGCAGTTATTGCATCAAAGAATATTGTACCGCATAATGTTAATTTCGTACCAGTTTCATACAGGGTCATGCTCCTACAAATACACACAAATAAAACTAATCAGCCAAAACATATCCGGGTGCAGACGTCTTCTCCGATCATAATCTCTTGGTAGTTCGAATTTAGATTAGGTTTAAAAGAAAACGACAAATGAAGAAACATGGTAAAATAGTTTTAAGTCAATTACAAGAACAAAACATACACCAAATAAAGGAAAAGATAAATAATAACTTAAAACAACTTAAAACGAATAAAAACTATCAAAGAGAACACATAAACGAAAAATGGAAAAACTTTAAAGCAGCGTTAACAGAACCCACAAACACAATTTTAAACAAGCAGAAACATTCAACAAAACAACCGTGGATTACTAATGAAATTCTTCAACTAATGGAAAAGAGAAGAAACCTTAAAGGGATAAACAACGACCAATACAGAGTTATACAACAAGAAATAAAACGAAAGTGCAGAGCTGCAAAGTAAACATTTTACACTAAAAAATGCAAAGAAATAGAGTCGCTACAAGCCAAACATGATCATTTCAACTTGATTGCCCACAAAAGTACATTTAAGAAGCTGTTTGTAATTAACTTCATTTTAGTTTCTGTTGTAATTTTGCTATGTTTAATGTTAACAGCAAAATAAATCAATAAAATAAATTGTTGTTTGTATGGTTAATTTGAATTTTTTTTATTTCCTTTAATGTATTGGAAGGTAGGGGTTGCTATATGACATTTTAAAGAAGTGGTGGGGGATGTTAAAAGGGTACCACTTGGATACAGCAAAATAACATTTTTAAAGCTTTAGTCTCCCCTTTAATTTAAAATTTGACGTGTTTTATTTATCTTTACGCAAATCAAAAGTTATTTGAACTGGTTTGTTTTAAAATGAAAGCACTGTATATTTCCGAGACAAAGAGCAAGCGTCGTATGGTCGGTGTGTATATTCATCTTATTCTCTCGAAGTTTTCTAAAGTAACTGCACACGCACATTTTTTTCAATAGCTAATCCATTATTACAAAGCCCTGATAAAGAATCTAATAAAATTTAAACTGTTGGCACAATTTTTTTTAATACCTTTTTAATTCCAACTAACCCCTCGAGTATAAAATATTAAGTTTTAAATTATGTGTGTTTATTTTTTAGTTAGTTTGTATCTTTGCTACATGTATTTTAAAAACCAATTTACTTTTTGTCATAACTGTTACGTGCAAACTATAAAGAAAGCTTTTACGTGGTAACTACATCACAGTTAAAACAAATATTAAACTAAAACTAATAAAAGTCCAAAGTAAATATTGGCACGAAAATTGTATTTCTAACGAGTTTCTGGATCTGGGGTATAGAATACGCGAACGATGATGTGACACGATTTAATAAAAAAATGCAACATCGTAGAATCACCAAATCTATAATAAAAGAACCGGTGTGAGTCCAAGTATTTTTGGTAGGTTTTTTATGTGAAACACCTAATGGCGCGTTTGGCGATATTGTGATGTGAAAGCTTCGGAAAGCCCTGTAACTACTCGACACTTTTTGCCGCTTAGGCTGTGCCTATGTTACAAAGTAACACTTTCGTTACTTATTTTAGTTATCATCGGCCTATTGTAACTTCCACACCATCAGAAACATCTTCTTCTTTAATTAGATCTGTCGATCTGTTAATCGGGTCGCCTTTGAATCTCTTGGGATGTCGATTGCCAGCTGTTTTTCCATCTCTTAGGTGGTCTTCCTGGGGGTCGATATTCTGCCATTCGGGTTATATGGGCATGCCATTGTCGTTTCCTTTGCCGCCCCCATCTCACCACGTCCTGCACTTGACATTCATATCTTATAACCTCGTTCCAGACTCGGTCTCTTCTTGTCTTTCCGAGGGTTTTCATTTCTGTTACACGCAGCATGCTATTTGTTTTAGTTGTCTCTTCTCGAGCTTTAATACTGTAAGTCATGATTGGCCTAATGCAAGTCTTGTAAATCTTGACCTTGGTGTCAATAAGCATAAATTTATTTGCCCATACCACCTGTCGTAAGCATCCTGCTATTGCCGTTGCCTTGTTGATCTGACTCCGTAGATCATTTATTGGATTGTGGTGGTCCGATATATCCATGCCCACGTACTGAAACTTGGTTATTTGCTTGATATGATGATCTTGGACTACGAGCTTACATCTTATGGGTTCTCTGATTAGGAATCATGCACTTTGTTTTTGCTACTGATATGTTCATGTTTAATTGTGCTGCTGTTAGATTTATTTAATCGTGTCTGAACTACAAATATATATAGCTATAAATGTTCATATATCACTTCAGTGTCTGGCGCATATCACAGCATTTTCATTGCACGTCCATAGGTCCCGGAGGGTACATGGGGCTTGTAGGGATTGGCACGACAGGAGGTGTTCCATTGACTGGGCTTCTCCGCATTCACATGCTGCCTCTTCCACGTATCCCCACTTTACGAGGTTGGTCTTGCATCTCCCCATTTGGCACCGGAGTCGGTTGAGGGTCTTCCAGGTACCCCAGTCTAGGTCCGAACCTGCAGGAAGTTTTTCTTTTGGATTCCAGGTTGGAGTGTCGTGGTCTATTAGGCACTGTTCCCATCTTGCCTCCTTGCTGGCAGTTTTAGAGGCTGTGAGGGGCTGTGTAGATTGTATAAAGTTTCGCCTAGATTTTAGTCTGGCCGCTACCGGTATATGTTGATACAGAGGATGTCTGGTGTCGTCGCATTGTCTGTTTCGTTCGGCCATGGCTAGGGTTTCCCTCCGTATTTGTGGGGGTGCGATTCCGGCTAGCATGTAGAGTTGGTCAAGGTTGGTGGGTTTTAGGCATCCCGTTATTAATCTACACGTTTCATTCAGGACAGGGTCCAGCCTATGGGCGTGTGCTGATCTCTGCCATACGGGAGATGCATATTCGGCCGCGGAGTAGCACAGTGCAAGGGCCGAGGAGCGCAGGACGTTAGGGTTCGCCCCCCAACGAGCGTTAGTCAGTTTACGGAGAATGCCGTTTCTGGTGTTGACTTTGGCCTTGGTTTTATCGATATGCTTCTTGTAGGTGAGGGAGCGGTCAATGTAACCCCTAAATAGACTGGGTTTGGGCAGTGTTGCAGTCTAACTGAGTTCCACTCTATTTGCAGTTCCCTTCTCGCCTGTCGGTTATTGAGATGGAATAGGCATGTCTGCGTCTTTGCTGGATTCGGGCGGAGTTGGTTAGATCTATAATAGCCGCTCAGCCTTGATAAAGATTCTGTTAAGTGCTCCTCTATCTCTGCGATGTTTTTTTACTGGCAGGTGATAGCTACGTCATCGGCGTAGATAAAGCTTCTTGTTGTTGGGCCGGTTGGTTGCTCGTTGGTATACACATTGAAAAGCATGGGTGCGAGCACGCTACCTTGGGGAAGGCCATTCTTCTGGTTCCTCCAGCGGCTTCTTGATCCTTGGAACTCTACATAAAACCTTTTATTCGATAGCATTGTGTTTAGCACTTTCGTCAACTGTAAATCACCTGTCATTTCGAAGATTTTTCCCAGTAATATTTTATGGTTTATAGTGTCATATGCCGCCGTTAAATCTATAAAGACGGCCCCCGTTTTTGCCTTTCTTTCAAAGCCATCCTCAATGTGTTGTGTGAGGCTTAAAACCTGACCAGTACAGGATTTCTCAGGTCTAAACCCTGCTTGCTGGGAGATTAGGTGGTTTTCTACTTGGGGTCCATACTTGTTCAGAATGAGGCGTTCGTAGAGTTTGAACGGAGAGCATAACAGTGACACCGGGCGGTAGCTTTTGGCATCTTCCCGTGGTTTCCCTGGTTTGTGGATGGCTACGACCTTAGCTTTTAGCCACAATTTTGGGATTATATTGTTGTTCCAGCATGAGTTATACATTTGAAGAAGCTAGTTCAGAGCTGATGGGCCTAGGTTTATCAGGAACTCATTCAGGATGTCATCAGGGCCTGGAGCCTTCCTGGCCTTCAGAGACTCGATTGCAGTTTCCAGTTCTGTAATGGCAAAGTAATCCTTATTAGCTTGTCTAGGCTGTTGTGCCATCCTGAAAGTGCGGGTCACTTTCACTTTTTGATCAGGCTTACCATTTAGAAGTAGCTGATGTGCGATTTCGTTGGCGGTGACGTTTACTTGGTCTTTAGAGGATGTTGGGTCGCCTGATAGCTTTTTAATGAGGCTCCAGGCCTTTCTACTGCTGTGTTTCATATCTAGGCTTTCTATCGTGTCTTTCCATGCCCCTTGTCTCTCCTTACTTATGGAATCGATCAGCTGGTCACCTAGCTGTATGGTTTCCGGAGAAAAGGGATTCCGACTGTAGTGCTCTAAATATTCCTCGTATGTGTCTTTACTTTCATTGGGAAGACCGGGTATATAGTAAGTTCTACAGCCGCGGGGAATGCAGCGCCTTGCTGTCTTCGTGATTGCAGAGATGAAATTATCGTAGTTTGCTGGGGTCGGTGGGAGGTCTCTAATTTCTTCGTCGATCTCTTCTGTGAATTTATTCCAGTCTGCCTTTCTTAGATTAAACCGCCTTTTAAATGGGACCTTCTGCGGCATTATCACTGGTCTAAACTTTAGCATAATTGGCCGATGTTGGGAGTGTGGGATAGGGTCCATGACTGTCTTGTTGCACGTTGCAGCTAGAGAGTTGTTGGTGAAGATAAGATCCGGGTTATAGCCTCTCATCCATCTGCCACTATTAAAGGAAGCGGGCTGTTTCTGATCATGGATGAGGGTCATGTCATTGTCCTCGGCCCATCTCTCCAGGAGTTCTTCATCCTCGTTCATGTCACGGTATCCCCAAGTTGTGTTGTGTCTATTGAAGTCTCCTATTGCCACATGTGGTTGGTTAAGATGTTGGGGGAATAAGAATCTCTCGTTCGGTGGTTTGTATATTGAGGATGTCCTTATGTTTCCAAGGTTAATCGTGATCAGCTCTATGTTATTAAGTGTGGTGGCTTGTAAATTATTTACTTTGATTCCTGGTTTTACATATATTGCGCTTCCATATTGGTCATGGGGGCATTCCTTCACTAGTGCCATTCCTGGTATGTTTGGCCGTCGTTGTGATGGCCCCCTGTGTGTTTCCTGGAGGCATAGGACGTCACATGAATTCTCTTTGCAAAGGTTGAAGATTAAATCTTGCTTAGTATTTGAAATGCCTTCAACATTGAGTGATATGATTGTCAAGCTTGGCTCTAAAAAGGGCCCTTTTTCCATGTTTTCGATACGATCTCTAATCAGTGTAGCTCAGTTTGTGAAAAGATTAGCCGGTACTTTTGTACCGTTGCCCAGGGAACGCCCGAGTGAACTAATAGTGCATTCTACGAGGAGGCTCTTTCCGTGTTCCCTTGCTGTTAGATGTAATTTATGGAGCTGTCGTTGCAGGTCATCCTCTTTTTTTGCGATGAGAACTGCGTCATCGGCGTAGCATATTATGTTAATTTTGTTTCGGCCCATTTGATAACCGAGACCCATCGCTAACACTTCTTCTATAATTTTGTTCATTATTAGTTTGAACAGAAATGGGCTGAGACTGTCTTCCTGTCTGATTCCTTTTGGTGTTATTATGTTTTTCGTGTAGATGTCACCTGCTTTTATCTTTGTGTAGTTGCAGGTATTTAGATTTTGTATAACTTTGACGATGTTGTCGGGCGTTTCTCTCTCCTTTAATATGTCGTTAACGTCAGTCAGACGTACTTTGTCAAATGCCTTGGTGAGGTCGACAAAACATAGGTGTACATCAGAAACATCATCGAATGTTGATATTACATAAATAACTGATAATACTAAACTGGATGTGTGGCTTCGCCATGGCTGTTTAACTTATACATAAACGATAGTTTAAAAGATTGAAAAAGTGTGCATATGGACTAAAAATTAATAATTTGATCGTCAAATGCCTTTTTTACGTCGATGATTAAGTCATATTAGCGTCATCTAAAGAGGAGTTGAAGGCGATGGTTAATATTATGCATGATGACCTGAAAATCAAAGGGATGAAAATAAATGTTAGCAATACGAAAGTAATGGTTTTTAAAAGAGAAGAAAACAAAACAAACTTTGAAGTTCTGATTAGGAAATAATGAGTAAAACAAGTAAAGTAAAGACAGTGACATTGAGAGAAGGGTGTTGACAGAAATACAAATGAATGGGTGACTATATGTATGTATGTAAACTGATATTTTAATTGTTTTTGTTAAGAACCAGTCGCAAAATCCCATTCTTTTAGGATAATCTTTATCTAATAATTCATGAACGATTGTTAAGTGATAGAGATGAAGCTGCTGTTCCTTTAATCCTATCAAAAACAATTATGTGACCTACATCTAATTGAGCGGCTATTACCCTTGTACTGCTTCCAGGGTTTTCTTTAACTAATTCTAAAATCTCCGCATCATTTGTATCCATTTTTGGACGACCACTATTACCAGCAAGTTGCGGTCATTGGTAAACGACGTAACAATGGATATCGTCTGTCTGGTGTATTCTTATTCGGGATATTTTTTTACATAACGCCTTGCAGCTGCTTTACTATTTTCTTGACATTCAACTGAAACCTTGTTTTAGCCTGACTAAACTTACCCAGAATTTAATGCACATCTGCCATTTCTGCAAACTTGTAAACCATTGAAACAGTAAATTTAATTTTTCTTGAGACTCTTAAAATCCACAGTAATCGAAAGCTTCAATTGACAGCATGTAATTTTTAAAGCAAGTGTTTGTTATTTATCCGTAAAAACTACAAGTGTTAAACAGCCATCCAAAGAATTTTTAAAGGATAATGAAAAAGAGGCCACATCTAGATAAAAACTGGCTTTTTAAAAAAGTGCAAGGGGGCAAAAAAAGTTAAAAAATACTTTATTAAACCAATGGTGTTACAATAGTTATTTAATTGTTACGCATAGAAAAGTTTGAGTGGGTTAAAGAGGTTTGAAACTTTCGCAAAATGTTTATGGGCCGTACAGATTTCTTGGTTTTATACGAAAAAAAAAAGATTTTAAGATAAGAAAGCCGTTTATTTATTTTCATTACCAAATTTTGAAAATTCCATGAAATATTTTGTACTATCCAAGGGCTGTAACTTTTTTAGTGTGCACATTTGCATTAAGTTATTTTTGACCACAGAATATGTGTTTCAATTTATGTCCTTGTAATGCCGGGAACATTCAAACAACTTGAGGACCATCTCAGACCAAGTTTTCTTTATTAATAATCATTCAAATCATTTTTTTTTTTTTTTAATGAAAATAGTCGCAAAAAGGGTAGACCTATCGTGTGGGCCGCAGACGGCCCGCGCTGCGACTATTAGAAGGGGTAGGGATTATAGAAAGGAAATGATTGTGGACACACTTTTTAAAAAGTTGCAGTTCATAGTTCTCTGGAAAAACTGATTTTGGAAGCTTATTCCATTCCGTAGCAGTCCTGTAAAAGAAGGATTCTTGATGAAGATTGGTCCTTGTAGTGTCAATCTTGAGAGTAAATGGGTGAGACTGATCAGCGTGCCGAGTTCTTCGGCCGAATGTGGCCAATGGTGGTACAAGAGTTTTTATTTCTCTGGAGCTTCAGTATTAAAAACGCATTTTTTTAATGTTTAAATAAATTTTTAATACTTCTTTAAAAACAATGTTGGAGATTACGACGTGGTCATCGTTTACTTTTTGCCCGTATGAATGTTCACAAACAAAAATATCCTTAAACATACAAACTTGCCAATAGATGGCGACTAAATGAACTTTTTGAAATGTAATTATTAACGAAAATAAACTAAAACCTATTAAAACTTATTTTTCGTCATAAGAGGGATAAATTTTTTTCCAAACGGCGTATCAAACATTTATTTTGATACAATATTGAAAGAGATATTTTATAATAATAAAAAAACACCTTTAAAAAATAATATATAGAAATACAATAATTAGTTCTGGAAATATTATAAGGTACGTATTGTAGGTAAGCATTCCAAAAGTTCTAGATGACCTCTTTAGGGGTTTTTGGTAGCTAGGAGATATAATGAAAAGAATTCTTGTAAGTGCGTAAGTAGGGTTAGAGGTTGTATAATGCAGATGGTTTAAACCAGTGGAAATCCTCACAACGTATATACCTTGCACTTTCTAAGAACTGAATTATATAGATGTAACATTAAATAATTGGGGTGTTGACAATGAAAAGGAGATAAGTGCGAAAACTAAAATTTTTCAGGAAAGGCAAAAAATCACATTGATACATGAATAAATAACAGAAACGCAACTGGTATTTTGCATTCGGGAAATCCAACATTTGAAGCAGATTTTTTTTTCTTTCATTAATAGCCGTAAATTTTTGATCAACTTCAAACCCATTCATATTTATGAAATCTTTTATACTTTCTCTTCTTGAAAACTTCTTCCCTGCTCCATTCTTTCATTTCATTGAATGTCAGTTTTGTTTAAATTTGTGGTAGATCCGTCTGTGAAATTTGTATCCAGGATTTGTTCTTCCTGTAGTGCCTATTCGTTCCGGATGTCGGCTATCATATTGGCCGTTTGCACTTTATTGACTGCAGCTCGGAATAGCTGAGTTGCTGTCTGGTTGAACTAAGCTTTTAAGTTTTTAAACCACGATATTCGTCGTCTGCCTGGTCCTCTAGTTCCATGAACTTTGCCTTGTAGAATATTTTGCTAAAGTTTGTATAGGCTCTCATTACGTATTACATGTCCTAAATATTGTAACTTTCTTGCCTTAACCGTATCGAGGACTTCAAGGTATTTTTTGAATTCTCCGGTACAGCCACATTTCAAATGCCTTAAGTTTTTTGAAAAAAGCCTCCGTAAGCATCCACGATTCAACTCCATAAAATAGTATTGAAAGCACGTAACAACGAAGTAAACGTATTTTCGTAGTTAGCTGTACGTCGTGGCTTGTGAAGACATTTTTCATCTTGAGAAATGCAGTTCTTGCCTTTTCAATACGAGTTCTGATCTCAATAGAGTGGTTCCACTTATCAATAATGTTTATACCCAAGTATACGTAACTATTAACCATTTCCAGGAGGTTCCATCTGCTAATAAAATTCCACGGATGTCTTGGTTTTTACTTATTATCATAAATTTCGTTTAACTTTTGTTTATTTCCATTCTGTCCAACAGAAGCTGCAACGTATCAAGGCTGTCCCCGAAAATAACAGTGTCATCTGTATACCTTATGTTGTTTAACCGTTCCTTATTCAGTAGTATTCTGGCCTCAATATCTTGCAGCGCCTCTCTAAAGATATATTTAGAGTATAAATTGAAGATGACTGGAGACAGTATGCATCCTTGTCCTACCCCTCTTAATACTTTTATGTATTCTATTTTGTCTTCGTCTTTCCTGACGCAAGCCACCTGGTTCCGATAAAGATTTCGGATGATCTTAATATCTTTTGTATCCAGGCCAATTTTTTCTAGACTTCCATTATTTTGGTGCGTCATACTCAGTCAAACGCTTTTGAGTAATCGATAAAACATGCATACACATCACAGTTGACAACCCTGCATCGCTGAAACAATACTTGAACTGAAAAATGAGCTTCCCTGATTCCTACGGCACTTCTGAAGCCGAATTGGGACTAAGATATCTGTTCTTCACAAATTTTAAATATTTGGTTGTGGATTATTTTCAAAAATATCTTTAACAGATAACTTATTAGGCTTATAGTACGAAACTCATTACATTATCTAGTATTCGGTTTTTTGGGAAGGACAATAAATTCAGATTTCAGCCATTCTACGGGTATGTCACCCTTATCATATATTTTATTAAATACCCTTGTTAATCATTTTAGGTTATCTAGCTGTGCCTGCCATTTCCTTAACTTTTCTGTGTAGGTTAAAGTCATCAAATTTGGCTTAACATTTCTCAATTTATTGGATATCTGCAATGTAAAAGTCACATGCGCTTGCAAAATCTAAAAATATACACTTTTCCATTGGCACTACATCAAATAGATTTTTGAGTCTCGCTGGTCTAACCATGTCCTGTACCTCATTTGGCACCATACACAGATTTTCTTCCTTTTTTCAATTACACAAAAATCTCGATCGCATGGCATGTATGAGTGTCCAAATACCAGAAATTTCTAATCAATGGTTTCATAGCAACCCTTCATCACAAGGAAAATAAAAACAATCAGGACCATTCGATTTTTGTTCTGACCTGCACAGTTATCACACTAAATTTCCAATAATTTTTTTCCGGTAAACTGTAGGGTGATCACCACATACACATAAAACGTTTTAAAGTATTCCTTAGATATATACATTAGTTATAATTGGATAGTAAACCAGGAACTATGTCAGGAACCCAGGCTGCGGCACTTGTCACCTTTCAAAACAGTCATTCGGTTGCCACCAGCGAAATATTGTATGTAGTGCCCTTAGCCAGGAAATCATGAAAAAAGGTTTAATAAAGGCCCAACTCAGTTGACCGTTCACGGGAATAACTTTAAACTCACTCGAAACGTGTTTCTAAACAATACATTTCGTATTTATTTCACAATTAAGCGTCTAGAAAAACATTCAGTGTTTATGTTTTACTGTCATCGGTCGATATGCTGTTCTAGCTATTAGCCAGCGGTCGGTCAAGTTCACGACAGAAATGTTGAATCGCACAAATTAAATAAAAGCATATTTTAAGTTTAACGCTCCTTTTATTTAACAAGAGTTTTCTCGAAACTTCAACGTACCTACGAGCAAGGGACCCAATAAATACATGGCGATCTAAATATATTACATGTAAAATCGCTTAAAACTAGACAAGAAGTAATAGGAACTGACCTCCTTTTCAACGCTTTCGGCCTTGGAACAGAATCATTTCAGTAAAAAAATAATTTTCATCAATTTTGGCACTTTCCATCTTTTCAATGTCAACGGATCAATTAAGGTTATTGTTTTAACAAAGGTTTAAATAATAAATTCTTTGTGGATTTTTTTGCGTCAAAATTTAAAATATAATTTTTTGATGAAGATGTTTTTTTTTACTAAAAATAGTCGCAAAAAAGGTAGACCTATCGTGTGGGCCGTGGGCGGCCCGCACTCCGACTATTAGAAGGGAAAGGGATTATAAAAAGGAGATGATTGTGGACCCGCCTTTTGAAAAGTTGCAGGTCATAGTTCTTTGGAAGTTTTGAAAGCTTGTTCCATTCCGTAGCAGCCCTGTAAAAGAAAATTTTTTGATGGAGATGGGTCCTTGTAGTGTCAATCTTGAAAGTAAATAGGTGAGACTGATCAGCGTGCCAATTTTTTCGGACGAGTGTGGCCAGTAGTGGTATAAGAGTTTTTATTTCTCTGGAGCATCTGCCATAAAAATATCTGTAGAGTAATGTCTGGTCTGTAACTCTTTTTCTATGTTCTAGTGGGTGAAGGGTATCTGTGAGAGTTAAGCTGTTTATCAACCGAATGGCCTATTTCTGACTGAAATCTAAAAGACGAAGAGAATGCCTTGGTTCTGAACCCCAGATGTACGAGCAATACTCCAGTAGAGGTCAGATTTGAGCCTTGTACGTCAACAGTTGATCAGGAGTAAACAAATTTTTAGCGTTCCACAGAAAACCTAGCCTATGGCTTGCTGACTTTGCGATTTTAGCAACATGGTCATGCCAAGACTTATTATTAGACACCGTGACTAACAAAATCGAGACAAAGGGATTTGATTCAAGTGTATTTTCGGACATTGTGATGAAATGATATTGAGAAATTTACTTTCTTTGAAAGGCGGTATGTGTTTTCTGAGCGTTAAACTGAACAAGATTGTTGGTTCTCCACTCGACAATTGCTTTAAAATCTCTATTGATGTAGTCAACCTGTTTCTGCCTTAGTCTAAGACAAGTGTGCTGTCGTCTGTGAAACTGTAAATGGGGTTCGTGGTGGTTTTTGGGAGGTCATTGATGTGTAAAAGAAATTGGTGGTGGACAGAATGGAACCCTGGGGGACCCCAGCATTGGTTTTTAACGCAGAAGAAATAGCGTCAACTACCACATGTAAGGAGCGATCTTGCATGGAGCTCATGAGCCATTGGCGCAGTTTGGTTGGGAGACCGTGGGCAGATAATTTGCTAAACAATGCCTTGTGCCAAACGTGGTCAAAGGCTTTAGATATATCCAAGGCTATTGCAAGGGATTCACCAAATGTCTCAATAGTGTTTGTCCAAAGCTGACGGACATAAGCCAGAAAATCTCCAGTAGGCCGAAGTTGTCGAAATCCATATTGTCTGTCATGAATTATCTTAAAAGTAAGCTTTTGCTTTGTATTTAACAAAATATTAAGCAAAGGATTTTGTAGCAGATTGGAAAAGTATATATGGGTCACATCCATTGAATATTTTACTTACAGCAGCAATGACGTAGAGTGGCACAAAATCGTCCCAAACGCCGTTACTTACGGTCGTCAAGTTCCTATTCATTCATAGTGTGCTTTAAAACGCCGTTTAGGGACGCTCGACAATTTAGTTCATTTAACAGCGAACAAATATCGTTTTTTTATTTAAAGTATTTAACCAAACGCCGATCAGTGACGGTAGTTCCATTATTCTTATTTTCCTTCATAACGCGGATCAGAGTTGAGGTCGTTAAAAATTACCATTCATTCTCCGATCAAGCTATTGATTTTTTTGATATTCATTTAACGACCTAGCGATTGTTTTTTTATTGTTCCACGACATTTTATTTACTTCGATGTTTGTTATTTCTTTTAATTTATTCAGTTTAAAAGTGTAAATTTTCGTAAAAAGGGCATTTAATTAGTGGTACAAGTGCATAGTGTATTTTAAAGAGAAAAATATTTAGTGTTCAATAAAACTTTAAAAAAAACCAGTGATCTATAATTAATTCCAGTCCACTATTATCGAAGTAAAGTTTAATTTTTTCGTGTTGGGCAAAAATGGAATAACAAACATCTTCTTTGTACATTGTTTTAATGGTTCCCTTCTTCATCCTCCCCGGATTAAATAATTTTTTAGGCATTTAGCTTTAAAATAGGCTGTGCATTATTGCTCAGTGCATACTTCCATAGTATACCATTATAATATTTGTATAAATAAAATCATCTTGTACCCAATATTCGATAGAACTATTATTTAAACGTCAAGTAACTAAAACACGGGTTTGAACCTTTTTTACAACAACTATCTTTTTTGCAGAAAAAAATTATTTGTTTGACAGTCTAACAGCAAGTTTTCGTCTGTCTTTTTATGTACGCAATCTCTACTTAGATGTATATTACTTAACTTTATGGTATAAAGATGCTTTCCTAGATGGCAGTGTCCAGTCACTATCCATGTTAAAAGACGTTTAAACATCTGGAGTAACTTAGTAGGGCCTTGGCAAGATATTTTTATTTCACATATCCTTAAAAAATTTTAAAGTGTTTTTTTATCCTGTTTATTGTTGCCGGTAAAGATAGTATACACTGGAGGAGCCAGGTTTAAGGATATTAAGGCCGGCCGCCTTTCCAGTGTATATTAGCTCAGTATACCCTAACATATTGAAGCTTTATTCAAGAAATGGTGGAATTTTAGTATTAATTATAATGGTTTTTTATCTACAAAAATAATACTTGCACTCTTAGTATTGGTCTTACTTTGTCATGGATTTTGATGGAGTTTGTCAAAGACATACTGTGGGGGCTAGTCTTTTGGGCTACCACTATAAAAATGTTAAAACTTAGTTTATAAATAGAGTCAAATAGCGACAAAATTAAAATTAATCCTTAGTTAATAATAAATACATACATATAAATATATAGTCATGCCTTTTTCTTGTAGGGGTAGGCAGAAACCATTTTTTTTTACTTGCTACGGTTCTTACACACATCTTTTGCTTCTTTTACTTTTATTAGTGCTCTCATACATATTTGTCGGTTGTTGGTACTCTTGACCTAGCCTTTCTTAAAAATAATGTTTATCTGATTGAGATATGTTCGCCGAGGTCGACCTATACCGACTTGTCAATTTACACTCGCCTTATATATTTGTTTTGTCAATCTTCCTTTATCCATCCTTTCTACGTGTCTAAACCATTTAAGCTTTTTTTTATCTATCTTTGTAACCACATCTTTTTTAAAATCACAGCGTTCTCATGTTTTACTATTCCTTACTTTATCCAACCGAGTCACTCTGGCTATACTTTTCGGACTACCCATCTCCGCAGCATTAATCCTGTTTTTATGTTTTTTTTTTGCCAAAACCAACATTCTTGAGAACCAACACACCTCTATGCACAGCCATACGTGCATTTCTTGACACTTTTTGGCTGTTTATAAAGCCATACAGTACCCCATTCGTTTGTTTTTCTACTAACACCCTTTGCTCAATGTCAGTGTCATACTTTTCATCTCTCGTAAACTTTGAACTCTTCTGAGTAAGAAAAGAAACGAAGACCTAAGAAGACAAACTAACACCAGTGATATTGTAAGATGGTGCAGAGCTCGACGAAGAAACTGAAACGCAGGATGAATAAAGACAGATTACCACGAATCGTTAGGGACAACATACCAACAGGAAATGGCCCCTGGGAAGACCATCAAAAAGATGGAGAGACAGCTGGCAGTCCACCTCACAGAAAAAAAAATCAGTGAACAACAGGCGGTACGCCTGCTACAAGTAAAAAAAAAGAAGAAGTAAACTATGAACCCAAGTACACAAATTTATTTACTTGTTTCACTCTTTCTTCCTTAACTAGATTGTCATGCTTTCTTCTCTTTTAACAACCATTACTTTCGTTTTAATAAATAAATTAGTATGAAATTATTTAACATTTTATCTTTTATTATTAACATTTAGACAAAGGTTAGAAGGTTATTTAAATAGTTCACGTTTCCGATTTTATAAGCGTTTAATTCAATATTTTTGATTGATAATAATTTATGTCGCAGTATATTTTATTATCTTGAAAAAATTATCGTTGCAATTTTTAAAGGTTAATTAATCGGTGTTTGATTGTAAGCATAGAAAATCTTTTTATCTATAGAAAGCGTATAAGTGTGAGTTTTATATCAGTTGAAACGTTTCTCGTTATTTTGGTGTACACTTTTAAAATCATTTAAAATACCAGTTTTAGCTATTAATCATTATTGTGTGTTACATTCTCTAATTATTTTAGATAATGTTTTTGCTAACTATTGGATTATTAGTTATAACAATAGTTTTGTATTTGTTGACTTGGAGATATAACACAAAAAAATACATGAAAAATGTTCCCGGACCTCCACCCAATTTTTTTCTGGGAAATTTAACCAGTGTTTTGTTTGTTCCAAAACACAGTAAGTATAAAATTTAAAAGATTATTATATATAAAACATATTTAAAAACTTATCTTATCAAAAACATAATTATAACAGTAGCACTTCTTACTTCTCGGATACGGTAAAGAGTCAATACAAAGATTTATTATTTATTTAGCAAAAAATTTTATCCTATTATGTACTGAATATTTTCTTAAATTGGCTTATTTATAATTTCATTAAAGTAAACATAAGTGTATCTGATAGTTATCATCTGTAACAAGCAAAATGAAAAACTAATAACGCAAAAAAATATTTTTTTTTGTAAACATAAATCTTTAAGTAATATAAAATATAGCTGAGCCATCAAAAGTAAACTGGTGATCTAAAACATTAGTTAAGGATTTAGTATAACATACTTACATACATGTAGTCGCGCCATCCAAACAGCCATGGCAAAGCCACAAATCACGGTCTAACACCTTTTTCGTTGTTAAATAGGTCCGTGTAAGCTCCATTTATCCTGACACAAGCAGTGGAATTCTCGTAGAATAATTTTAATGTCCACCGCCATACATAGACAATGTCGACCAAATTTCATTCCTCGCCATTCTGTTATAGGCCTTTTATAAGTCTACAAAAGCGCAGTAGACCTTTGTACTTTTAGCCAACAATTTTTCAAATATGCCTTGTAATAGGTCCATTGCACTTTTATAGACTTGAAAAGGGCATATGACAGAGTGGTGAGCAGTAAATTGTGGTCGAAATTGTCTATGTATGAAGTGAGCGGTAGTTTAATACAAGAACTGAAATCACTTTTCGAGGATTCCACTGCTTGTGTCAGGATAAACGGAGCTTCCACGGACTAGTTTAAGATCAAAAAAGGTGCGAGACAAATGTGTGGCTTCGCCATGGCTGTTAAACTTATACATAGAAGATTGCTTAAAAGATTTGAAAAAGAGTGCGGATTCAAAATGAATGATGTGATCGTCAAATGCCTTCTTTACGACGATGATTAAGTCATATTAGCGTCATTTGAAGAGGAGTTGCAGGCGATGGTTAATGTTATGCATGATACATTAAAAATCAAAGGAATGAAAATAAATGTAAGCAAAACGAAAGTAATGGATTTTAAAAAAAAAGTAAGCATGACAAACTGTGAAGTTCTGATTAAGGAAGAAAGAGTGGAATAAGTAAACGAATTTGTGTACTTGAGTTCAAAGTTTACGAGAGATGGAAAGTATGACAGTAACATTGAGTGAAGGGTGTTGGCAGGTTAACAAATGAATATTGCACTGCATAGCTTTGTGAACAGCCAGAAAGTGTCAAAAAAAGCACGTCTGGCTGCAAATAGAGGCGTGTTGGTTCCTACACTTATTTATGGTAGTGAATGTTGGGTTTGGCAGAAGAAGCATTAAAACAAAATTATTGTTTCGAAGATGAGTAGTTCGAGAAGTATATCCAAAGTGACTCGGTTGGATAAAGTAAAGAATAGTAAAATATGAGAACGCTGTGATTTAAAGAAGATGTGGTTACAAAGATAGTTAAAGGAATGTGTAGATGGTTTGGACACGTAGAAAGGATGGATGAAGAAAGATCCACGAAATTTATAAGGCGAGTGTGAATGGACAAGTCGGTAGAGATCGACATCGGCGAAGATATCTCGATTAGATCAACATTCTTTTAAAGAAAGGCCAGGTCAAGAGTACCAACAACCGACGAGCATAAAGCTGAGCCCAGCACTGTCCAGCGTATTCCAGGCTATTCCACACAATTTACAATTAGGGCTTTTGATAAGTCCCAGGTTGTGCATGTGATACCTAATGGTACCATGACCGATCAGTATGTGTACTGCTATTCTGGCATCCTTCCTGAGTGAGTGACTTTGACTATCCTTGACTGTCTCTGGAGTCTCCAGTTTCTGTTTTTCAGTATATTAAGTTCTGGTCTCCTAAACCAGCCCCAAATTGCCCCTGTGCCTAGACAAGGTTAGGTTAGGTTAGGTTTCATTTGAGTGGGGCATGGTCGCCCCTCCACCGCGACCCTTAGTAGGTCTATTGTGGCTCACCCCTAGAGGCTACAGTTCACCGCACAATCCAGCCCTTCTTACGAAGTTCATGGTTGTATAGGGTGAGATTTTTTTAAAATCGGTAGGTTCTAGGTTAGTGTAACCAAATATGTTGAACCTTATTCTTCCCAGGCCGGGGCATGAACATAGTATATGTTCAGCAGTTTCGTCTTCCACGCAGCAGAACCGACAGTCCGTTTGTTGGTTCAGATCTATCTTTCTAAGGTGGTATCTTAGACGACAGTGTCCCGTTAGCAGTCCTGTTAGAATACGCAGGTCATTTCTGCTCCATTCTAGGATCTGCTTAGTTGTGTTCCTCGAGGGTTGTAACGGTAAAAACGCCTTCGAGTGGGTTAGCCCTGGTATGTCGGACCAGTACGTGAGTATTTTCCTCTCCGCCCAGTCCAAAATAATTGTTTTGGCGGCAATTGTAGTGACTCCAAAAACCGGTTCTGGTCCAGTGAACGCAGATTCGGCCCCCTGTTTTGCAAGGGTGTCGGCTTTTTCGTTTCCTTCCACCCCCTGGTGCCCAGGTACCCACAGTAGGGTCACCCTGTTGTTCGCACCAAGGTACTTTAAGGATTCGATGCAATTTCATACAAGTTTAGAATTTATCTTGTTGGAGCTCAGTGCTTTTATAGCAGCCTGGCTGTCTGATATTATATTTATGTTTTTGTTTGCTAGAGGTCTGTTGGTCAACTCTCTTGCACACAATTCGATAGCGAATACTTCACCCTGAAAGATTGTGGCATACCTGCCAAGACTGGTAGATATTTCAATCTTTGGTTTCCTGCTGAAAACACCGGCCCCAACTCCATCTGGGGTTTTTGAGCCGTCTGTGTACATTACGTATTCAGTCTCTGGAAAAAGAATTTGTCCCCTCATCCATTCGTCTCTCTTCGGAAAGATGACTTTGAACGACTTTTCTACGTGTATTTTTGTGGCTAGCAAGTCAGGAACCATCCCGAGAATTTAGTGGTTTTTTGTTTCACTCAGTACACTGGAGTGATCCCCGAGTTGCTCTTCATTGATTTGCTTTTCCATAGACAGGAATCTATAGGAAACTATCCTGGCCTCCCTCTCTAAGAAAATATCTAGGCAAGGGAGATGTAGGAGGTGTTCCATCGCTGCCGTTGGTGTGCTGGACATAGCTCCAGTTATGGCCATGCATGCCAGCCGCTGGGGCCAGCAAGCTTTGCTCTAGCTGTCTGCTGTAACCCTTTGGTCCACCAGACTACTGAACCATACGTGACCATAGATATTATCATTGTTTGATAAATCCAGTAAATCTGTTTGGGATTCATTCCCCAAGATTTGCCACATACTCTTCTGAGATTCCAGAGAGAAAACCTGGCTTTGTTTAATGTTTTTTTTAAGTGGGCGTTCCAGGTGAGTCTTTTATCCAGAACTACACCCGGGTATTTTACTTCCGTCGCAAATGGAATGCTCTCTCCGTATAGGACAGGCTGCCGAAGCTTATCTAGCTTTTTCCTTTTTGTTAAAGGAATAATTACAGTTTTTCGGGGGCTTACAGACACCTGTTCCCTCTCGCACCATCTGTATACTGTGTTAAGGGCTTTTTGGAGGACGTTTGAGATCGTCGCTTCAAATTTACCTCTAACTATTATAACCAGATCATCCGCATAGCATTGAAAATCTACTCCCTGCATGAAGAGCTCGCTCATCAGAGAGTCGGCTAGAAGTGACCACATTAGGGGGGAAAGTACCCCGCCTTGTGGACACCCCTTTGCCGCCCTGAACCTAACCGACTCTCCATGCAGTGATGATATTATATATCTGTTTTCAATCATGTTTTTGATCCAGTTACAGATTTTACTGTCTATCCCTCTATCCCTAATTGATGTATAGAGTGACTGTGGTAAGGCGTTATTAAACGCTCCTTCTATATCTAGAAAAGCTGCCAGCGCAATTTCCTTATGTTTAAGGGAATGGCCGATCTTTCCTACTAGATTGTTTAGAGCTAAATCCGTAGATTTGCCTGTTTGGTAGGCATATTGGTGGGGGTTTAAGGGATGTTCCCTAAGGTTCCCCTCTCTAATATGTCTATCAATAATTCTTTCCAGAGTTTTCATTAAGAATGAGGTAAGGCTGATCGGCCGGAAGGATTTGGGTGGGGAATGATTCACCGTACCCGTTTTACGTATGTATACAACTCTCACCGTTGACCAGCCCAGCGGAATATAACTCCACGCCAAACTTGCTCTAAATAGTTTAACCAGAAGAGGTAGTAAAATTTCGCTGCCCTTCTGAATGAGGGCAGGGAAAACACCATCCTCCCCTGCAGACTTAAATGGGGAGAAATAATTCACCGCCCATTGTACCGATGTTGGGGTGACCACTTTTGAAACATTTCTTCAGTCCTCCCTTTTGGGTCGCGATGTCGATCCCATTGAGAGTGGAATTTGCTCCTGGTCCCTCAGAAGCAGACTGCCGGGAAAGTGGGTCTGCAAGAGAGTCTCTAACCTTTGCCTACCAGAGTCCGTAAAAGAGCCATCTGGTCGTTTTATCGATCCAATCTCTTGCGTCGGATCTCTGGCGAGAGCCTTGTGGATTCTTGTGCTGGCAGGTAGATCTGATATACTCTGACAGAACCTCCTCCAGGATTCTCTTTTGGCTTTCCTTATTTCTTTGTTATAAGTCGTTAGAGCTGTACGATAGATTTCCCAGCAACCTGTTTTTTTAGCTCGATTGAAGAGACGTCGAACTTCTTTTCTTTGCTTGTCTAAGCTTTTGCTCCACCAAGGTGTACCTCTATGGTCCCTCTTCTCCTTTAATGGGCAGTTTTCCTTATAGGCCGTTAGAAGGGCGGATGCGATATGCTCATTCGCCGCTTCTATTTCGGCTCTATTTTGTATAGTGCTATTACCGTTACCTAGGTTACCTAGGTTGGAGATATTCACAGTACCCTTTTCAATCTTCCCCTACTATATAATTATATAAGTACTCACCTCTTTCATTGATGTCGCTGCTGCCCCAATCGAAATGGTGGGAATTTGCGTCGCATCCAATGATCAGTTGCCTGTTGTTCCTCTTGCAGAAGGCGACTAGATCTCGCACTGCTTCTGGAGGAGGGTGTTCTTTTCGGTCTCCAGGGAAGTAAGCAGAGCAGACGACTACATCTACACTACTGTCTCCTCCTGAGATCAAAAGCTGTGCTGCAACCACATCAGGGGTGCAAAACTCTGTTAACATAAAATTGTTCATTTTTTTTCCGATGAATATGCATGCTCTTGGCTTACCACCTAGAGTACACGCTATTAACTTACCGGAGCAGTTTCCTAGGCCGCTTATTCTGCCTGTATTGGAAGTCCAGGGTTCCTGGATTAGTGCCACATCGAGTTGCTCCTTGGCGAACCTCCTGCTGAGGACATATGAAGCCGCTCTAGCATGTTGGATGTTCGCCTGGAGAAATTGGATGTGGTTAGCCATTTCTACTTAAAGGTAGAGTAATGAGGTTTACTTTCCTTCCCCGCATTGTTTTCTGGTGTAGGCCGTTTTGTCGGCGCTTTACCATGAAGGGTTTTTTTTCCCTTTTCCGGCTTTTTTGCTGGTTTTTTTGGTGTAGAATGGTCCACTCCTGGGTATGCAGGGTACGGTTCATCTTCCGCAGACGGTTGGTTACCTGTTCTCCCGTCAGTCTGGGTAGTCCCTTTTCGTCTGGGATGAAAGCCACACAGATGTGGGATTTCGGTATGTCTTACTTCTGAACCAACTTCAGCTGTGCGTTTTCCCAGGGTTGAAGGGAGCATATCACTTCCTCCATCCACTTAACCGTCTCAGCGTCCGTACAGGACAGAACGAGGATTCCAGGTCGAATGGTGCAGCTCTGGAATCTCACTTGTGGACCATCGTCCGGTAGTTTGTCTACAGTGTCCATAATGGATCGCTGTAGCAGCCGTAGCTGTTCGTTTGACAGCTGAGCATTTGGGTGTTCTGGGTGGATTATGCCCACCTTGATGCCCTGAGCTACAGCTGCAAAGGAGCGTTTTTGCTCGTTTGGGTCCTCCATAGTGCGTGGATTTTTCGCCGCCGCTTCTGGAGTGCTACCATCCGAGCGTATTCGCTTGCTGGTGAGAGCAGGGGGGGATTGATTCCCGCTCCTTTTCTCATCCCGCTCTTTTAGTATTTGATCTAAGGTGGTTTTGTAAGGTACCCCGCTCTTGATCAATCGGCTAAGACGTTTTCTCGTCGCGCTGGCAAGTTTGACCTTCTTGTCCAGGTTTATGCTGGCCGTTTGCCGTATGCTCGCCCCCTGTTGTCAGGTCCGTTTTCTCGGAAGTGGAGGATTTTAAGTGTACCCTCTCAGCTTCCTGCGAGATTTGGTTGCTAGGAGGGTCTATAGTAGACACCTTCATTTGCATCTGTTCGTCTGCGAGAAGATTGCCTTCGTCGCAGATGGTTTTAGTGATTTTAAAATTTTTGTTACCCATATAGTTCCCACTAGTAGCTAGAGAAAAATGGTCGACTACGGCAGAGCTCTGCATTACCGTAGCAAGGCAAAAATACTACAGGGAGGTTGCCTGGTATCCCAGAGGTCCGTTTGCGATATCTGTTTGGGGCAGGCACAGATATCATACATATAGTACGCCCCTTGGCACGGGTCGCATGACACCTTGAGCAAAGCCTGATGATCGCGGTGAGCTTGGCTGGTTTAAAACAAACCAACCGCACCTGTCTAGTTTGAATACAAGGAAGTGTACTCAAAGGTAGTAATGATATAGCCGCTGCCCTATATAATGTCCTTAGTTGATCCGCGGGTGTTTATTGTTTAATATTAGACACCTTTCCTGTAAGCCAGGAAGTGCCTAGACAAAATAGAATCTCTACTGCTGGCTCTGGGCAAAATTAAATTCTGCTTAAACATCCCATATATTTTTAAGACTTTAATTCGTCTCACTTTAAATCAATACCTTTGCGTACACTTTGCCGATGATACTAAGTAAACTAATAACTCGGTAGTTTTTGCAAACGATAACTGCCCTGCAACAGTCTTTTGGTACGCTGCCGCTCCTTCAGCGCAGGTTAAAAAGGCAGTACAGAAAACTTGCTCTGATGGACTTTTAGTAGTATTTAATGTTGTTCCGGAAGTCGTCAGATAATCTTCTATTAAAGTCATCTTTATTTTTTTTTAAAAATAAAAAAATTTTTAGGCGCGCTGGGCATTTTTTAGATGAAAAAAAACCATTGAACTCGCGACGCTGTTACCGCAACCGACACCTCTGTATAAAAGTTCATTTCATTCATTCCTAGCCCATGTCCATCCAAAACTGAATGTGGGCCTTTTCCAGTAGTTTCCATGTCCATCTATCCTGGGCAGTTTGGCACCAGTTTTTTTCTGCTATTTTCTGAATGTCGTCTCGCCATCGTTTTGGGGTCTTTCTGCGTTTCTCTTTGTAGCTCTTGGGCGCCAATGCATTATTTTGTTAGTCCACCTGGATAAGTTCCGCTTTGTAACTTGACTTGTCCATCTTCACTTTAGTTCGGCCACTCTTCTCATAACATCCGTTACTCCTGTTTTTCTTCGAATCTCATCATTTCTAATAAGATCTCTTAGGCTGATTCCTAAAATAGCGCGCTTTATGGCTCTCTGCGTTGTTCTGAGCCTTTCTGCACTTCTCTTTGTTAGTGTTATAGTCTCCAGTGACGGGTAAAATGCAAGTCTCATAGATTTTATGCTTAAGGTTTATTGGAATGCTTTGTGATTTTTGAATGTAGTCTAGCCTATCGAATGCTGCCCAGCTAAATTTTGTTCTTCGAGATATTTAAGTGGTTTGGTTCTGTTTTTCCAGTCTGACAGGATGGCCCCGGTATAATATATTTCTCGACGCATTCAAAATCGTGACCTTTTATGGTTATTGCTGTCTCTTCGTTGGTCATTATTTTTGTTTTGTTTAGGTTCATCTTAAGTTCGATTTTTTTTTAAATTTCCTGTAGTTTTAAACGTATCTCTTAGCTAATGATACAGTGATAATCGCAGAGAGTCCTAAAGGGCTGCAACGCCTAATCGACAGCATATCGGTTTCCGGGGACGAAATAGGACTGAAGATTAATATCCCAAAAACGAAGATCATGCAAATAAGTCGCAACCCGAACAACCATTACAACATAAATATATACGGATCACCAATAGAGCAGGTCACAAAATTTAAGTATCTGGAAAGTTGGATCAGCGAGGACATGGATCCTGAGATAAAAATAAGATCCCGCATAGAGCAAGCGAGAGCTAACTTTATTAAAATGCGGAATCTATTAACTGACAAAACACTCAATTTAAGCATAAGATTTAACTTCGTTAGATGTTATGTGTATTTCAAGTTACTGTATGGAATCGAGGCCTGGTCGCTAAAAGTCAGCAGCATTAACAAGCTGGAAGCATTTGAGATGTGGGTGTACCGCAGAATGCTTCGTATTCCATGGACCGATAATACCACCAATCAAGAAGTCTTACATAGGATGAACAAGGACCGAACAATCATCGAGACCATAAAAAAGCGAAAGACTGCTTACCTTGGCTATATCAAGAGACAGGACAAATACAAATTCCTGCAACTGATTATACAGTGAAAACGTTGTCCTGGACGTAGACAGTGCTCTTGGCTAAAAAACATAAGGTATTGGATAGGCTTAGACTCAAACTCACTGCTTAGAAGAGCCCAGTACAGAGACGAATTTGCCAGAATTGTTGCCGATCTTCATTGAATGGAGAAGGCACTTCAAGAAGATCATTTAGCTCATTAATGTAGTTACTAATGACAACAATACGGAGGTGATTTACTCGAGTTCCATCTATGTTTATACCTTTTTTTCCAAGGTCGATATGGTATCTCCTTGGTGGACTCCCTTTTCTAGTTTGATCTTATCCGTTGATGTCTCTTCATCAATGGTTACTTGCAGTGTAGCGTTTTCGTAAATGTGTTTTATAAGATTTGAGTACCTTGTATTTATTCTTGCCTCGTCCATTGCGTTAAAGCAGCCCAGGTCACAAACGAGTGTAAAGATTTTTCGTAATAGACGAACGCCAGATTTAGGGGTACGTTGTACTCGGTGCATTTCTCTATTAGAGTACTTACGATTTGTAGATGGTCACTTGTACCATATTCTTTTTTAAATCCTGATTGCTTGACTGGCTGGTAGAAGTCGAGCTTATTTGTCAGGATTTTCTTCAGAAGCTTGTACAGGTGTGAGAGTAGGCCGATCGGTTGATAATTTGCAATATTTGTGTTATCCCCCTTTTTAAAGATTAGAATTACTTCAGTGTTCCACCAAGTCTTTGGTATTTTCTCTTCACTTATACATTTGTTCAAAAGGAGACAAAGGGCATGTTTAAACGTTATTTCTTCCATTTTTAGCATTTCGGTGGTAATACGGTCTTCTCTTGATGCCTTTCTATTTTTCATTTGTTTAAGGGCTTTTATTAGTTCGCTCCTGTCTACTTCTGATATTTCTTTCGATCCAACATTTCGGAGTTTTTGTAGAAGCCAAGGATGATATTTGTCTTTTTTGTCGGTAACGGTTTCCCTTTTCTTATCCTTTATTTTAATAATAAGTTTTTTTTTCCTCTAGACATGTTTGACCTACGTACATTTATGTTCAAGCTGTTTTTAATAGCTCTTTGTATTTGCTGATTATTTTTGGATCTTGGGTCTTTTCGGCTTTCTTTGTTTATTGTTTAACAAACCTCTCTGTACCTATTTGATTCTCTGGGTGTCATTTTTATTTGCTCCTGTGTGTTTGGGCTTAATTTGTTTTTTTATTGTCAGCTTACAGCAGACCTTTTTTGTTGCTACCTGGATGCTGCTTGTTATTACTGCCAATTTCATGTTCTTCAGGTAATTTAAGTTATGCACGTTTGAGTCTGGGATAGTATGGTATTCGTCTGCCCTGGACGTCAAGATTTCTGTAGTTGGACACTTTACCTTTTGAACCATCTTTTTTTTTAACTTTGGTGTTGATAATCACCCTTGCTTGGATCAATCGATGATCGCTGCCTGTATTAAAATGGCTTAGAACCGACATATCCTGGCATATGTCTCGTCTGTTGGAGATTATGTTGTCTATTTCGTTCTTTATTTGTCCGTCCGGGCTTCTTCAGGTCCATTTTCTTTGAGAGGTTTATAAAAGGTGTTCAAGCAGTATAGATTTTAATATTAAAAGTACTCCAGCAGCATTTCTCCTCTGTCGTTTATGCTTCCTAGCCCATTATGATCCAATGTTTGGTGGGTCGTCTACATTTTTCTGGTCGATCTTGGCGTTAAAATCTCCCATAATGTTTGAAACTTAGCATTTCCTGACTTTTAAGCTTTTTCGATATCTTCGTAAAACTGTTCGGCTTCTTGGTGCGGAGAGGAACTTGTTAGAGAGTAGACTTGGGTTACTTACATGGAATATATTTTATTAATCTTTAATATAAAGTATATTACTCTATTTGAAATGGCTTCCATTTTAGTGACTAGGTGTTTTAGTTTTTTATTTACCATGATCGCCACTTCACCAAGATGTGAGTTTGTATCAGCGTTCTTCTGGTACAGTAAGTGTCTGGACCTAAGGGTGATCGCATCTTCTTCGCAAAGTCTAGTTTCTCTTAGACCAAGTATATCCCAGTTAATGTATTTTAATTCGTTTTCCAGAAGCTCAAGGTGTTAGCTAAATCTTATAGTACGGATGTTGTACGTGGCGATTATGATTTCTCCCTTTAAATTAGGGTTGTAGTTTGTGTTTATTTAGTTTTTGCCTTCCCCAGAATCCACAAAGCAGACTGGTTAATTACTGCGAGATTCCAAATAATTTACTCTACTCGCCTGGGTTACAATTTTTGTTTTGGAACTCAACATGGTTTGGTTTTGGAAGGGTTTAGCATTAAAAAGCCACGCTTGCCCAGCGTGTTGGCCAGTTTTGGTTTTAGCCGCCCATTCTGGGTCAAACGCTGTTATGAATCGCTCTTCTAAAGTCAGACACTTACTCGAAGTCGCTCACTCTGGGTCGGACACTGCGTAGTTTATTTTGTTTACCTGTTGATCCGTGGAAGGTATTTGATTTTTCTCCTACCACCCATATATGGAAAAAATTTCTCTATCCGCTACCTAGGGACGCGCTTTTTAGAGGTTACAGGTTTCCCGAGGGATATTTAAGTATGTACATATATTGTGTATGTACGTACATAGATACACATGCATGTTGGCATTTTTTAAAAGGGAAAAAACCATTGAACTCGCGACACTGTTACCGTTATATACAGAGGTGTCGCTGTATATATGTATAGTATTTTCAATTTCAGTTTAAAAATTTATAAAAAAAATCTCATTAAAAGCCATAAAATCTTCAAAAGAAACCGACCAGTGGCGTATCAATTTTACTTTTAGGTCAGATACCTAAAACCACATTCTATTATAATTTGTCCGAAGTGTTTTCAATGATTTAATGTTGGGACTTTATTTTATTTGTACCGTTTGTCAAATCACATCTTTACATGCATCATCTATCCGACGGTTGACGAAACGTTTTCATTTTTTATCGTGTTAAATCACAACGCCTCGTTTAATTACCAAATAAATTGTGGAATAAGTAATTTTCGTTAAGTTCCATATTTTTTTAATTATTTCATCTTGAATTTAATTGACATTTTTAGCTTTATAGCATAAATATGTATATTTAAAATAACTTGATTAACTTGAATATGCAAATCTCCATTTTTAAGTTTCCAAAATTATTTATTGTTATTTATAAGAATTGCAATATTAAGACGTATTTCATCAATAATTTGGATATTATCATTACTTTAAATTACATTATTATCAAGAATTTCATTATTAATGTGAATATCGTCAATAAGCAATTCGTTTGATTCATAATTTATCTTAAACGGTCTTCAAAAAACCATTTCACAAATATCACAAAAAAAATAAAACATAAACAATAAAAATCTCCTGAGAAATTATTAAGAACGAGCGCGCGCTAATGTTTTTAACTGAACACTGTAGCGAAATTTAAAAAATTTCTATACAACTTATTTTTTTTGAGCCTGTCGGCTGCTCTACACTTTCGGGAGAGTCATGAATAGGGAAAAATTGTTGAATTTCTTTATTTTAAGAGAATACACAAATGTTTTTAAAAATTTGGGCGCCATGTATTTTATTCAGGGCAAAATACAAAAACCTTGGATCTATGCAAATATTTTAACAATAAAACTATTTGTTACCAATTTTTAAGTAAAATTCAATAAAATTATTACAAAATCAATGCATTAACAAACATCTCCAAAACCGTTTATTATTTTAATTAAATTAAAGAAGTCAGTTTGTTAAAAACATACAAAAGTTATAAATGAGTTAGATTTTAAAATAAAAACTACCAGATAAATTATTATAACATTAAATTTACAAAACATTAAAGGTGATAAATTAAATGTTGATTTACCAGTCTGTTAGATAAATGAATTATTTCTTTGGCAAGTGAACGACCTAACATCAAATTTGACTTAACGTCTACAATATTAACATTCGTCACTTACTGCAGAGTATAATCTTTTCTGGTATTTGGCTGGAAATCACCTTTCTTAGACTAACAATCCTTTATAAATTGGACATTAATAATCTTCTGATTTCTTAATAATTTCAAAATTTGGTTCACACCTAAAAATGTAAATATCCAATCGAAGATTTTTAAGTAAGGATGATGTACATTCCTAAAGATTTCTTCAAAATAAATCTTGAAAACATCATGGCTTCTCAGACATTTGAAAGGATAAAAAAAACAATTTCAAAGTATCTTAAACTTCACTGTGAAAGCTTCAATGAGCAAAAATAATTTTCTTCATACAGTTGTACTCTAATATCTCTTTATCAAAATATTAAAACGTAATATCTTTATTACTCAGCATAGTCGGCAAACTGTATGCAAAGATATTAATCAAAAGAGTAACGAATGAAACTGAGAAGATGATATGGGAAGTGCATGCAGGATTTAGAAGAAGAAGGAGATGTATGGATCAGGTATTTTCATTACGAGGTATAAACGAAAAATTCTTGGCTAGAAGTCTATTGCGCTTTTTAGACTTGGAAAAGGCCTATGACAGAGTGGTAAAGATTGAATTGTGGTCAACATTGTCTATGTATGGGGTGAGCGGTAGTTTAATATGAGCACTGAAATAACTTTACAAGGATTCCACTGCTTGTGTTAGGATAAACGGAAAATGCACGGACTGGTTCAACATCGAAAAAGGTGTGAGACAGGAATGTGTGGCTTCGCCATGGCTGTTTAACTTATACATAGAAAATTGTTTAAAAGATCTGAAAGAGAGTGCTTAAGGATTAAAAATGAATGATTTGATCGTCAAATGCATTCAGTCATATTAGCATTATCTGAAGAGGAATTGCAGGCGATGGTTAATGTTATGCATAATGCCCTAAAAATCAAAGGGATGAAAATAAATGTAAGCAAAACAAAAGTAATGGTTTTTGAAAGAGAAGAAAGCATGATAAGCTGTGAAGTTTCGATTAAGGGAGAAAGAGTAGAACAAGTAAATGAATTTGTGTACTTGGGTTCAAAGTTTACTAGAGATGGAAAGTATGACAGTGACATTGAGCAAAGGGTGTTGGCAGAAAAACAAATGAATGGGGCAACAAATGAATGGGGCACTGCATAGCTTTATGAATAGCCAGTAAGTGTCAAAAAAGGCACGTCAGGCGGTGCATAGAGGTGTGTTATGTATGTTAGTGAATGTTGGGTTTGGCAGAAGAAGCATGAAAATATGATTCATGCTGCAGAGATGAGTAGTCTGAGAAGTATAGCCAGAGTGACTCGGTTGGATAAAGTAAAGAATAGTGAGATATGAGAACGCTGCGGTGTAAAAGAAGATGTGGTTACAAAGATAGATAAAGGAATGCTTAGATGGTTTGGACACGTAAAAAGGATGAATGAAGGAAGATTGACGAAACAAATTTATAAGGTGAGTATGAATAGACAAGTCGGTAGAGGTCGACCTCGTAGAACATATCTCGATCAGATCAACATTGTTTTGAAGAAAGGCCAGGTCAACAGTACCAACAACCGATGAGCATGTATGAGAGCACTAATGAAAGTAGAGGAAGCAAAAGATGTGTGTAGGAACCGTAGCAGGTGGAAGGAAGTGGTCTCTGCCTACCCCTATGGGAAAAAGGCGTGACTATGTATGTATGTATCTTTCTTCACAAGAAATTTACTTATCTTCTTACACACTTTAACGAAGAACTCTGGAACACTACTAAAAATTAACGTCTTCTCTCCAGGAAGGACCAACGATGAAAGAGAATAAGTACCCGTCCTTTTATCCCTTCTTATCAAAATTCTATTTATCGACAGATCTGGGCTAGTAGGTTAACGGTTGTTGCCAGATCTAATTAAATGTATTTAATTTAGCAACATAATATATTAAAATTCTCATAAATTGAATTCTATGATACTGATAACTTTTATAATATAATTTACCTCTCGTGTACCTTGTCACAATGCTGAATTACTTTATTTATGCAAAAAAAATATAAAAAGATTTAATTAGTTATATGAAAATAAACCAAAATAATCTTGGTTCTGAAATAACAACCATGTAGTATCTACAATACCTATTTTCATAGAACATAATATTTAGCTGTCAATATTTAATTATTTAACCAATTAATGAGCCTTAAATTTAAATTATGAAAACAAAATGTACAAGGAAAATAAAAAGTTATATAAAAAAGAAACGAAACTCAGTGTGAGATATTTCGTTACAACACGTGTGAGCTAGATAGTCGACCGATGATTTGATGAATGCGTATTAGTGACGTTGATATTCAAAAATAAGCTGTGCTACCCGTTGCTTAAAAAAAAGATGCGGCCGTTATGTTTTACTAAGTTTACTCAAATTACTCAGTATAGAATAAAGCGTTTATTACATGAATATCACAGTGCCCTGGTACTCAGATTGGAAATACTATGTGTACATATATTGTGTATGTACGTACATAGATACGCATGCATGTTGACATTTTTTGAGATGGAAAAAAACCATTGAACTCGCGAAACTTGATAAAAAACCAACAGTAATTAAATTTTTAAATAGAGGATTTAATTTAACGATGACCAATGATCGCAATCTTAGCACAACGAGATATAAAACTACTATTGATGCAGTCTTTGCAAAATATTTAAATAGATTTAAATCAAAATTGTTTGTTTGCTATAGTTACCATAAACCTATAGTATCAGTTTTGGAATAAAATGATAATAATGATGATGATGGAAGAGTTGTTAAAATTGTGAATGAAAATTCATAAGTTTTATTAATATTAATTTCAAAGAATATTAATTAATTAAATTTTATATTTCATGTATTTGTTAATTTACGTTGAAAGCGATAGATTGCAATTGTTTTAGGTACAATAATATGCATTAAATAGCGCATTAAATAAAAATTGTAATTTTAATTTTGCAATTGTAGTTTATAAAAATAAATAAAGGAACACTTTATTTATAAGTATTTCCTGCACGATAAAATATTTCCTGATGATTCAAAAAATACACACGTAATTGTTCAAGTGTTCACTTCTGTCTGCACTTCCTAAGTGCTACTGTTATTTTTTTACCTTTTCAGTATGAAGTTATAGTAATGGGTCCGATTTTGCGAATCCTGAATTTTAACATATCTCCACATTTCAAGGTCCCCAGAGTCAAATACAATAGTTTTTAAGTGGACTTTTATGTGTGTGTGTATGTACGTATGTTCATTTATGCGTTCGGAATTATTTTTTGTCTCGATTATCCCAAGAACAAAAATTAATATCGACGTACGACGAATTGCATTCGACGCATAATAACGCAACTTAAAACTGATTAAATTTTCAGAAAAATCGGTCAAACTGTTTTTGATGGAGAATCAAAAAACTGAAAAAAATGGTATACTACCTGAATTAAATAATTTTTTTTTCTCTGCATTAAAACTGCAACTGGTCAAGTATGACCAACCAGCAATTTTGCTTTAAGGTATTTAAAAACTAATGACCTAAATCCAAGACATCACCCACTGGTGTTTCCAAAGTTTTATCTTGCCAATCACTTGTTTGTTGTGATAACTACTTATATACTAATCACTTTACAGCAATAATTCAAAGGGATTTACTCTTTTTAATCGTCCCTGTTAATCCCGGTTGTCCAAAATCTGCAACACTTCAATGTTGTGGTGATTGTGTAGCCTAGTCTCGTACTTCCTGGCATATCTTTTAATTTTCTCAGCTACTGTTGGAATTTCAATATTCCTGTGTAGATCACAATTTCTACCATAGTGCATTTACTATTCCTCTCAGCACCTTGTTTTGAAATCTTTGTATTATAGCTATATTGCTGGGTTTAGCGCAACCCCACAACTGTATGCCATAGGTCCATACGGGTTTTAATACCTGTGTATATAGCAGGAGTTTATTTTGGATAGAGAGGTGCGATTTTCTCCCAAGTAGCCAATACATGTTACTTTATCTGAAATTAAGTTCTGTTCTTTTTACTTTGATGTGTTCTTTCCAGCGCAACTTAGCATCTAAATTCATTCCGAAATATTTAGCTGTGATTACCAGTGGTACTTGCCTGTTATTTAAGAATATGTTTTGATGACCTATGGAAGTTTTATTTTTAAAGTTTACATGGGTTGTTTTAGCCTCGTTTAGCTTGATCCACCATTGTTTCGTCCATTTACCGATTTTATTAGTCGCTTCGTGTAATTTATTTGATATGTCAGCAATTTTTTTTCCTGCCGTTAACACAGCCGTGTCATCGGCAAACATTACTAATTTCGTGTCATTTGGTGTAGGGTTATCATATGGATAAAAAAACTGGCCCAAGAACGCTACCCTGCGGCACCCCAGCACATTATTTATTAAATATTTTCTTGCCCTATTCGGAATGTTCTGTCCGAAATATATTATTTAAGTATATCTGAAAACTGTATAGGTAATAATTTCCTGAGTTTATATTCCAGTCCTTCGTACCAGACCTTATCGAATGCTTGAAATATATCCAAGAAGATAGCGGAGCAAATTTTCTTTTCTTCTAGTGGTCTTTCTACAAAATCCGTTATTCTGTAAACTTGGTCAATTGTTGAGTGTTTAGCTCTAAACCCGAACTGATGATCTGGTATGAGTGATTTTTTTTCTAGTATTGGTGTTAATCTTTTAAGAAATAATTTTTCGAATAGTTTAAGAAATTATTGTTAAGAGTGAAATAGGCCTATATGATGTAACTTCGTTTGGGGGTTTTACATGTTTGGAAATCATAATGACTTCTGCAGTTTTCCAAATGCGTAGTACATATTTTAGCCAGAAGGCTGCGTTTAAATAAATACAGGAGACGATTTTACCTACACACTTTTTTTTTTTAGAAGAATCGTCTCCTGTATATTTATTTAATTTACTATGGATCTTCGTCAAGTAACGGTCCTGTAAATTAAAAAAAAATACTACCTGAATTTTGCAATTTATAAATTATACTATTTTTAATGCAGAATTTTAAATTCTTTTGAATAATATGATTATTGCATGTTAGAAATATTTGTATAGAAAATATAATGACAATATACCATAAAAAAAATAGTTTTGGAAAACAAAAATGGGAATTTAAGAATTTTAAACTTGTTTCAGTATTGAAAGAAACGTATTGAAGACGCTATAACAGTAAAAAATTATTGTTGGTAATAATCAAGAATGGTTTATAACAATTAAATATTGTTTCTAACAAATGATTATTGATCATAATATTTATAAAAAAAATTTCAATTGTTAACTGCTGCTTATGAAATGATAAAAAAAGTTTATAAGAATACGGTTAACTTAAACAGAATATTGTTAATGACAATTATAATTTGTTATAAACAATTTAAAATTGTTTTTTATTATAATTTTAAAAATAATAATTATATTAACAAAGCATGGTATTTTTTCATTCTTTCCACTGGAAAGTTAGTCGTGTGGACTTGGTCTATCCTACCTAAGTTGATTTTAAACTTCCCTATCAATCTTAATAACGCAGGCATTTTACAACGATCCATGTTAGCCTTCATATTGATCTTTTTTTGCATTATCGTTTTTATTTTTGTCAAAAAAATGCAGTACACGCTTTTGCAAATAAGTTTATCTTAGCTCACTTAGCTAACTCAGACTCTCCATAAAATGGCAAAAGTAACTCCTTGGATATTTCCATTGGGTAACCCATTTTTTGCTTTTTATGTTCAGTAATTTTTGTCATAAAATAAACCCAATAACTTTTGTTGTGCCTAAAAAGTATATTGATTCTATGACTTTTTACTTCATGTAATTACAGACATCAAAAACTTCTTTAATTTTTTTTTAATATTAAACAAAGTCCCTGATATTTAAAAACCACTTTTGTGCGGGTGTTTTTACTTAACTTTATTTTTGTTTTTTGCGCCTTTGCTGCCTTTTTACTTGTGAAATATTTTTATAGAATTGTTAGATAAATTATTGGATTTAACTAAACAATACGGACCAAATATGAAACTATTCGCTGGACCCGTGCTTCTGACTCTTTGCACAACAGATGATTCACTAGTTAAACATATTTTAAGTTCGCATAAACTTATTGACAAATCAAAGTTTTATGGATTTCTTCATTCTTGGTTAGGAACTGGATTACTGACCAGTACAGGTAAGACAAATTAGGGTGGCCAACCGAAAACGAAACAGAGCCATTTGCAGGAACCTCGTCAACATTTTAAAAAAAGGCTAAGACCCGTCAATTTTTAATCAAACGGGGACTCTTTCTTTCGGTACTTTTAACTCCACTACTTTTAACTCAAAACGAGAGTAACAGCTACCCAAACAAATTTAAATGGCATTGGGGGTCGAATAAGATGTCTTTCAAAAGCTCTTACAAATTTCTATACAATAGTCTTTAAATTTTGCCCATTACTTATTGAAAAATAAGATTTTAAATGTGAAAATTATCTTTGAAAATAATCCATAGTACGACGAAGATCATTTTTATTTTCAACAGTGCTCCTCCGGATTTTGCGGCAATTGTTCGTCAGTATTTAGGCCAACGTTTTCAAGACATTGAATTGAGAGAAGAGGCAGCATTCAATGGCCTCCATAATCGCCAGATTTATCGCCCTTCAAATTATTTTTATGGGGATATCTGAAAAGTAAAATCTATAAAATACAACCAGCGTCGTTGGAAGATTTGCGTCAAAGAATTGTTGACGAGTGCCGTCGAAATACTTCGGAATTTCTGCGGAATGTGCGTGAACGTTTTAAACAAAATCTTTGTTATTGGATGAAAGCGGGTGGTCACCAGTTTGAACATTTAATAATTGAAATTTTAACATGTAATTATTTTTAAACTATTGGGAGGAAATGTAAAATTTAAAGAATATTGTAAAGAAAATTGTCAGAGCTTTCAAAAGACATCTTTTTGACCCCAATGTCATTTAAAAATGTTGGAGTAATTCTTACTCTCGCTGGGGGTTAAAAGTGGTGGAGTTAAAAATACTGGAAAAGAGTGTCTTTCTTTAATCAACAATTAACGGGTCTAAGCGTTTTTCCAAAATGATGACGAGGTTCCTGCAAATGGCTCTGTTTCGTTTTCGGTTGGCCACCCTGTAAATTATTAACGTGACAATAAATTGTATAAACTAATGCAAATTTTCAATTTTTACCGCAAGAATATTTACCATCACTTTAATTTAGTGCTAAATCAATAATAAGCAGTAGTTGCTAAAGTACTTTTATTTGTTGATGGGTTATTTAAAAAATATCATTTATTTTTTTATTTTATGTCAAAAAGTAAGTCTTGTTAGTTTTAAAACTTACGTTGCACGTTTATTAACCTTCTCCAAAATCATTAATTTCTGTAAGTAATTAAAAATTACAAGATGTAGTATATTATAAAAAACTTAAGGTAAATTTTCAAACTGCTTACCATTACTAACACTTTATGATCTGTTTTCGCAAAGATCTGTTAATATTAAATAACCGTTGTCCATTATTTTTAATCACATTCGAGGCTTTTTCCATTTTCCGTCGTAATTCTGGAAAAAAATTATTTTTTTTTGTAAATCAATGCCTTTCTTTGCCTTCAAATTTAAAAATTCAAAGGATTAAAATTAGGACCTCTCGGTGGCCAAGCAAATTTACTTCCACGCCCAATCCATCGATGCAGAAACTGTTCGTTTTTAAGTATTGACGAACTTGTAAAAAATAATGTGGTGGTGCCATGTCGTACAAAAATCACATGTTTTGTCTTAAGGTAAGAGGTATATCATCTAGTAATTTGTCTAAATGTTAAAGAAAATCCAAATAAAGAGGTTCATTTAAATTGGTTGACAGTGCAAAAGAACCTATTAAATAATTACTTATTACACCAAACAAAATGCTAACTAAAACTAAAAATGTGTTTCTCTTTTAGTATGTACATTTTTTAAATTAAATACTCCCAGTCTGGTTAACGTGGTCTTATCAGTAAAAGAAATCGTATCCAGAATATCTGGATTAACATTTTATTTATTTTGACAAATTGTAGACCTGCAGGTAAATCTTAAGGTAACAAATTCTTTATAGGAGTGTAAGTAATAATATAGAAAAAGTTTTTCTTTCCTTAATACTTTAAAAACAGACGATTGGTTTATCCTTGTTGCCAGACTTAATCGGCGAGTACTAATATCTGGATTCTCTGCAGCACGATGTAGTGCCCTGAGCCAGGAAAACATGGAAAGAGGGTTAATGAAGGCCCAACGAACTCAGTTGACCGTTCATGGGAATTTCTTTGAACCCAACGAACGTGTCAATGTCAACACGCATTGTTTATAAATTAATTGTATTTATTAAACAACGAGTCGTCTAGCAAAGTGTTGTGTGTTTTTATATTTCAACATGCCCGGTCGATACGCGAACTACTTAGGTCGCCGTCGTCGATGTCAAGTTCATCAATTGTAAATAAACATCTAGTAATTAAATATAGTATTTAGAAAAACGTTCCTTCTTTTATTCTAACATGGGTTTCCCGTAACCCTAAGGTGCTCAAGTACTGCATGGCTTCCTGAAACATTACATGGCGATCCTGCGGAGACGAGTCATTGGAATCCAACAGCATAGCTCACTTCAGAAATGATGAGAAACTCAAAATCAACTACTCAGGACTTACCAGGAAGAATCTTCAAATCAATATGGTCTGTCTGAAAAGTACACCGCCGAGCTCTGAAGAGGAACAGAGAAGTGTCGTAACTCAGCAAAACCCCACTTTTACCGCCTAATCAGTTAAATAGTGTTGTGCATGGACAAAGAATAAGACAACCAGTGACATTCGGTAAGAACTATTGAATTCATTTTTGCAGTATTAACAATTTTATTATGAATCTATTCCACAATTATTGTAACAAGTTATTTACATTTTTCCGCACACCTGACACAATTAATGATAGTAAAAACAATCTATAAGCATTTTCGTTTCGAAATTTTATTTATTTATTTATTTACATAATTGCCAATAACAATTCTATTTTTCATATTAGCCACTGTTTAAATGCCCTAGATAAATTGGAATACATTTGAAGACTTAATAGTAAATCTAGTAGCAGAAATAGAAAAGAATGGCGAAAAAATTTTAAAGAAGGCAAAATCAAAGAGTCTAGAGATTAGGGATGATATTATTAACAAACATGTAGAGTCACTAAATAGATTAACTTCGGTAATAGCACAAAATTGGTCCATTTTAAACACTGACCAAAAGAAATTTTGTAACGAAAAATTTCTGAGAGCTAGGGATAAGGTCATCAGATCATTTTTGATATTAGATTGCAAATATATCATGCCAAATTCTTGCACATCTCCTATCGACATAACAAATTTAGAAGCTTTAAGTCATAGTGAAGGTAAAGACAATATGGCGCTAACACCTAAAGAATTATTTAATATAGCTAGCAAAATCATTCCCACAGAATTTGACGGTTCATTTGAAAAATTACAAACATTTATAGATGGAGTACAGTTACTTCAAATACATGCTGTAGACAACGAACAAATCGCTGTACAGTTTCTAAAAACAAGGCTAACAAGCAAGGCTCGTTCATTAATAACAAACGAGACATCATTGCAGCAAATAATAGTTACTCTGAAAAAAGAAATTCAGGGTGAAAATTCTCAATTAATCTTAGCAAAACTAATGAAACTAAAACAAAATGGCAAGGAAGCCGTAGCTTACGCCAACAAGGTCGGAAAATTGAATGACAAATTAAATGCTGCTTACATCTCAGAGGGAATGCCCCTCAAGTTAGCAAACAAATACACGGCGGATAACGTTGTAAAAGCCTTATGCTCTAACGTATCCAACGATAATATGAAATTAATTATGACAGCGGGAAGTTTTACCTCAGCTCAAGAAGCTATAAATAAATTATTACAATAGATACTACCACAGTAACACAATCAAAAAAGTATTTAATTTTAGTAGTAATGGCCGCCAATTCCATGGATACGGTAATGCTAGAAGATTACAAAATAAGTCATAAAATAATGTTTAAAATAACACTCATCAAATGTTGCAGACAGTTTATCGCGAATAACAATAGACAATTTGAAACAAGTACGCGAAGATAACGCACATATTTTAGCAATAACAAGGTCTATGGCTAACAAAATGTCTAATAATAAAACAAACGGAACAGAAAATAAAGTAATAGAGTTTAAAACTAAAGATGACTCGAGTTAAGTCAAAAATCTTCCTCCAGTATACAAGGTACTAAATAATTTAGAGGTGCAAAACCTACCAATTTTTATGTGTTAAGTTTAACTGTCTATTCTAGAATACGAATAAGAAACAACCGTAAAAGTATATTTGAATTTATTGAGAATAAAGCGACAAGTAAGCTAGACTTAGGTCAGTTACTGTCAGAAATTGATCTGATCGCTAAGAAATATAGTATAAAGAGAATGAAAATATACAGTACTAATATTAGTTTTAAATATAGCTTAGAAGGAGAGCTTAAGAGATTAGGTAATGAGATTTTGAAAAATACTTAAATATTTATTTGTAATGTACCAATACTGCTAGAGCATAGAGACGAAATAACAAAAGTCATGGAAAAATATCATAATGATCCACTATTTGGTGGACATGCTGGCCAAAAAAGGCTTTTAAAGAAAATTAGAACCACATTTAGGTAGAAAGGAATGTTCAAAGACGTAGCAAATTACGTAAAAACTTGCCACAAGTGTCAATTAAACAAAAGTATGATTAAAACAGTAGAACCATTTGTAATCACCGACACCCCACAAACAGCTTTTGATATAGCACACGCTAGAGCTCAGAAATTCTTGTTGCAAAATAAATGGTCACGTAAACAGATGCAAGAGACGCAAATCTCAGTACTAGTAGTTAAACCGGGAGACTTAGTTTTATTGCGCAAAGAGAACGATCATAAATTAGATGCTAAGTATATCGGCCCTTACGTGGTAACTAGGTGTAAATTGTGAATTAAATCAAATCTAGACAAATTATTAATGGTTCACAAAAATAGATTAAATAGGTACACCGACAATGACATTTAAATACAGTGGTAGTGCACAAACACTATCGCGCACTGTATATGTGTTTTATGTCGTATATTGTGTAATTTATTGTAATTAGATTAAGGCTAGTATAAGTTAGTAACATGACGTCATGTGAGAGTCATGCAAACGTCATGACCCGATGATCTAATGGTTAAATATTTTATGTACTGTATCATATTTCACTTATTTTGTTTATTAACCACTTTTCATACCAGTGAACAGGTAAAAAGGATTAGCTACCCATACTACCTATATGTATTATACCCACATTTATACTTATAAGATGTACATATTAGATTTAGTAAACATCATATTAATAAGGAATATTATAATTATAATCAACATACAAAAACACATAATCATCTTCTGACGCAGATTTAACATTTTTTTTTCCATTTTTTTTTGGTAAAAAGTGAAGATGTAGTGCCCTGAGCCAGGAAAACATGGAAAGACGGTTAATGAAGGCTCAACGAACTCAGTTGACCGTTCATGGGAATTTTTTTGAACCCAACGAACGTGTCAATGTCAACACGCATTGTTTACAAATTAATTGTATTTATTAAACAACGAGTCGTCTAGCAAAGTGTTGTGTGTTTTTATATTTCAACATGACCGGTCGATACGCGAACTAATTAGGTCGCCGTCGTCGATGTCAAGTTCAACAATTGTAAAAAAACATCTAGTAATAATGTTCGATTAATTAAATATAGTATTTAGGAAAACGTTCCTTCTTTTATTTTAACAAGGGTTTCCCGTAACCCTAAGGTGCCTAAGTACTGCATGGCTTCCTGAAACATTACATGGCGATCCTGAAACATTACAACGAAATAAAATGACATCTTCTTCACCGACAGTGATAGTTTTTGTGGCTCCGTGTGGACTTTTAGAACGTAAAGACCCTGTTTCATTTAGGGGGTTGTAAAGAATTTAAAACAGTTTGTAGTTGAGTTGCCTTCGATTTGGATATAATTGTAAATATCTTAGAGCCGCAGCTGTTTCACTGTAATTTGATTGAGCAAAATCACAAATCATATTGCACATCTTACTGTTGAAAAAATGGCATTATTTAATAAAAAACTATTAACCTTGTTAATTACTAAACTGTTAAAAGATGGTATACCAATGTAACACTTACTCTTATTAAATCTTTTTTTTATCAGCCTGTTCTTATCCACTACTGAATGTAGGCCTTTTCCATATTTTTTCATTCCTGCCTGTTTATAGAAGCCCTCATCCAGTTTTTCCCAGCAATCTTCTGGATGTCATCACGCCATCTAGTTAGAGGTCTGTTAACACTTTTGTACTCTTTTGGACGCCTAGCTGTTAATTTGTATGTCCATCTCTCTGTGCTTTGTCTTGCAATATGGCCAGCCCATCTTTATTTTAGCTGCGCTACTCTTACGCTTATATCTGTTAATTAATAATCTTATTAATATTAAGTAATATTACCAGCAAGTTTTATTTATACACAAACTGTCTAAGAGTGACACCAGCCTACTTGAAAAAACAAAAATTAAACAACGGCTAAATTCATAAATGCAAAATGCATTGACAATGGCACAAGCCTAATTGGAGAAGAAAAACGAAAAATTAATTCACGGATAAATTTCAAATGTGCTTAAAAATAATAGGCAAAGGTTATTTAATATTGTTACGATATTTCCTTTTAGGTCCGGTGATTTCCAAACACTACATAACTTAACTTTAAACTAAAATATTCGCGACCGCTGTCTTTTTATATTCCTACAAATTATTACTTAAAAGAGAATTCTATTTCGTTATTCCCAACATTGACTTGAAAATGCTGGACCGTTTTAATTGTGCCGCGGCCATAAATCATTCATTTTTTTAATGTGGTCGACGCGCTATTGCCATAAGGTAACAATCGACAGAGACGGACTCCGCAAACTCGTAACAATATTAATGGATCTTTGCGAAAGAGGATCATACAGTGAATTGAGGTAAATGGTTTTACTTTGAAGTTTTTTGTTTTCGTTTCTTAATTTGTTAATGTTACACACTAAAAAAATAAAAATTTTTACAAATTAAAATTCAATAAAATTTTTAGAAGCAGTCGAGTTACAAGGAATCAAATTGGAGTAACTTTTTTTGTAGAATTTAACGCTTTTTAATATTTTTTATTATTTTACTTATAGTTCAGCCCATGAAAAAATTTGCTTTGATTTACTAAACGCAATTAAGTTTTACTAGCGCTCTCTATTAGCAATGCTAAATTAGAGTCCAAATTGGGAATCCTTATACCAAAAAACATAATATTGCCAATTTTTAAATAGAAATTGTGAAAATTATTGCAAAAATTAAAATCCATATTTAACACCCGGTATCTCGGAAACTAACAACATTTTTGAAGTTTTTCAAGGTTTATCTACGAGCTTATTTAAGTTACAGTTTATGTATGTATAAACGGGTGAAATCTTGCAACTCAAATTTAAAGCAGATATCTTCAACCAATTGAGCTAAAATTTTGTATACACGTTTAGTTTGGATGACAATGCAGTTAGCTGTGTGACGTCATCCTAAATCCAACATGGCGGAACACCCAAGATGCTAGTTATTTTTAATGCACTCCCACAATATGGGTATCAAATGAAAAAGCTTGCTGAGAATAATTCGAAAAATAAAGCGACGTCACTCTAAATCCAATATGGCGAACTTAAAAGATGTCGGACTAAGTTTTTTATGCTTTTCTACAATATAGGTACCAAATAAAAGGGCTTGCTGGGAATAACTTAAGAAAAATAAGGTAACGTCACTCTGAATCCAATATGACGGACTTGAAAGTTATTATGGTTAAGGTTAAGGTTAAGCTTACGTGGCCTTAAGTAAGGTAAAAACATTAGAAAGTCTTCTTATTGAAGAGGTAAATTGTTTGAAATTAACCAGCAAACGACCTTGCAACAATGATGCGTTGAATGAAATGAACAGACTAAGAAACCTGTCAGGTGATCAATAAAAAGTTAAAAACAAATTTGGAGTAAAAAATATTTTACAAACAAGCTTTTATTTAAGTGCCCTAAGAAGGTGAAAATAAACTTTAAATTAAAGGAAAAATGCAAGAAATGTATGTCAAAATGAACTTACATTAAAAATGCAGGCTTGCTCTTTGAATGGTAATTTAAATCTACTTTTTACTGGACTGTAATTGTAAATGTTTTTGTTAATCACAACTTTCTTGAGATATTATTTGTGTAAGTAATTAACATTTTACAGGAATTAAATGGAAAACACGCAGACGTATGATAACTCCAGCGTTCCATTTTTCGGTATTAAACAATTTTGTTAATATATTTGAAAATGTGGGAAACATTTTTATTGAAAAACTAGCAAAGGAAACCGATAAAAACAGTGTTGATGTTTTTCCTCTGGTTACCTTATGCACGTTAGATATTATATGTGGTAAGTTGAATTTATTACATTGAAAATTTTTGCTTATTTATTAAAATTATATTAAGGTATTTATTTAAAATAGGGACGATCTTCCAAACTTTCATGCAACGTTTCCTAGTAGGGACATTGTCTTGTTCTATCACTAGTTCTTATCAGCTTCGGGTTCCTTACAATGGTAAATGTCACCAAAGGTACAGATATTGTACCCGTTGGATAAACTATGTATCTACCCAGTTACTTTTTAAACAAGAGCTTGGCTGTCACATACGTATATTTTATTTGGCAGTCATTAGAATAATACCTTTCATAAGATATTCAGTTAGCTCGCGTTCTCTAATTGCCCCCACTTGGCAACATTAAAAAAAATAGCACAAAATTATGAGCTATTTATGAGCTCTTACATTTCACAATTTAAAAATTTTGACCTTGTTGTCCTTGGCAGGAATTTAATAATTTTTGTGGGGGGCTGAGTCAACGTTGACTCAGCCCCCTTAGCTCAATAGGACTGATTCGTTAGGACCTGTGGGTAGCTTTTTTTGTAATTTTGGTCTATGTACGTTTGTTGAAACTATATTTGTTTGATTTTGTGTCAATTTTATTGTGTTATTGACCTGACATTGTCATTGTTGTTCTTGTAAAGATGATGGTAATAATCACAGGCTCTATAGTTAGCCTTCAAATAGAGCACACGCTGCGTGAGTGTCCCTAGGTATTTTGCATTTGGTAGTACTAGATAAGTCTTCACACTAAACACAAACATATAGTCTGTTACAATATGTTTTTGAATGACTGTACATTTGGCATCTTATGTGTAGCACATGATTTTTTTGTCCCAGTGGTGCAAATTATATAATTTGATTTCCTATTTAGTTAATTTTGCCAACCGCTGTTATCTAAAGAAAAGTTGCAGGCGATGGTTAATGTTATGCATAATGCCCTGAAAATAAAAAGGATAAAAATAAATTTAAGCAAAACAAAAGAAATAGTTTTTAAAAAGGAAAAAAGCATAACGAACTGTAAGGTTCATATTAAGGGAGAAAGAGTGGAACAAGTAAATAAGCTTGTATACTTAGGTTCAAAGTTTACAAGATATGAAAAGTATGACTGTGACATTGAGCTAGGGGTGATGGCAGAAAAACAAATAAATAAGGCACTGCATAGCTTTAAGAACAGCCAAAATTTTCCAAAAAAGGCACGTCTGGCTGTGAATAGACGAGTGTTGGTTCCTACACTTATGTATGGTAGTAAATGTTGGGTTTGGCAGAAGAAGCATAAAAATATGATTAATGCTGCGGAGATAAGTAGTCTGAGAAGTATAGCCGGAGTGACTTGATTAAATAAATTGAAGAATAGTAAGATAAGGGAACGCTGTAATGTAAAATAAGATGTGGTTACAAAGATAGATAAAAAAATGCTTAGATGATTTTAAAACGTAATAAAGATTAATAAAGGAAGATTGACAAAACAAATTTATAAGGCGAGTGTGAATGGATAAGTCGGTGAAAGACGATCTTGGCAAACATATCTCGATCAGATCAGGTCAAGAGTACCAGCAACCGACAAGCATGTATGAGAGCACTGATGTAAGTAGAGGAAGCTAAAGATATGTGTAGCGAGATATTCATTCTTTGTGACAGCTAGCCTGCCATCAAATCACTAAACGTAGTCTACTTGAATACTTAGGGTAGCGGTGCAATGCTGAGCCACCCCAAATAAGCAGCAGCTTAGTTTAGAGTTTACATTGTCTGAGTACCAGGACACAAGGACATACCGGGCAAGTGTAAGGCGGACGACCTAGCAAGAGAGGGCACCACCTTTCCAGCCGTATTTGTCTCATCTCAGCAAGGAGTACCGATTGCAAATTTACGGCTTCTTCTGCACAGCAAAGTAGTTCAAAAATCCAATTTAAGGTGGCAAAATGAAACCACATGCACATCTTGGAAACCGATTTGGCCTTAACTAGATCTACATCGAACTAATGATGTTTTAACTCTATCCAGGGAGTCCATTGGAAATGCGATCGTGGCCATAACAGTACACTGTGCAGGTGGATCCCATGCACGGCGCATAGGAATCGCCGAGTTTCGACACAACTTTTGTAGAAGCTGTCACGATGATAAAGGGAAGCAAACAATGGTACATCTTTTGTACCACTTCCCTGCCCTATGTTTTCTTTGCTAGGGCAACCGAGCTTTGATGACTTATCTAATCTCTGCTCTGCTAAGTGGGTTTCCTTTGAACCGCCGTTTTAAACTAATCTAACCTAAAGTGTAATTAGTACGACAAACAAAGAAGGCCAATCCCTTATTTTTGAAAACTTTAAATTTAGAAAAGCGCCCACGTCGAAGTCAGGGGAAATTCGTTAGCAAAATTCAATAAGAGGATGTACAGCAATAGTTTATTCAACAACAATCAACATGAGAGCCATCATTTGAAGGTCAAATGACCGTTTGGGTGTACAGAGCGTAGAAGGTGCGGATAGTATCATTACCCAATGGGATATCAATAGCATTGGGAATAGTATATTCTTCAACAAACGTATAATGATGGCTATTAGAAGACTATACTTTCTCTACGACCATCGCAAACCATCACTATCACTTGTAAAATTTTCCATCTTGATGTCGTTATCGAATAGTCAAAATGACAGTTTATTAAAATAAACATGACATTCATGATATCGAATTAAAGGAGCATAGCCCACTTATAAAAAAACTATTCTATTGCCGCTTCCTCATTGGTCTCAGCCTGTTGGATTCTGAATGTTAAAATTGGTAATTGGTTGTCAACTGTTCAATAATGTACCAGGATCTTGGTGATTGGTTGTCAGCTGTTGAATAATGTATTAGGATCCAACATATCTACGAAATCATATCCATTCATCAACAGATAACGCATATGTAGAATCCAATGGTCATAGATAAAAACGATTATTATGCTAGAAGACGGATTAAACCACCATTGCCAAAATCAAGATATAAAGTGCAGCAAGCTTTAAATATTTTTGATACGTTTTCAATGCAAGGAAAACACTTTTTATTGGTCAATGATTTTGTTTTCAACGTTAAAGTGTTTTCTTGTAAAACAAACTCGCAATTTTTGTGTGATGTGAAATCTATGTATATATATAGACGGCACTTTTCATTATTGTACAAAATTTGATATGCAGATGTTCGCAGTGCACGGACTACAAAACGGCCATTATGTACCTTTAGTATTTTTCTATACAAAGTGGACCAAAAGTCTGAAAACGGACGATTATCTCGTTAATTGCTAGTCGGAATTGTACAAAATTTGAGATAAGCCTATTTTTAGATACGAAGAATTTAGATTTGACATTTGCAATATTGTCAGATATTCCGTTTCTCCAATATTATTAGTCACTTTGGTTTATTAAATACATCACCCTGTATATTCAACCTCTATTAGAATCTCCTCTTTAATATGAGTTTAGCCACATGTGTCATTTATGTTCTATGTAGTCTGAAAGGTCTTAAATAAATAAAACAGAAGTGTGGCAATGCCCAATTGTATTAATAATTTTTTCGACGACGTCTTCCGCAACGTAAACGTTGGATTCCTTCGATAATTCAGTCAAGCTGGTTCGATTGGTTTTTTACCTATTATAGGCTGAAGGGTTTACTGTCTTCTATCGCCGTGAATTTTGTAATCAACACACTTGTCATCGAGAATATATTGTGCAATTTAATACATGGAGCTTACAGTTTCAATCCTCCTGTATCTTCAAAATAATTTCACTGGTTGTTAGCTTTGAATTTAATTTATTTTATCTGATTATATTGATATGCATTTTACCACGTGGTGTTTTAAAGCAGTGCTCTGAACGCTGTTAGATGTTCTTCTGTCGGCTGATGAAATGCGAAAGAGGCAGTGAGGCCGGCGTTGTGTATTTCATGACGGTCAACATGCGAAAAAGGCAGTGAGGCCGGAAGCCCGGTCAAACGTGGCTTCGGTTCTCGCGCTGAATTTAGCGTTTTTATGGTCAAAAATCGTAACCGTCTTTTTCACGTGATCGTATAGCTGATTTTTAACATTGCGTGCGACGCTTTCGGAATCTTCTTGAGGGATAATAAATGCACGACTATATAATGACAGTGATATCGTCCAAGAAATAAAATCTCAACGTCTGAGATGGGCTGGCCACGTACAGAGACTCCACGAAGAAAGATTGGTGAAACTGATAGTGGAAGAGATTCCAGCAGGCAAATGACCTTTAGGCCACCCCTGCATGCGATGGAGAGACAACATCCAAAACGACCTGCTGAAAATGAACGTTCCTCTCGACACAAACCTGATGGAGGACCGAGAATATTGGAAGAGAGTAGTAGAGTCAGCCAAGGCCCACCCTGGGTTGTAGCGCTAACCGAAGAAGAAGAAGAAGATAATAAATGTACGTGTTTTTAGATGATTTTTTTGTCGGCGTCAGGGCCGTACTGAGTAGTGTTAAAATTCAAGGAATTTCTCAGTGAGAAATTGTACAGTTGGAAGTACTAATTTCCAACAAGGAAATTCCAATAATGACTGAATATACATGGTTATGTTTTTAAAAAACCAAAGTGACTAATAATATCAGAAAAACGGCAAATCTGACAACATTGCAAATGTCAAATTTGTAATTTCCGTATCTCAAAATATTCTTATCCCAAATTTTGTACAATTCGGACTAGCAATTTACGAGATAATTGTCCGTTTCCAGACTTTTGGTCCACTCTGTATAACAAAGTACTAAAAAGTTTTTGTTGAATAAAATGCGCTGCTAAAAATACCAATTGACGAGTCTGAGAGTTTTTTATAAACGCACCTGATTATTAATTATCGAATTAATTCCATTTGGCAAATATACATTGTAATCATACCAGCAAATAAAATAAAAATTAAACTAATAATTGACTTGGGAATTATTAAGTTTTTAATTTTTTTTTATTTTTAGAAGCTGCAATGGGATACAAATTACATGCGCAGACTGGAAAAAACTCAAAGTATGTTAAAGGTGTTAAAACCATGTGCAGTATTTTCCACGAAAGGTTGATTTCTCCTCTGCATCCCCTTTTATATCCTTTAACTTTAAATTATTACAAAGAAAAAAAGACTTTAAAAATACTTCATGGTCACACTGAACACATTATTAACAAAAAAATTGCTAGTTCCTTGCCAACATATCACGACCATAATACAAATGATGAGAATAAGAAATCGAAAAAGGGAAATTTAAGTTTTTTAGATCTTATATTGCATAGTACCATAGATGGAAATCCTTTATCCAAACTGGATATTAGAGAAGAAGTGGATACTTTTATGTTTGAGGTTTTTATTTATTTACTTTTTTTATTGCTACCATACTTTAATGTTTAAGTCCTCCTTGGAGCATTTTCTTAAATTCTTCCGAATACTATGCCAAATATCGGGGTGGACTGTTTTCTGTGGCCTACTAATGAAACCAGATAAATATAATCTAAAAAAGAAAAATATTTTATGCGTACTTTTCTTATTGATTAATCTATTTAAAATAAAATCACAAATTAGTAATGTGAGTGTAAATATTTTTTTCTATGTAGCTTTCTATTAAATTTAACGTTTATCTAAGATCACTTTTTGCTAATAGTTTTGCTTCTTTAAAACTGTATTTTAATTTTTTCCTAAAGAATTTTCTACGTTTTAATAAATTATTATTTATTACTTAACAGTAGCATAATAATATATTATTTAACGAGCGTATAATGAAGGTTATTATTTACGAGGTGAAGTTGAATGCATCTCGCTGGCGCTCGTGGCATAAATCACCAAGGGAATAATAACTCATTATACGCGAGTAAAATACTATACTTTATCCACGACTACTAAATATTCGATAAATCAAAATTTTTAGGGGTATTATTGGATTGTAAACTCAACTGAAAGGAACACATAAATTATATAATCAAAAAAACTGAAAATGGCGTGAACTTGATGAAAACTTTCAAACATCATTCATGGGGGGAAGAGCCAAACATAATGTTACTTTTCTATAGATCATTAGTACGATTTATAATGGACTACGGCTCAATTTATTTTATCACACAGCTGCAGAAACTCATCTCAAAAAACTGGAAGTAATAAAAAACAAATGCTTACGATTTAGCACTGGTCTCCTACAAAGTACTCCTATTGATGCACTAGAGGTGGAAACATGTAAGCGACCTTTATGTTTACGAAGAAGATTTTTAAGTGATAAGTTTTTGCTGACTCAAAAGTCCAAGGAGACAAATATTATTTTAAAAATATCAAACTTATCAGTTAGCTGTTTAACATTGACTTATTGGGCAAAGAAAAAAAGTCAACTATTAGTCGATAGCTTTGTTTCTAATACAGAAATCATTAACGAACTGTTTACATCAGATGGTATTCCAGTGTGGTCTTATACATTCCTTAATTATTTTACTTCAATAAAAACTCATATAAATTTGGAGTTTTGCAGTAAAAACGAGCTACACATAAAAGAAGTGTATTTTAGGGAATGTTGAAAAATTATTTTTCGATTTATCAAAATCAAAAGATGGAGTCGGAAGTGCAATTTTTTATCCATCAATGAAAATCAAGATTATGTATAGATTGCCCAATTTACTATCGATTTATATTGCGGAATTGGTAGCAATAAAGAAAGCAATTAATTAATGTTTACAGCGGGAACAAAGCACCTTTGTCATTTTCACAGATTCGAGAATCTCCGTTGAAAAACTCGGAAGTTTTCAGATCAACTCCAATTTAAACCATATACTTCTAGACATCATGCATTTGTATTCTAAAGCTTTTAATAAAGAAAAACTAATTTACATAACGTGGATAAAAGCTCATGTGGGCATACCAGAAAATAAAGAGGTAGATATACTAGCAAAACAAGCCAGAATAAGTGGCATATACATAAATTTTAAAATTTCAGCTACTGATTACATTCCGGTATTTAAAAAATAGTTGTATACTGCATGGCAACAAAAATATGATCAAGAACTTAGTGGAAAATTGTATAAAGATATACAACCAAAAGTTCGTAAGAAACCATGGTTCCATTCTGAAAATAATCGTTACTTTATTCGATTAATATGTAGAATGCGTACAAATCAGGCACTATATCCTGCTTACAAATTTAAAATAGGTTTAACAAATAGCGATAAATGCTTAAATAAATTAGAAACTAATAAGTTTATATGTCAAAATATTAAATTTCCCATATATATCAAAAATCTACTGACACTAGAGAATAATAGTATTTATAATATTTTATACCACTTTGTAAAAACGTCTAACATATCTATGTAAGTAGCGGTGCTACCCAATACCATGTTATTGTAAGCCTATATCGAAAAAAAAAAAAATTAGAAAATCAAGAAAAAAAAAATTTAAAAAACTATAATACATAAATAGGACATATTACCAAAATAACATGAAACATTGAAATATATAAAACAAAACACAATAATATTCGGGCATTTACTAACCCTAAAACTAATGCTAATTTTATAAATACCATTGTAGTATAGTAAATTGTAACTGATAAAACCACTCATAAACTACGACTGGCCAGTTGGCTCTGACGGTGCCAATAAATTACGGAAAAAAAACTACTAAATATTTTTGTTGTAGCTTATTTGTTGGAAAATTTTGTTACATTATTAGAAACACTATTATTTAATTCTAACAAATATTTTATACAATATATTATTGTTCATTTATGCACAGTACATAGTTATCGAAAATTATAATAATCGTGTAATATCTCATAATTAACACAAAAATCTGTGTATTTAGCTTAACAAATATTTCTTATCTAATCTTACAAGATAATGGTATTTATTTATTGTAATATTTGTAATATTTGAACAATTTATAGTTAATCGCAGGGATAGAATTAACATCAAAACTAATGTCGGATTTGAGCCTTTTATGACGTCAACAGTTGATCAGGAATAAAAAACTTTCTAGCTTTCCACAGAAAACCCAGCCCTTGGCATGCTGATTTTGCAATGTTAGCAACATAGTCATGCCAAGACATATTAAAGGTGGCGCTTTGTGTTTTCTGGTTATTGCGAACAAGATTGTTGGTTTCCCACTCGACTATTGCCTTAAGATCTCTATTAATGGAGTCAACCTTTTCCTGCCTGAGTCTAGTTGTATCATTTACCGAAAGTGATCGATAGGATGTAAAATTTGAGACACTCATTACTCCCATTATTAAAGCAACCTTAAATTACAGATTGTAATAAAATAGCTGTCAAAGATTTACTTAATATCTTACTTCGTTGCTAGGTATTTATCATCGAATGCTTTAGTTAAAAAGTTATTGATATCTTCGCTAAAAAAAGTTTTGGTTTTTTTAGGATGAAAACCTTCTAATTTTTTTTTAATAATGGTTTTTTTAAATTTATACCCTGATGTAAGGTGATCCTACTTTTAAACATTGAATAATAGGTCCATAGTGTTAAAATTTTTATTTTTTTGCGAAAAATTCAGTATACCAACAAAATCGATTCAGAAAATGAAGTGGTTTTCTTATTCGTTTGCCAGTTCAAGATTCATAGGCCGTACTATGTACTTTTTATGACTTTTCCGCAATAAATTTAATGAGGCAACTTCAGCAGCTTCCCTAATTTCTGGTGGTGTTAAAAAAAGTCATTTTCATTTTCTATATCCATTTTTAGTTGGTTTTTTAACACAATTTAACACAAAACATTAAAAACACAAACAATAATGTTGACAGGTTTTAGTCAAATTTATTTTGTTTTAAAAGCTACTTCGATTTATAAATTGTTTCAAAAAACATGGTATGTTACAAAACAGATATACGACAAGCACATTTCAAGTCGTTGATGGCTCAGTGTAGATGCTTCGTACCTTCCAACCCGCGGGTCCCGAGTTTAGATCTGGTCTAAAAAAACTCACATTTTAAATTTTTTTTTATGTACAGAACTGATTTAAAAATCCTTAGTGGTTTACACGATAAAATTTTAAAAATCGATTGTTTGTAGCAAAACAATATAATATTATAGCATCTTACAGCAGTGATTAATCATTTATTATTCACTGCCGTGATTAATTGGTATTATTAAAATTGAGCAAACAAATGTTAAATGGGTACATTATACAAAAGTCGTGTATAAATTCTGTTAAGTTCTCATAGTCCCATTCTTTTCGTTATTAAGTTAACTTCATTTGATATTTTTTGTTTCATTAAATGTTATTTGTTTCCCTTTTATAAAACTTTTTTGATTTGTTCCTGAACGCAAATGTCTTAAAAACCGTTTTGCCCCAGGCGGATTTAGGAAACAGCTATAATATTTCCCCCTTTGTTACCAATGCGCATTCTCGAGTTGGTGCAGCAGTAAATTTCCTCTCTCAACGCGCCTTCTTGATTCGACGCAACATTAATATTGTTCCGACAGTCGTAGCTAGCGTCTGTCATACAGCTTCTTTTCCACGGTGATCATTGTTACTTGCAAAAAGTTGTATTCCTTTTACCGTCAATAGTGGCGAGTCATTTGGTTTTTTTTTTATTTCGTTAGTTTAATTTCTATTTATTTCATGGCATTGAACTAATTTCATTGCTTGCAGCAGTTAATTAGTCGGGGAAAGTGCATTGTGTTCGTTAAAGATCTTCTTCTTTGTGTGCCATGCTTGTTTTCAAATGTTGGCTATCATCAAGCGTTCAGGCGTTGACTATCATAGAATTGACAATTTGTTGGAAAGCTTCTCGATCGGTAGCTACATGAAACAATTCTTCGACTGTTTGACCCGACCAATGTCCAATATTACGAAGCCAAGAAAACTGTTTTCTGCCAACGCATCGCTTTCCTTCTATTTTACCCTGGATAATTAATCGGAGCATGTGATTTTTATGCCCCCTCATCATATGTCCAAAGTATTCGACTTTTCTTATTTTGATGGTGTTGGTCAATTATCGCTCTTTATGTAGGGATTCTAATACATGTTCGTTAGTTACGTGTGCTGTACACGGAATCTTTAGCATACGACGATAGCATCATAACTTAAATACTTCCAATTTATTTAGATGCTTTATTTTCAGTGTCCAGGTTTCACATCCATAAAGCAAAACAGACCAAACGTAGCACTTTAATACTCTTAGACGGATGTTCATTAAAAGACTTCTATTACATAGTACAGAACGCCAACTAGTGAATCTTTTACGTGCCAGTTCTATTCTGGTTAAAGTTTATTCTTCGCTTTCAACTCTACAGTCCATCCAGCTACCCAAATAACTAAAGTGTTGTACTCTGTCCAGAATTTTACTATCTAATTTTAATTTTATTTATTATTTATTTATTATTATTATTTATATTTAATTAATATTAATTTTACCGACAACCATCCACTTCGTTTTCTTTGTGTTGACACTTAAACCCTTTTCCTTACATGCATTGTTTCTGCATTTAGTAGTATTTGGAGGTCTTCGAGGCTTCCTGCCATTATAGCAGTATCATCAGCGTTCCTAATGTTGTTAATTACTTCTCCACCAATTTTAACACCTTCATGGCAATATTTTAGCGCTTCTTCAAAGACAGCTTCCGAGTAGACATTAAAGATAGAAATATAGTTTATATTTTATGTCCATTAAAAATGTTAAAAAAACCAGCTAAATTTGTAATTTTTCCAGTCCGCTTACATTGAAGTTGAGTAATCATTTCTTCTATGCAGAAAAGGGGAAATTATAAACCCCCGATTTCTACATAATCTTAAGGTCCAATTTAAGCTCTTTGATCATTGGTTTAGCATTACTAGGTAAGTAGGGGTTGCTTCACGGATTATTTGGTGTACGAATATACTTTGTACAAAAACTGCAGGAATTAATAAAGACAATATTTTTATGACTAACAAACTAATTTCGTTATATCTTCTGATACTAATAAACTTTTTAGTACTAAACTAAACTGATTAACGTTAATTCTTCACCATTTTAAAGACAAATTAGTAAATAACTGTCGAGCTCATTTTTAAAAATTTTTATTTATTTTAGGGACATGATACCACAGCTTCAGCTATTAGTTTTGCATTACACTCATTATCAATAAATCCTAGAGTTCAGGTAAAATAAGATACTTATATACAAAATTAAATATATTTCAGTAATATAATAACTAATGATTATTTTAGCAAAAAGTATACTTGGAACAAAAACAAATGTTCAATGAAGATTTAAAATTAGTTAAACCCACTACGACCCAGTTAAATGATATGAAATATTTAGAAATGGTCATTAAAGAAACTTTACGATTGTATCCGTCGGTACCCTTGCTTGCACGAAAATTTCCCGACGACGAAGAATTCATATGGGGTATGATTATTAAAATATTTTTACAGTATGAAGTTATAGTAAGTAGTCTGCTGTATCGCCTTTTTAACCTTTGCTGAAGGAGTGGTAGCGCACCAGACGACTGGTGCAAGGCCGTTGTACCACTTTACAAGGGAGAAGGTATCGCAGCAGGAATGTAAGAACTACAGAGGTATTAGTTTACTCAGCATCGTCAGCAAACTGTATGCAAAGATATTGATTAAAAAAGTGAAGATTAAAACCAAAGAGATCATATGAGATGTGAAAGCAGAATTTAAAAAAAAAGGAGATGCATGGATCGGGTCTTTTCATTAGGTGTGGAATCCAAAAGGTCTACTGCGCTTACGTAAACTTAAAAGAGGCCTATGACAGAGTGGTGAGGAGTGAATTGTGTTTGACATTGTCTATGTATGGGGTAAGCGGTAGTTTAATACAAGCACTGAAATCACTTTACGAGTATTCCACTGCTTTTATCAGAATAAACGGAGCTTAAACGGACTGGTTTAACATCGAAAAAGGTGTTAGACTGAGATGTGTAGCTTCGCCATGGCTGTTTAACTTGATGAACAACCAGAACGTATCAAAAAAGGGACGTCTGGCTGTGCATACAGGAGTGCTGATCCTACACTTATTTATTGTAGTGAATGTTGGGTTTGGCAAAACAAGCATAAAAATAAGATTAATGTTGCGGAGATGAGTAGTTTAAGTAGTGACTAGGTCGGATAAAGTGAAGGATGGAGAGATAAAAAAAGGCTGTGGTATGAAAGAGAAATGTTGTTAGAAAAATAGATAAAAGAATGCTTCGACCTTGATATAGGAATCATGATCAGATGGACATTGTTTTGAAGATATATAAGTATTTATCGTTAAACTTTTTTTTATTTTAATTACATAATTTTGATAAATAACATTAAAGATAAAGTATATCTTTACTTAACTTAATAAAATTTTATCAAAAAAACATATTTTTACTATCATTTTAAAAATATTTAAAACAAAAACAAGGTTTTTGAATTTTTTTTTATAAGATTATTATTACCAACGTTAATTTGTTTATTGTATACAGAAATGTTAATTAAATATTAAAAAAATGCGTGTATGTAGTTCATACGCAGTAGAAGTAAAACTAAACTTCGAGAGAATTAAATAAATATACATACACCCACAATACGACGCTGTCGGTTTGGCTCGGCAATATACAGACGCAAAGATATTTACCATGCTTGGTAAACAAGAGTGGAAAGGCTACGAAGCAGCGCACAAAGAGGAGACCGTGTGGAATGAAACGCTGTTTAATGTATTTTATCTCATTTGCTCGCAGTCTTAATCCTAGGGATATATGGATCTCCTTTTAGCGTCGCTTTTTTGTTTTATTGAGTTTCAAATCACAATTATTTTAATAAAGTTTTACTTTAAAAGTTCTTAAATATTAAAATTATAAAAAATCTAAAGATATAATGATGTACTTTTATTTTTTTTATGCTGAAAATAATCGCAAAAAGAGTAGACCTTTTGTGTGGGCCACGGACAGCCCGCACTGCGACTATTAAAAGGAGGAGGGATTATAAAAAGGAGAGATGATTGTGGACCCGCTTTTTGGAAAATTGTAAGCTATAATTCTCTGAAAAAACTGATTTTGGAAGCTTGTTCCATTCTGTAGCAGCCTTTTAAAAGAAGGATTCTTGATGGAGATTGGTCCTTGTAGTGTCAATCTTGAGAGTAAATGGGTGAGACTGATCAGCATGCCGAGTCCTTCGGCTAAATATGGCCAGTAGTGGTATAAGAGTTTTAATTTCTCTGGAGCATCTGCCATGAAAATATTTGTAGAGTAATGTCCGGTCTGCAACTCTTCTTTTATGTTTTAGTGGGTATCTGTGAGAGTACTCTTATTTTTAATATTGTTTATTTATTTATTTTTAGATGGTAATTTATATCCAAAGGGACTTAACGTTTTGATTGCCATTTATGCAATGCACAGAAACCCGGAATATTTTTCGGATCCTTTAACATTTCTTCCTGAGAGATTTGAAGATTCTAATCAAAGTTTTCCGTTTATATTTTCTCCTTTCAGTGCCGGACCCCGAAATTGTATTGGTAAATATTAGAATTATTTATATTACATGAGAAATTACAACAACTTAATATTAATAGTATTTATTTTATCACACATTTTTTTAACATTCAACAGGTAGTAAATATAAAGTATATCAATATTTTGTCTATTGAAAATAGTAAATAGGTACAAAAAAATCGGTTAATAGGTTCAAGAAATGGTTAAGAAAATACGTAAGATATAAATAATACTGGTCAATAATGGTTTTCTTATCCTTGGTACAAAAATAATTTTGAGTTAATTTATGCCAACAGTTTATGAAATTTTGAAATATCGGCTCTGGTTTTTTTATATTTATACGTAAACAAGCAGTAACTAAGTATGACCAAAACAAAATAAATTTTTGTTCTTGATTGAAAAATTATTTTGTCTTGGAACCTATTTTATTCATTAACATAGTTGTAAAAAGAAAAAAAAGTTAGCATGAATAATGTAACACCTTACAAAAATACCTACCTTTTATAAGCTGGCTTTCCTCTCAACGCGCTGTCTCGACTCGACGCAATAGTCAGTAGCTATCTTCAAGGCGTCCGTGATTGACAGTCGTCAAGTATTGTTCATTTTGCGGCGGTCAGAGGATCGCTTGTTTCCTTTTATTCCAAGTTCTTTTCCAACGCCGATTGTTCTTGTATTATCCCTCCGGCCGCCGAAAGCGACGGTTGGAATCAATTTATTCACAGTGGTCTAGGATCGCTTTTGTTCATTTCATTCAAAGTTTAATTCCTTTTTTTTACGGCAGGGGAGTTTTAATTGCAGCAATTCATCGTCCTGTTTAAGTTAATACAAATAATTTCTTGTCAAGCTACCACAAGACTGTTAAACAACATGCTGTGTGACAGAAAGTTCCAGATGACCCTCAACTAAAAAATAAGCAAGCAACCCAAATTAAATATTGAACTACCACAAGGCTCGGTACTGGCCCCGCTACTGTTTAATTTGTATATATCTGACATGCCAGATACAGTCAGTAGTATGTTCTGCTATCAGATGATATATTCATCGCCTTTTCTGATAAGAGCCTTGAAAACATTGAACACACCGTAACTGACGACCTGATAGCTCTTAATAACTTTTTTAAGAAATGGAGGCTAACAAAACAGAGGTTTTTTGCTTCCACCTGACCAACAAATTGGCCAAACGTGAACTGCAAGTACCATTCGCTAACTAGCCCCTAAAGCACAATCACTTCCCAAAGTACCTAGGTGTAACATTAGATCGCACTCTCTGTTTTAAAAAACACCTTACCAACGTTGCGTTAAAACTAAGAACACGAAATAACATAATCCAAAAGCTCTGTGGAACGAAATGGGGAGCCACAGCTTCGACTCTGCGAACCAGTGCCTTGGCCCTTACCTATTCATGTGCTGAGTACTGTGCCCCGTTTGGTTAAACAGTTATCACACCAAACTAGGGGTGTAAAGCTAGTTCGCGTCCGTAGTAGAATACTACACGTGCACCCTGGGTAACGCTAAATGAACTAGCACAATCCGGCAGCCAGACTATCATTTTCTTTTTGATCTCCTGGCTACAAGACATCACAATGGCTAACCCTAGAAACACTCACGGTTCTTCTCAGAACCTAAAGACTAGAAATATTGGACCCTCAGTCCGTATTTGCCAGTTGAATATTGAGGGCATAAGCAGAACTAAATGCCAATACCTGTCTAAACTTTTACATGATAACGATATTGACCTGGTCGTTATCCAGGAAACTCATTTGAATAATGATACAGAGCTTCGCACGAGAGGTATGATACCGGGCTATGAAACAATGGCAGCAACTTATGACCGAGCATACGGTATTGCCACCTATATACGTAACACAATTGAGAATGCGGTACTGATAGATAAATCCTCCACCAATAATATCCACGTGATCACTACCCAGATGGGAGAGATAACAGTCACAAATGTTTACAAACCCCCAAATACTCTATGGCCTCAAGACGTACTTCACCAACGCAACCACCCAGCGGTCTACATTGGCGACTTTAATAGCCATCATCAGGAGTGGAAGTATCAAAGCAACGACAAGAATGGTGAGCTCTTAACCAACTGGGCCGAAGACCTTAACTTACATTTAGTATTCGACGCGAAAGATCGAGGAACCTTTAAATCTGCTGCTTGGCAAAGGGAGTACAACCCCGACCTCTGCTTTGTTTCGAAAGACAAAAATAATCTCCCACTAGTGACTTCCCGGAAAGTGCTTCCTGACTTTCCACATAGCCAGCACCGACCCGTCCTCATCGAGGTTGGTACTCAAGTCCCCCTAGTGTCATCTATTCCCCGGCCACGATGGAACTTCAATAAAGCAAACTGGCCCGCTTTCACCACTAACCTTGAAAAATGCCTCAGATTCATCCCACCAACGAGCGCAAACTACGAGCGATTTGTCGACTTAGTAATAAGCACAGCCAAAAAGACCATCCCTAGGGGCTACCGAAAGGATTACATCCCTGGCTGGAGTAATTCAAGTGAAATCCTATACCAAGAGTTCCTTGAGAGTGGTGAACAGGATATAGCGGATGAGCTCTTACATAGCCTAGACGCTGCACGTAGACAGAAGTGGATAGAAACTGTTGAGGCTATGGACTTCAAACAATCCAGCAGGAAGGCGTGGACCCTCCTACGAAAACTTGGAAGTGGAAACGTGCCGATCCGTGACAATCCTGCCGTAACACCAAGTGCTGTTGCCTCACATATCGTCTCCACTTCAAGGGCACCCGGAGACCGAGAGCACTCCACCCAAATTAAGAGGGAGCTTAAACGCCTAAAAGCCGCCGCCGAAATACATTTAACATACTCTCGGACCTTCACCCTCGAGGATATTACGAAGGCACTAGAGGGTGTCAAGTCAGGTAAAGCTCCAGGTTTCGATGGTATACACCCGGAATTCCTAATAAATCTAGGAAAAAGTGCCCGCAACTGGTTGGCAAAATTCTACACTAATATTTTAAACACAGGAATTATCCCACGCTCACTGAAACAAACAAAGATAATAGCGATCCTAAAACCAGGAAAGCCAAATGACAAACCAGAGAGCTATCGCCCAATCGCGCTTTTAAGTGCCAGTTATAAACTATTAGAACGCCTTTTATACAATAGAATAAGCGTGAAGATCCTAGAAAGCATACCAGTCGAGCAAGCTGGATTCAGGCCAAAGCGAAGCTGTACCGACCAAGTCTTGGCACTTATGACTTATATAGAGGCCGGATACCAGAAGCAGCTCAAAACATCCGTCGCATTCATAGACCTGACTGCAGCATATGACACAGTCTGGAAACAAGGACTGCTCTATAAACTCCTACGTCAAATACCCTGTAAAACAACTGTGGGTTTAATCGATAATATGCTGAGCAATAGATTATTTCGCGTTGTCATGGGAAACTCACTGAGCGATTGGAAGAAACTCAATAACGGCCTACCTCAAGGCTCAGTATTAGCTCCTCTTCTGTTCAGCTGTTACATTGCGGATATGCCCACAACAAGATCTAGAAAATTGGCTATGCTGATGATTGGGCAATAGCAACCAGAAGCAAATCGATTGAAGAGACGGAAGAAGTGCTAACAGATGACTTGGAAACCCTAGAGAAATACTTTCACAACTGGAGACTCCAACCTAGTGCAAGCAAGACGGAGGTTGCTTGTTTTCACCTAAACAACCGCATGGCCAATAGAGAACTCAATGTGAGCTTTGGTAACAGGCTGCTGCACCACAACCGGTATCCTAAATACCTGGGAGTTACTCTCGATAGAACTTTATCCTTCAAACAACACCTAACTAAGACTGCCTCAAAACTCAAAACAAGGAATAACATCATACAAAAACTCTGTGGCACTTCATGGGGATCCTCCGCAACGACGCTTCGATGTTCCGCGTTAGGGCTGGTCTACTCTACGGCAGAATATTGTGCTCCGGTCTGGCTAAACAGCCCTCATGTCAAAATGGTCGACGTTCAATTGAATCACACGATGCGTTTAATCTCGGGCACAATTAAATCTACACCGAGTTATTGGCTACCAGTTCTAAGCCATATCCCTCCTCCATCGATACAGAGATCCACTGCACTTGTCAGAGAGTACAACAAGATTATTCAAAACCCACACCTACCAATAAACAGAGACACCGAGGACATAGACAGGAATAGGTTGCGTTCAAGAAAACCCCCCATCAAAACGGCTCTAAACTTGGAGGCCGTTGACTTCAACCCAATAAATGAGTGGAGGCAGAAATGGACCGAAGCAGCCCAACCGGAATTTCTCAACATGCCGTGCATAACAACTCCCCCAGCCGGCTTTGAACTACCATGCAAGACATGGGCAGCACTTAACCGGATTAGGACCAACCACGGCAGGTGTGCCGATGCCTTCTACAAGTGGAACATAATACTTTCCCCACAGTGTGACTGCGGCGCTGAAAGGCAGACGATCCGCCACATCACGGAAGATTGCAACCTGAGGGCATATGGAGGTCAGCCAAATGAGTTCCTGACAGCGACACCAGAATCAATTGATTATATTAACAACTTAGACATTCAACTGTAATTATGCTATATTTTCGTGTTTTTATACTTTACATTTTTACACTGTTTGTACATTGTGCTATATGTTGTCCTGTTAACTTATACAATATTTTATGTGATGTATGCCATACGATAAATAAATACACCAAACTAGTTGATGTTCAGCTAAATCAGACTATGAGGCTTATCACGGGATCTATAAAGTGTACTCCGAACAATTGGCTGCCTGTACTGCCTGGAATAGCTCCTCCACAACTTCGAAGAACTGATGCACTTCTGAGGAAGTATAACAAGATTATTGAGAACAACAGATTACCCATTCATCAAGCACTACCACCACTTCGAACAAATAGACTCAGATCCCGATCACCACCAATGAGAGATGCGGAAGACCTGAAAACGAACAATTTTATTTGCCTAGCACAATGGCGCGCCCAGTGGAATGAATCTGCTGAACCCCACTTATAGCATGCTTTCATGGGAGCAACCCTACCTTAAGGATCAGAACTACTTCGAATAGAGTGGGTGAGGCTGAATAGGCTTCGAACAGGGTATGGCAGATGTGCTAATTCACAGCATAAATAGGGTTATGTGCAATCTTTGTCGTGTGACTGCGGCGCACCTAGACAAACCATGGACCACGTTATAAGAGACTGTGAATTGCGAGCTTTCAGGAGAGAGACCAGACCATCTCCAAAATTGCCAGAAGTCATGACCAAAGACTTCTCCAGCATGTGAACAACGAGGTAATCCAGCTCCTTGATAACACCAATTTGATAAGAAGACTTAAGAGGACCAAGCCGTTTGAGTTGCTGTAGTGATAGTTAAAAGCAGAGCACAGTGCGTAGTTACACGTTTATTTATAAGTGTAGTTAAGTTATTAGAACCTAAGGCAGACTGGTGAGTACAAACTTAGTTAAGTTTGAACAGTATTATTTTAGGCTAAAAACAATCAAACTGATCAGATTATAATGTAAAAAATATTCAGTAAGGAATATATAAAAATAAAAAAAAATGTGGACGACCACTATTACTAGCAAGTTGAAGTCGCAAAAAACCCGTCTCCCGATCAATGGAAAAAAAATCGTTTGTCTGGTGTATTCCGATTGGGATATTTTTTCGCATAACGCCTTGAGCTGCTGCATTATTACCTTGGCATTTACCTGTGATTACCAGAATTACAGATCATTATCTAGAACCTTGTTTTAGCCTGACTAAACTTAACACATTTGGCCACATTCGGCCGAAGAACTCGGCACGCTGATCAGTCTCACCCATTTACTCTCAAGATTGACACTACAAGGACCAATCTCCATCAAGAATCCTTCTTTTACAGGGATGCTAAGGAATGGAACAAAATTCTAAAATCAGTTTTTTCAGAGAACTATGACCTGCAACTTTTTAAAAAGCGGGTCCACAATCATTTCCTTCCCTTTTTAACAGTCGCAGTGCGGGCCGTCCGCGGCCCACATAATAGGTTCACCCTTTTTGCGACTATTTTCATAAAAAAAAAACCAAGAATTAAAAAAATATCTACCATTTTTGCAAACGTGTAAAACATTGTAACAAAAAGTTTATTTTTTTTTCTTCTTCTTAGGATGCCTATCCACTACTGGATATTAGCGACCACATGCGCGAATCTCTCTCGATCGGTTGCAGTGTGAACGAGCTCCTCGACAGTTCGGATTGCCGTGCACTTTCTAATATTTCTCAACCGGGACATTTGCTTTATTTCTACTCCACGCCCGCCCCCTATCTTCCCTTTTATTATAAGTTGTAATGGCTTTTACTTTGTATTTCGCATGATGAGTCCAAGGTAGTTTGTTTTTTGCCATTTAATTGTTAATAATAGTTTTCTCTCCTTTTTTATTTGTCGTAGAAACTCCTCGTTGGGTATTTTATCTGTCCAAGGCCTTTTCAATATAAGACGATAGGTCTGCATGTCAAAGGCTTCTATTCTTCTGAACATCGTTGTTTTCATAGTCCATGCCTCCATTCCATATAATAAGGTGGACCACACGTAACATCTCGCATATCGTATTTTTAGATCTACATTTATATCTCGAGATGTAAGCACTTTCCTAAATTTATAAATTGCATTACGGGACATTTCTATTATGCATTTTATTTCCCAGGATCCCAGTCTTCATGAAGTCAGCTTCCCAAGTACTTGTATCTTGATACTCTTTCTAGATTGTTGTTGTCCACTATTATATTTACATTTTCATACTGCACATTATCCCCACTTAACACTCTTAAAATACACAATAATCGAAAGCTTTAATTATTGACAGTATGTAATTGTTAAAGCAACAAGAATTTTTAATTGATAATTAAAAAAGGTCGCTTTTCGATAAAAACTTGCTTTTTGATAAAGTGGTAGGGGGCAAAAAAATTTAAAAATGATGTATTAAACCAATGGTGTTACAATAATTATTTAATTGTAACGAATGAAAAAGTGTGGAAGGTATCAAGGGTGATCCATAATCGAATGACACCCCACTTAGAAGAAATACTAAGCGAATACCAATGTGGATTCAGAAAGAATAGATAAACCACAGACCACATGTGTACGTTAAGACAAACACAGGAGAAATGCTATGAATACTGCATAGATATGCATTATCTCTTCATAGATTTTAAACAGGCATTCGATAAAGTACACAGGAAGAAAATGCTACGAAGTCTAACCCGCATAGGAATACCCCAAAAATTAGTAAAAATGGTGAAAGTTACTATGACCAAATCGACAGCAGCTATTAGAGTAGAAAAACAGCTCAGCGAAGAATTTAAAGTAAAAGTCGGGGTAAGACAAGGAGGACGCTCTCTTGGCAGTGCTTTTCAACCCAGTTCTGAAAGTACCTATCAAAACAATTGATAGAGCTGGAAGCATCGTAAATAAAACCACACAAATAATTGGGTGGACGAGATAACAATAATTGCACATGACCTCGTCTCACTGAATCAAATCGCCATAGAGCTTGAGCCACAGGTAAACAAAAGAGGCCTGCAAGTGAACAAAGACAAGACGAAATATATGTACTGCTGCAGGAATCCCCCAATAAAACTACCAAATATTAATGTAAACGGCGGTCTGATTGAAATCGTCAAGACTTTCAATTTCCTTGGCACTAAAATTACCGATAATGGTAACGTCCAAGATGAAATAAGGGTAAGAACCCTAAAAGGAAATAAATGCTATTATGCCCATCTAAAACTAATAAGGAGCAGAATACTAAACAGAAAATCCAAGATTACAATCTATACAGCACTTATAAGACCAGTAGTAACCTATGGATGTGAAACATGGACAATAACAAACAACAATAAATATCAATTAAGAATATTTGAAAAAAAGATCATTAGAAGAATACACGGCCCAATACATGAAAACGGTATGTGGAGAATAAAAATAAACTACGAAATTGATGCACTTATAGAAGAAGAGGATATAGCAAGATACAAAAAGTTAAAGGATAAGAGGGTTAGGACATGTATACAGATTGGGGGAAGAGAGGATTGTAAAAAAGTCCTCGAATGGAAACCTCAAAACACAAGACCGAAATGGCGACTTAAGAAAAAGTTGATAGACAATGTGGAGAAAGACCTAAAAACTCTGAGAATGGGAAACTGGAGGAGACTAGCGGTAGATAGAACCAGATGGAGGAACATAGTTGAGCAAGCCAAAACCCACCAAGGGTTATGAGCCAAAACAAGAAGAAGGGAGGTTTTAGGGGTTCAAAACTCCTTTAAAAATTTTATGGGGTGTACAGATTTTGTAGTTTTATAGAAAAAAGTTGCTTGAAGGATAAGAAAGCCATGTGTCTTTTTTATTACAAAATATTAAACAGCGCATGAAATATTAAAAAAAATCGATTTTCATTTTGTACTTGCCAAGGGCTGTAACTATTTTTGTGTGCATATTTGCATAAAAGTAAGTTATGTTAATGTATGACCTACCATTTTGTTAAGCCCTGTATAATATAACCTTTAATTATCCATTAACTAAAAAGCTTAATTGGGAATTGAATCAGTATGAAGTTAAAGAAAATTTTACAGTGTCGTAAAACAGTGAGAGTGAATGTGAGGGTATTAACTTTTGACTCGTCGTTAATGGTTTATGTTAATATTTTTAAACGTATTTTAAATTTTTTTTAAATTTTAACAAGGAAAAAGCTACTTTATGAAATAAAATTTAACAATTAATAATTAAACAATAGTTTTTTTTAATATACCTATCGAAATTGCAAGTTATCCCAAAAGGTAACTATTATTAGATCATCAAACCGTTTAAATTACTATTTACATCGAACTTTATTGTTGAAATATCACGTCTAGATAAATTAAATTTAAAGTATCGGTTTGTCATTGGAATTAAATACCCCGCTTTTATGTCGATCTAATATTTGTTAAATTTTTTTTATTCTGATTTATTTTCATTACAGGTCAGAAATTTGCTATGCTGGAAATGAAAAGTATAATTTCAAAGGTTATCAGGAGCTTTGAAATATTACCTGCAAAGCCATTTGAAGAATTAAAAATAATATCCGATATTGTTTTAAGAAGTGAAAATGGAATGTGTGTTTCAATAAAAACAAGGTCTTAATGAAAAGAGCTAAACGATTAATTTTGGTATTAATTTTTGTTAATAAATTTTTAATGATTTTTTTTTTCTTCGTCGTATACGATTCGAAGTATTAAATCAATTGTTTTTATAGTCCAGTCAACTTAAGCCATATTTTACGAAGTTCAATTCAAGAGGCGCACCCTCTGGACATTATTTTTTTATAATGCTACAACGCGTTATACCGTTCCAATGTAACGTTCCACGTATAACGACCCGTCCCTACTTTTATCGCACGCGCACGATATTATTTCCAACAAATTACACAAAATAGGATCCTTCCTACACGTCGATCGAAATACATCGATAACTGTGATTGTATAATTGATCGTAAAGGGAATAATTTTATTGAATCCCATGATCGAAAGCGTAGGGATTGCTGAAGAAGTAGAATTTTTAAAAAATCTTTATTACAAAGATAGAAAATTAAACAAACGTAAACACATTCATTCAAAATATTGCAAATTTTTTTTTAAATTGTTTGTTTTCCAAAAACGCGTTAGATGGTCCAAGAATTTTTCAGATATCTTTGCAACTTTGGTGGGAATTGTTATTTCTTTATAAGCAAAAACTTAAAATCACCAAAAAACAGTTTCTATTTTTAACAAAACTTTTTTTTTCCAAATCGCTTGTGCATGATGATACGAAGTTTCTTAATTTTTTGATAATATCAGATTGTACATCCATACATACATATAATCACGCCTTTTTCTCATAGGGGTAGGCAGAGACCACTTGCTACGGTTCTTACACACATCTTTTGCTTTTTTCTACTTTCATCAGGACTCTCATACATGATCGTCGGTTATTGGTGCTCTTGACCTGTCCTTTCTTCAAAACAATGTTGATCTGATCGAGATGTGTTTGCCGAGGTCGACCTCTACCAACTTGTCCATTTACACTCACCTTAAAAATTTGTTTCATAAATCTTCCTTTATCCATCCTTTTTACGTGTCCCAACCATATAAGCATTCCTTTATCTATTTTTGTAAACAAATCTTATTTTACACTACAACGTTCTCTTATCTTACTATTTTTACTTTCTCCAACCGAGTTACTCTGGCTATACTTCTCAGACTACTTATCTCCGCAGCATTAATACTGTGTTCATGCTTCCTCTGCCAAACCCAACATTCACTACCATACATAAGTGTAGGAACCAACACACCTCTATGCACAGCCAGACGTGCCTTTTTTTACACTTTCTGGCTGTTCATAAAGCTATGCAGTGCCCCATTTATTTGTTTTTTGCCAACACCCTTCGCTTAAAGCCACTCTTATACTTTCCATCTCTCGTAAACTTTGAAACCAAGTACAAAAATTCATTTACTTATTCCACTCTTTCTCCCTTAATCAAAACTTCACAGTTTGTCATGTTTTGTTTTTTTTCAAAAACCATAACTTTGGTTTTGCTTACATTTATTTTTATCCCTTTGATTTTTAGGGCATTATGCATAACATTAACCATAGCCTGCAACTCCTTTTTATATGACGCGGATTGTTGCTAAACTATATCTCGCAGATCGATAAATCTTGCGTTTGGGGTTTGGCTCAATTACATTATGTACGAGTTTTAAATCGATATGTTGATAAACACCCGATTGCGGTTGCGAAAACGAAATATAGAATTTTTATTTTTCATTGACTGCTTAATTAACAATGTTAGCACTTTTTTTTAGTATCTTTTTTACAGACGACGTTATGATGAACACATTTTATAAGAAACTTTTTTTGATAGGACGCGTTCCAAAAAAATTATCTTAAAAATATTTTAATTTTTTTATTTTTAATAATTTTTATTGCTAAAATATACCCCGGCAATGGCCGAAAACTTAAGACTTTATTTTTTTAGACCCAAACAACCTATAAAAAAAAATTGGTCAGAGGGTGCGCCTCTTGGATAGGTCTTATGCTAAGGTTACTGGACTATTATGTATAAGTGTAATATTCAGAGCTAATATCCTAAGACTATGCCATATTATCTTATCTTATCTTATCTTTTTTATTTTTGTTTATTTTAATTTATGTATTAATTTGCTAGTAGGTAATTGATTTGTATATTATCTACAGTTTTTGGGTAATATAGCGACTTGTCCCTCTACACTTGTTTATACGTAATAATAATATTAATAATATTAAATAAAAATAATAGTAAAAATATTGATAATAATAATAATAATGTCTTTTTGCGCTTCCTTTTGTTAATATGGCGGTTTCTAGACCTTAAGTTGAGACTGGCAGTATGCAAGCTTCATATACCTTCCGTTTCAAGTTTATGGGCATATTGGCATCTTTAAATATATATTGGAGCTTTCCAAAAGCCGACCATGTCAAAGCTACTTTTTTGCCTATCTCCACCGTTTAATTTTCTTTCTAAGCTTTACTGCATGTCCAAGGTATATGTACGTTTTCTATTATTTGGCCTTAAATGTTCAAATATTCGTCAGCTGGACTCATTATTTTAGTTTTGCTGACATTTATCTCAAGTCCCACTGCCGACGATATGTGCTGTAGATCTTCTAGCATTGTTCTAAGTTTGTTTATGTCGCAACTAATAAGTACAATGTCATCAGCAAAGCGTAGATGATTTGGATAAGAGCCATCGATTACACTAATCAACACTAATTATGCAATACCAACTTTGTTTTGGCCACCTAACCTCATTAGTAAACGGCGGTGTTTTTATTTCGGTTGGTCTCAGATTTACTCATGTTGAGCTGGCACCTCCTACTTAGCAAAAAAGTAGCGAAGAATTGTAAGCTTTTACATTCCAATAGTTAAAAATTTTGATCTTGTTATCATAGTCATAACTTTAGTACCTTTTATGGGGGGCTGAGTCAACGTTGACTCAGCCCCCCACCACTTAAAAATTAAAATATTAAATGAATTGTTTTGGCAGAATTAGGAGCTAATTATGATCTTTTAAACTAATATAATTTTGATTTTTGAGTTCACCACCTAAATCCAAAACAACCACTATTAGATGAAAATAAAAGTGTCTAAATAATACATTGTATTGCAAATTTAACGCACAAAACACAATAACAAACTTTTTAAACACACGCGATTTAATATTAAAAATACAACCCTTACACAAAAATCCATCCCACATCTCTCCAATATAAGAAAAAACTACTTAAAAATAAATATATTGGACAAATTTTTATGGAAAAATTAAAAGCTAATTGTAAGCTTTGCCATTAATATATTTTTAATTTTAAAGCCCAAAACCACCTGTAAATATTTAAAAATTTAAAATACATTTTATTGTAAATAAAGGTTATTGTTGTCAATAGCAACTCTAAAATTATGCGCATTTCAATTATAGCATTACAACCCTTACAAAAAAAAACCACCCCACATTTCTTTAATTCACAACAGAACTGTATTTAAAAATAAATAAATTTTTAAGGTAGAATAAGGAGCTAATTATAAGCTTTAAAACTACTAAAATAATTTTAATTTTTAAGCTTACCCTCTATTTCCAAAAACAATCACTAATTGATGAAAATAAAAAAAACCCTAAAATGCATAAAAATGTAACGAATAAATGTTGATAAAAAACAATTAAATCATACACATTTTGTTATGAAATGACAACCCTTACACCAGCGTTTCTTAACCTTTCAGCATTCGGGGTCCAATTTTAATGGCAATTTATTTTATATAATAATAAAATACGACGTATATTATACGTTGAAAATTTTGACCTCAATTGCAGTGCAGCATGTTGTTAATAACCTAGACCCTAGACTTTAGACCTGGAGCCATAATATAGAACTTAATTACAGACCTTTAAAATTACCGAAAATAGGTGAATTTATTGAAATTTGGCAATGCCGCTCCGTTACATTCCATATAGGTAAAGCGTAAAGCCAGAATCTGCTCTTTGTTATTTACGACGAATATCGAACATTCTCGCGGCTTACCGTCGCTACAAGAAGTTTTGACCGTGGTTTCGACCGACAGCAGAGCAAGCCTGTATGATACTGCGGCTGTTAGAGGTTCGGGTCAGTTTTAGTCGAGTCGCGGTGTAACCATTTTCGTATAAGATATTTACGTAAATTTTACGGCTTTAAATTTATGCAAAACCATGGATAGATTTTTAACTGGACGTAAGCGAGTATAAGACAATAGTGAAGCATTAAAAAGTGCACAGACGACCATAGTTTAAAAAATAAAATCAAGAAAATATTCGCAGGAATACCTAAATTTTGGATTTACCACTACTAAAATAAAATCAAATCATTTGTTTTAAAATTTTGGCAGCAAACCGCATGAAACCTAATAAACTTGGACGCCATTTAAAAACACTTTATAGTGAGTACGTTAATAGGTCCCGAGAAATTTTTTAAAAAAAACTTTGTCTGTGAACGAAAAATCTTTACTTGCTAGATATAAAAAGGCTAACACAATTGGTGAAGACCTTATTCTGCCAGCTGCGATAAAGATTGTAGTAACTATGTTTGGAGATAATTTTGCTAAACAATTGCAATTCATACCTCTTTCAAATAAAACTATTGCCGCCGAATTGGTGATATAGCCGAACATATTCAGCATCATCATCATCAATTGTTTTCGATTCAGCTTGACGAGGCAACAGATAGCAATAAAGACGCTGATTAAATTGCCTATGTCCGATTTTATGATGGTATATCGGCAGTAAAAGAACTAATTTTCTGTAAACCTAGAGAACTTAAATCAATTTATTTTATTATTGAGGCAAATATAGAGTGGAAAAATTACGTTGAAATATGCACCGATGGTGCTCGTACCATGTTTGGAAAATTCCAAAATGTACAATCACTTGTAAAATAAAATTCTCCGCAATGTATCTGGACCCATGGCATGATTCACAAAGAGGCTCTGGTTTTCAAAAAAATTAGTCCTGGTCTTAACATTGTGCTAACGACAGTTGTAAGTGACGTAAATTATATAAAAATGATACTCATAAAATCAAGAACGTTAAATGCACTTTACAAAGATATGGGTGTAGAACATTCGACGTTGCTATTTTATTGTAAGGCCAGATGGTTATCGCTTTAGAAATTTTAACTACGTTTTTATGAGTTAAAAAGGGGAAACTTGCCTCTTTTCTAGAAGCCTGGATGCCAAATTTTTTTAAAATTCTTTATTTGTGATGAAATTAAGTTACTTGGTCAACATATTCAAAAAATTAAATACCCTGAATCTACAACTCGAACAAATATATACATATGTCATATATGTTGGATACCAGTGATAAAGTCAGTGCTTTTTATAAAAAGTTGGAGCTGTGAACCAGAAATGTAAAACAAAAAAACTGGAAATGTTTGCAAATGTGAATAAGTGTATTAAAACATCCAATAAAGAAGAACAGTTTGTGAAAGTTATTTTTGTAACAACAAAAAAATCAATTAGCCATGTTGGCACATAATTTTAATAAGCATTTTCTTGCTGACGACAAATGGTAGCAAGTTGGAAATCTTCATAGACTTTACTGCAAGCGACGAAATTAAGAGAGAATTAAGTAATAAATATCTCTTTAAATTTTGGGCAGAAGTGAATGATGCCTTTTCTTCAATGAAAACAAGAGTATTTCGTATATTATTGCCATTTTTAACATCCTACCTTTGCGAAACCAGATTTTCTGAGGTTTTATTACTTTGAAACCATACCATACCCGATCAAGCTACAGCCCGTAGAGGGCTTTGGTCTTCACCCCTAAATTCATACAGCCTGCTCATTGTTGAGCGCGTCTCATTTGTATACAGAGCGACCTCAGGTCATCTACGCCAGCGATTTCTGAAGTAACTAGGGTTTCGCGAAATTATTTATTTTTGGCATTAATTATTAGAATTCGGCTGCGTCCTGGATTACGAAACATTCATAGATCTTTAAAGTTTATTCACTTTAAAATACACATTGAGTCTTCCTTCAAACGAGCTTTGGGTTGGTGTCAGGAGTAAATACTCTGAAGGGCCCAAAAAGGCTATCTTAATTTTGCTCCCTTTTGTCAAAATATATCATCGTGTTTCAGGCCTTTTAGCTTACACTTTACAAAAAACAAATTCAGGTTAAGATTGGATACTACGAACTCAGACATCCGCATACAACTGTCGACCATAATACCAAAACTATAAAGTAATTATTAGTGAAATTTATATTTTTACAATTGTACAAATTCACCAATAAATGCATAGCCTCACAGAAACATGGGTTTATAACACAAAAAGCCATTAATAGTAATCTATTTATATACAGCACATTATTGCGATATTATATTTTCTCGGCATTTAATTACTTAAATGTCTTGATGACATCTTGACTGGTCTTCTTCTTCTTATGGTGCCGTCTCTACACGGAGGTTGGCTATCATTATGGCTATTTTTACTTTCGACGCTGTTACTGTTACTCCCTATCGCTACAGCCCCTGATGAACATTGGCTGAGGCAAAAATTTGCATCCATCTATCTTGGTCTTTCATAACTTTTAAACTATTCCCGATGCCCATTTTCCGGAGGTCCAATGTTATATTATCACGCCACCTTAATCTTGGTCTTCAAAATGGTCGTCTTCCTTCTGGTACTTTGTCCCATATTCTTTCCTCTGGCTGTCTTTGTACGTGCCCTGTCTATCTTAATCTTTGTGCCTTTATGAGGTTAATCAGTTCTGGCTTATTATATATTTGTTCTAGATCTGCATTTGTTTTGATTCGATAGCTCCACGTATCCTGGTTTTTGGTAGGTCCGAAAATTTTCATCGGCACTTTTCTCTCGAATCTTCGAATGTGTTTCTCATTTCGCACCGTAAGAGTCAAGGTTTCCAAGCCGTACATTACCACGGGTCTTATCATGGTCTGGTACGTTTTGATTTTCGTTTTACTAGTCACGTATTTGGACTCTAGTATATCCTTTAGAACGTATAAGCACCTGTTGGCTAACTTTGGGCGTTCTCTGATTTCTTCACTTATATCGTTGTCGGATGTGATTTTGGACCCTTAGTATTTAAATCGTCTTACATTTTGTTGTATCTGTCCATGGTCACATTTTGTCCTACTCTAGCTCTGCCTGGTCTTGAGACATGCATATATTTTTTTTTGGCCTCGTTGACTTTAAGCCCTATAAATGCCGCTTCTTTTTCGATTTTGTAAAATAGTTCTTTTCCTCCATTATCAGTCGTAGTATACTGTATCTCTCTTCACGCATAATATGACCGAGATATTTCAGTTTTCTGGCTTTAATTAAGTTCTCTAATTCTCTTTCTTTTTATGAAATTTAAATACCTAGGCATAGAAATATCAGGATACGGTGACATCGAGGCGGAGGTAAGAAACCAAGCGGCAAAAGGAGCACGAACCCCAGCTTACCTGAACGATACAATCCTCCAAAACAAATATATCGGAATCGAGACTAAATCTCGGATCTACCGGTTGGTCATCCGACCTATATTAAGATAAACAGCGGAAACTTGACTAGATACATCGAACACAAAGAGAATATTAAAAACTACCGAAATGAAAATAGTGCGCAGGGAGAGAACCGAGGACATTAGAACAACATGTAAAATAGGTAATGTAAATGAATAGATACTGGAAAGAAAAAGACAGTGAAACGAATACATAGACCCGATAAATGACGACAGAATGGTCAAAATAACTAGAGACAAGTCGCCCTTAGGGCACCGAAGCGTTGAAAGACCCCGCAAGAGATGGAGCGACAACCTTTCTAATAATTGAACGGCAGAGGATACGAAGAAAAACAAGAAAATTGCTTACATTAAAAAAGGAGAAAGAAGAAAAAGAATTCTCTTTCTTGACTGGTAAAACAAGTATTAACAAATGAAAACAATTATTTAGACCTGATAACTTCCCTTGATTGCTCGCGAAACTTTATCTTGTATACGAGTATAAAAAATTTGTACTTTGTTATTTTAATGATGATAATTTAGCAAAAAATAAACGAGACAAAAAGCAAATTCAAGAGGAAGTCGACGAAACAACGTTTAAGTGCATCAAAAGAAATTTTTCGAATCCTCTTAAAAGTTGTCGCCTCAAACGCCGTGAAAGATATTTTTTCGATAAATCGGTGATCCACTTGCTTTAAATTTTGTAAATGTATACGTATCGGCAAGAAAAAGAAAGAAATCAATGACGAGTCCTGACCCCGAGTTCGCAGCATAGTTACAAATACTGGGATTTATTGCCGTCTCTTTCTCTCTTACCGTGGGCTGCATAAATCTCTTTAAACTTTGTTAAAGTTAACCGGTTTTTTGAATGGGAAAGTTTTATATTGTTCGTAGAGATTGAATGCATCCGATTGAAAGTAGGGGCTTTACTGCACTTTCTGAGTGAAACAATCAAAGCAACAGCAGGATAAAACTTTGTACATGGAAGTATAAAAATAAAACGAACATTTCGCTTATATAATTAATGAATACAGAAAAAATACCATTGTTAAGTAATTAATTATAAAGTAAATAATAAAGTCCAGCCAACTCTTAAAGTAAAGTATATTTTAATCAAAAAATATACAACTACTTCACAGCAAAAGAGTCGTTGCACGCATGGATGTTCATAAACATTTTTCATTGGAAACGGCGAGAACATTTTGGACATTCTAATATAACCTTATCAAGCTGACAAGAAAGCAGCAATCTGGTGGGTCAACTATTGCAAGAAGTAGGTTTTTTTTATTTTAATAAAGCAGTCGTACTCGATTTCGTAAAAGTAGAAACTTTAATAAAAGCATTTCTTATGTAACATTGGCTATATGAAATACAGGGTGTGCAATATCTGCATCTAAACATAAAACCACCCATGTGGTGTCATAAAACACCCATAGGAACAAAGTTTCCTACGCTATTCGACAAATATGTAAGTAGGTGAGGTATGATACCTACACTACATTACATTACATTTTGCGGTTGGGCCATTGGTATAGGCACCTATGTAACCTAGATTTTATGATCCACTGTTACTATCGCTGTGTCTTCAGGGCATCAAAATTCCATTTTACTGGTTTTGACAAACCGCAGAATTTCTGTTGGCCCTGTCTCATTTAGATCACAAATCACAAATTTATAAGGCGAGTGTGAACGTACAAGTCGGTAGAGGTCGAATTCGGCAAACATATCTCGATCAGATCAACATTGTTTTGAAAAAAGGCCAGGTCAAGAGTACCAACAATCGACGAGCATGCATAAGAGCCCTGATAAAAGTAAAGAAAGCAAAATATGTGTGTTAGAACCGTAGCAAGTGAAAGAAAGTGATCTCTGCCTACCCCTACGGGAAAAAGGCGGGACTATATTTATGTATGTATGTATGGATCCATAATCATGAGGCCCCAGGTTTTGTACCTGTACACCGCTAGCATCGGGCAGCAACACAGAATTTGTATGCTGCTCTTTTTCTCTTCGCCGCATAGTCGGCAGTTTTTCTCAGCCGCCAGCTAAGCCTACTCTTGTTCATCGTCCAGAGTGCGTATGGCCTCTTCTGGAGAGGTTTTTTTATCAGCTGTCTTGATGTTCTGTTGCCAGTATTTGCAATCCACTGAGCTATATGTTCTTGCTCAAGGATTAGTTTCAATTCATGTTTTGCTTCGGCAATTCGCAATCCGACCAACTGGCTTCTTGGTTTTACCAGGGTCTCATTTGCAGTGTTTCTGGCCCGATCTTTTATTAGGAGATCCATAAATGGTACGTAGGGGGCTATTTGTAGTCCCTTCGTGGTACCTAACTGATATGTTAAAAGTTAATGATCAACTTCTACTTTTGTTATACGCTAGAACCAGTTAACTAATTAATAGTTTTAAATATTAGCAAATTGACCAAGTTAATTATATAATATTACTTTTTTATTTGAATAAATACCTTAAAATACGTAACATTTTTTTAAATGCCAAACAATACATAAAAGAAGGTAACATTTTTAAAATATGAATTAATACTACTATTTAACAAGTTTAAGCTTAAATAAAATTTTATTTATTAAAACTACAAGTTAAACAGATAACATTGTTGCCATGTCAACACATTTCAATTAAAAAAAATGGCAAAATATATTTACAGAAATGTATATTATGATATATAATATTAATTTTAATTTTAATATTTGAACATACCGCACATTGTTGACGGCTTAAAAACCGCCAAGTTAAAGATAAGAGTCTTACTGAGCTTAGATAAACATGTGCCAATATTTCAATAAAAGTTGCAGCAATTCATCACTGAACAGAAGAGTTACTAAAGCAAAAGTTTAAGGATACTATCATTCCCATATACTCTGGCAGCTAAGCGAATATAAAAGCAATTAGCTATATGCAAGGTTACTTTAAATTTGTATGAGATTGCTTTAAATCCCTACAAGAGTTGGCAGTCAAAATAGACTGGGTACCAGGCCACACAGGTCACTAGGGCAATGAAGAGGCTGATTCAGTAGCCCGAGAACGAGTACGATGTGGCCCTTATTGGACCAGAACCTTTCCGTTTTTTTATTTTATTGCATGACTATAAGACACATTAAAAGAGAATTTTAGACTATAGAATACAATACAACATGGCTTTTTAAGCTACTTATACTTTCTATATTTAGGTGATCAATTCAAACAGTGTGTCCGAGTTTTCCAGTTAGTAGGTCCTAAAAAAGGGCCGATAGCTTTGTTTGGTAGCATATCTGATCTTGAAGGTAAAGTAAGATATTAAATGTATCGTATGGTCAGAAGATTCTAGGATTATTTGACTGCCAGTTTTGCTAGTATATTAAGCGTTACCCAGAGTGCACGAGTAGTATTCTACTACGGACGTAAACTGGCTTTACATCCCCTTTCTGTGGTATAACAATAGCACTGCGAAAAACGTTTAACAGTGCTTTAATGTAAAAGCATTCTTAAGAATGGTGAAACAAGGCGCCAGCAATGATACAGGCCAAAGAGTTCATTAAAGAAACATCGCATAAATTTACGGAGTACCTACTAGGACAGGGCATTGTAGACTCAACAAACACATGAACAACATCGGACTAGCAGACACAACCATATGTAGGTTTTGCCAAGAAGATGAGGAAACCTTAGCACACATTCTGTGTTACTGCGAAGGTCTGACAAGGCCAAGGGAGAAAAAACCACAATCTTTCCAATATATGGAGGACCTAAGTGCTGGCTGGTTGGGGAAGTATCTCGTAATTTGTTGTTGATACCAAAACTAAAAGTAAATAATTTTGGTATCTTAACATTACAGAAAATTTATTGTTTACCGATGGGTAAAAGGTAAATATTGTGAAAACATAAGGTTGATAACTAGGATAATAGGATCAGGTTTATTTAATTTTTACATTAACACCAGCCAAACTTTAGATCTGAGGAAACACTTAAAATCAATAGAATAAGGGTACCTGTACTTAAATATGCAACTCTACTTTCTTACAAACAAAAAAAGAATGAATCTCCGGAACGTGACTAATTCCTAAACAGCCCTCAAATATGCCCCGCCCACCAAAACGTATATAACCTGTGATTGTGATATACAAATGTAACAAACGGTCAGCCTTAAAAAGCAGACATTACATCTCCAGAAGATGCCATCCACTTAAGATGGCAAAACGTCAAGTATTAACTCAGATATACGATGGCTTAGTTAACCCAAAAAACCATTCACCAATAAACGATGACCGCGAAAGACTTTCGCAATATGAAATAACTAAATTGTTACTATTTTTTATTGTATTCATTAATCGATAGAGTTAATTTCGTTATATTTTGTTATACAATTTTTATTGGCTACTAATGAAATTGTTACTTTTTACGTGAATTGATTTTTTGAAAAACAAACACATAAAAACAGCTCGTAAAGCATTTCTGCAAGGATGTTCAACTTAGTAGTGTAAATGGATTTCTTGAGGGTCTAATTTTGTTTGAATAAAAAAAACCTGTAAATATTACGAAGAAATGAACGGAGACGTGTTTAAAGAATATGTCGAACAAATGATTGAATTCATACCTAAAAATTCAATTATTGTGATAGAGAATGCAAGTTACCACTTTAGATTAGTTGAACGTTTGCCAACTACTCAATAAAAAAAAATAAAATGGCAGCTTGGTTAATTTTTAAGAAATTATTCTTTAACGATACAATGACAAAAGCAGAATCATTAGACACTGCCAACATTCATAAACAAAACTATGAAAAATATATTGTTAAGGAGGTAACCAAAAAATAAAGTATTAAAATACTTTGCCTGCCACCCTATCATTGTGAGCTTAATCCGATTAAAATAATTTGGGTTTAAGTGAGAATAGAATAAAATTGAATAGAGAGAAAAGAGAATAGAGTGTATCATAATTTTTCTTGCAGATAATGCAATTTGTCTAAAACAGAATATGAGGAAGCATAACACTGTCACTGTAGCTCAGAAGTTTATTTTACTTTTTTTTAAATTAACATTGTTTATAGGGTTTTAATAAGAGATTCTCGACGTGCTGGAAAAAAACAGGGAGGTTTCTAGCAGAGGGTTGTAGAAGTTGTAGGATGTTGTATGTCTTTGCCTCTGTTGAATCTCGTTGTGCCTCGATTCGATGTTAAGTCTTCGATAGCTAGTTGGTTGACTGGTTCGTAATTTTGTTTGCATATAGTTTTGATGACCTTACCGCCGTGAACCTCTTCATGAAGTAAATTAAAGACTTTTCTTGTTTGATACTATATTATAAAAATATGTACAATGAGCTTATGTCACTCAGCTCTGGACAAACACTATTGAAAAGTTTGGTGAATCCGCGTTTGGCACCAGTCATTGCCTACGGTCTCCCAACCAAACTGCGCCAATGGCTCTTGAGCTTCATGCAAGATCGCTCCTTACATGTGGCAGTTGACGGTATTTCTTCTAATGCGTTTAAAACCAATGAAGGATTCCCCCAGGGTTCCGTCCTGTCTCCCACTTTATTTCTTATACACATCAACGACCTTTTGAAAACCACCACGAACCCCATTTACAGTTTCGCAGACGATAGCACACTTGTCCCAACTTTCACATCCTATCGATCACTTTCGGTGAATGATACAAATAGACTCAGGCAGAAACAGGTTGATTCCATCAATAGAGATCTTAAAGCAATCGTCGAGTGGGGAACCAACAATCTTGTTCAGTTCAACGCCCAAAAAACACAAAGTGCCACGTTTTCCAAGAAAGTAAATTTTTCAAATCATCCCATCACAATGTCCGGAAATACCCTTGAACCAAGTCCCTCCATCTCGATTTTGGAAGTCACGGTGTCCAATAATATGTCTTGGCATGACCATGTTGCTAACATCGCAAAGTCGGCAAGCCAGAGGCTAGGTTTTCTGTGGAAAGCCAGAAAGTTTTTTACTCCTGTTCAACTGTTGACAACGTACAAGGCTCAAATTCAACCTCTACTGGAGTATTGCTCGCATATTTGGGGTTCAGCACCAAGGCATTCTCTTCGTCTTCTAGATTCCATTCAGAAAAGAGCCATTTGCTTGATAAACAGCTCAACTCTCACAGATACCCTTCACCCTCTAGAACATAGAAGAAGAGTTGCATACCAGTCATTGCTCTACAGATATTTTCATGGCAGATGCTCCAGAGAAATAAAAACTCTTGTACCACCATTGGCCACATTCGGCGAAGAACTTGGCACGCTGATCAGTCTCACACATTTACTCTCAAGCTTGACACTACAAGAACCAATATTCATTAAGAATCCTTCTTTTACAGGGCTGCTACGGAATGGAATAAGCTTCCAAAATCAGTTTTTCCAAAGAACTATGACCTGCAACTTTTTAAAAAGCGTGTTCACAATCATTTCCTTTCTATAATCCCTTCCGCTTCTAATAGTCGCAGTGCGGCCCACACGATAGGTCTACCCTTTTTGCGACTATTTTTATAAAAAAAAAGCCAACAGTTGAGAACCTCTTTACTGGTTGATGGCTTTTTAACTTAATTGATTTTATCCAATTATATTGCTTGCTAATTTTTTACCACGTGGTGTTTTAAAACGTTCTCTCTACGAAGATAATGGACGAACTCACCAAACGGAAGTGGTCAAAATAATTTGGTAATAGCAGCGCTGATGTCAGCTTTTCCAATTGGTTTTGCTTGTTACTTAATGTATGATTAGTTACCTAAAGCAAAGCGACTAATCTCAGAAAACCAAGTGAATATTTGGCTGCCTATAACAACCGTCCTTTGGCTGTAATAATGAGGTTTTTAAATAAAGGAATGGATTGACTGTTGCAAAATAACTTAATTTTTAACAGAGATTGTACCAGTGAACTTAGTCAAGCACCTGGGAGTGGTGCTTTATAGGAAGATAAATTGGGGGTCTTAAATGGATAGAGTACGTGGAAAAGCTTGTGCGTGGGTATGGACACTTAAGCGGATTAAAGGAAGAAACTGGGGTGCTAACCCAAGAATAATTTGCTAAATGTACGACGCAGTAGTAATACCGGCAGTAGTGCATGGAGCGATTGTAAGGTGAAGAAGGACCTCGCAAGTCGGGGCGAGTGTAATCCTGGAACACATAAGGGGGCTCGTGCTACGAGGTATCTCGGGTGCTAACAGAAATGGTCGACTGAACCAGGACTTATCTGTGGGCAAGGTCTCATCAGGAATACGGATGGATCTAAGATTGCGGAGGGAACTGGTTCGGGAATATAGCTACGAGACTCGAAAAGGGGACTAAGCGTGGCCCTGGAGAAGAAATGTATGGTTTTTCAGAGGGAAATTACGGCCATTTTGGTCTGTGCACGGGAAAACTTGAACAAAGGCTATGTGAGCAAAAAGATTTGAATTTGCTTGGATAGTCAGGCAGCGTTACTCGCGCTCGACGAGCCAGTAGACAGATACACTTTAGTTAGCAAATTTAGGGAGAATCTTGGGTTCCTGGC